>LPNX010558291.1:252345-417707 GCA_001517045.1 Pseudotsuga menziesii
CCCATTTGACATCAATGGAAAATGGATACTCTTAGTATTTGACTCCCCCTGGCATCTTGCTTCTAATTTTATCTTCTCGTTGAAATGGATTCTTTTGTTCTACCATGTCACAAATTATTGAGGAACAAAAACTATTCCCAATTTCCTTATAATATACTCAAAATCCTCTCTTATAAGTGTATTTGTAATTATATCTGTGATTTGTTCCTTTGTGTCCACATAATCCATCTTGACATCATTTTCAACAACTTGTTCCCTTACAAAATGGTATTTTATAGGAATATGTTTAGTTTTAGAATGATTACTTGTTTTTTTCAGATGTTGAATGCGCTTATTTTGTCACAAAATATTGATATAGGATGATCACATTCGACTTGGAGATATTTCAAGGTTTTCTTCATCCATAGGACTTGCACACGAAAAGCTATTGCAACAATATATTCTTCTTTTGTTGTGGATATAGATACTAAGGATACTAAGCATTTTCCTAATAATAACACTCCTCCACTTGTACTCTTTCTGTCATCAATACTTCCTGTCCAATCTGCATTTGTATATGATGCAAAAGTACTATTATCACTATGTGGATACCATAATCCAAAATCCAAGGTTCCTTTAAAATATATGGATATTCTTTTTATAGCATGGCCATGAGTTTCCTTAGGTTTTTCTTGAAATATTTCAACTAGACCTACCACTTGCATTAAATCTAGCCTTGAGTCAGTTACATACACCAAAATTCCAATAATTGATCAATACATTTTTTGATATACTTCATTTTCTCCATGTTCTTTGCTCAATTTTCATCCTGTAGTCATGGGAGTACAAACTGGTTTTCATTCTTCCATATTGAATCTTTTCATTATTTATTTCACATACTTGGTTTGAAAAATGAAGATGCCATCCTTCAGTTGAGATATTTCTAGTCCTAAGAAGAAATATAATTCTATGAGCATGGACATTTCAATATCCTTCTGCATGTTTAGGGAAAAAATTTGAGTTATAATATCGTCATTTATTCCAAATATAATATCATCCACATATACCACAACTAGAATCGTATTTCCATCCTCAACCTTTATGTACAAGTTACTATCTACATGACCTTTTCTGAAGCCTTTCTAAAGCATATATTTGTGTAGTCTTGAATACCAGGCTCTTGTTGCTTTCTTTAGTCCATATAAAGCCTTTTTTAATTTGTAGACATAATCCTTATTATTTGAGAGAGAGTAACCTTTTGTATTTTCTATGTACACTTATTCTGCCTCCCAATTTAGGAATGTTGATTTGACATCCATTTGATATATAGTGATGTTTTTAGAGCATGGATATTCCAAAAACATCATGATTGATTCCATTCGTGATACTGGGTAAAGGTTTCATCCAATTCTATTCCGTCAACCTACATATATCCCTTGAATACCAACCTCACCATATTTTTGAAAACTTTTCCTTCCTCATTTAATATTTTCCTAACCATTTGGTCTCGATGACATTTTTTTCTTTGGGCCTTGGAACAAGTTCCCAGTCTGATTTTTCTTAATATGATTTAATTATTCTCCCATGGACTTGATATAATGTTCATCAATTTTGGCTTCATTAAAACAATTTGGTTATGCTTGGGACAATAAAGAGTAATAAACTTCTTTTGTAGTGTCTGTTAAGTACCTTCTTCTTGTTCCCACACCATCTTTTTAATCTCCAATAATAAGATCCTCACAAGGATTCTTTTAACATACATGGAGGGATTTTCATATCATGTCTACTTTATTCCTCTTATTCTTCTTGATACAAGTTTTCTTGTTGTTCTTTCAACTCTTCTTCTTCTTGCAAATATTCTGATGGTTTTTCAAATACCAGCTTATCGTCATCGCCATAAAATTTTCCATAATTGAATTCTTCATCTACCTTTGTATCTAGGATTTCCACCATATTGTTTAGCCTTAGGTTGTAGAACTTGTATTCCTTGCTTCTGGTGTCATATCCGAGAAATATTCCTTCATTATATATGGAATCAAATTTCCCAGATTCTCACCATGTATCTTGATATAACACTTTCTTCCAAATATCTAGAAATGCTTGATTGTTGTTGGCCTTCCTTTCCAGAGTTCGTATGGGGTGATGCTACTACTAGTTCTGATTTTTCCTCTATTTAAAATAAGAATGGTAGTGTGCATAGAATGATTCTATAAAATGATAGATAATTAGAATGATTTAACATGGTCCTGTCCATCTCCTATATCGTTCTATTTTTTATTTCTACTACTCCATTTTGTTGTGGGGTTTTGGCAGCTGAAAACTGTCTTCTTTTTCCAAGTTTTTCACATAAATACTTGAACTCATTTGAGGTGTATTCACCTCAATTATATGATCTTAGATATTTAATATTCAGATCATTTTTGTTTTCAACTAATTCCTTGAAAAATTTGAAACATTCAAATGTTTCTAACTTTTTCTTGAGAAAGAATACCCATATCATTCGAATATGACCATCTATGAAGAGAATAAAGTATAATTCACCATTTAAACCTTTTGTTCTCATGGGTCCACAAAGATAAGAATGGACTAATTCCAATGGTTTCATCATGGAGTATTCCTTTGTTTTAAAACTTACTCTTATTTCTAACCATGTAGACAATGTTTGCAGACAAACTGTAAGGGCCTTGTGATCTTTGGGATATCTCTCATGGATTGTTCTTTGCTAATTTTGATCAGGTAGTTAAATTTTATATGTCCCATCCTTCTGTTCCAAAGCCAATTTTCATCTATTTTCCCCATGTAACACTTTTCTTCCTTTTCATCTAATATGTAGACATTGTTTGATGTTCTGGACGTAGTTGCCACTAGTCTGCACGTATCCTTGTTTCATATTTTACATTTATTTGAATTAAAGGTGATTGTATGGCCTTGATTACACATTTGAATCACACTAAGTAGATTATGTTTCATTTTTTCAACTAGTAAGACATTCTCTACTTTGGTCTTCCTATTCCCAAGACTAACCATGGCCTTTCCAAGAATTTTGGCAAACCCATTGTATCCAAAAAATACGTCACCTCCTTTTTCTTCTCTAAACTTCAAGAAATTTTCTTAATTTTCTGTAATATGTTTGGAGCATCCAATGCCAACATACCATTTCCCCCTTTTATTCTATGCATGCAAATCCAAGATTCATCCTTCTTGATTATTCTGATCAAATTTGTTTTGCTAGAAGTTTGCAGAGTTTCTTTTACTGGGGATAGTTTCAACCAGCTTAGTCGATGATAATTGATTTGCACAATCCTAAGTTTTATGGCTATAACTGCAACAATATTGATATTTACTATCAGATTTTAAAGGGATGAAGGAATTGGAATTTTCTTTCAAGGTTTTGGATGACCTTTTGAAATAATTATTCTTTTGATTATCCTTAGAGTAAGAGCTATATTTTTGAACACTATCCTTTATTCATTCTTTACAGTTTAATGCTTTATGACCAAAACTGTTACAGAAATAGTAGTTTCCTAAAAAAAGAGTTTGACACCTTATAAAGTGAGTGATTTTAGATTGTGAATAGCTATTCCCTCAAAATAATAATGTCTTTTCTTCACAATTCTGTACTTTCCTGGAAGTATATCCTTTGATCACATCTGCAACGCTTCTTGCTCATGTATCAAAGCTCGACCTTGGTGATTTTGAGTCTTTGCGATCTATTCTATCTTTTCATATGGATTTCTTTGATTTTTGATGATTTCATCCAGAGAATTGATGCTGTTGTTTAACTTATGTTGGATATTCAACTAGTAATTGGATTTATGCAGTTCCCTTTTTAAGTTGAGACTAACTTCAGTCCCCAATTTCTCAAAATTTTCTTCATGTTGTTTTAGTTGTTCAATCATGTCCAAGACTTGTTCTTCATATATTAAGAGTTGTTCCTTTAAGTAATTATTACTCTTTCTTGATTTCTCTAATTATTCCAAGGCATTGATCAGTTCTCCTTTGAAGTCTACTTCAACCATTTCTTCATCTCTGGATTCCTCATTTTTTAGGACATCTTCGGTTTCCATAAGGAACATTTCCTGTTTGTCCATTTTTGCGCAAATATTTATCTTCTAGTGGTTAAAATATTACCGAAGACACCCACTCTTATACCAATTGTTGGAATTCTTATATATACTAAGAGGGGGTGAATCAATATATTGCATAAATTATACTATTTTTCACTTAATAAATTGTACTTAAAAAATTTCTCCACCAAATATAGTAATGGACACAATTGTGCAAAAAGTTAGTAAAATAACTTTATATATATATATCTATATATAAAATTTAATTACATAAATGGGAAACACCGATATCCAATTGTGAGAATCGACACACTCAAACACCAACTTGATTGCAAGCATCAACTTGTTATTTATAGGCACCCACCTGTTAAAAAATCTATCATCTACACAAGTACCAACTTGCTGACTTTAGGCACCAACTTGAATGGATATCAATCCCTTTTTTGCAAGAAACCACTCACAATGTTCAGGAACCAACCTATTTAAAGATTTCAATATCCTCTTTGTGTTGTTCAGATCTGACTGAATGGAAGCACCAAATCCCGGTTGTATTTACCAACACCAACTGAAAGGAGATACAAATCGCTTATGCATTTAATAGCACCAACTGGAAGGAAGCTACAACTCCCTTTGCTTGCCCATTTATGGCTCGCTAGAATGAATATTTGTATATCAAGAATTGAGATATGTGTTTATCTTATCTGATTTGAGACTGCTCTATTATGTATCTTCTTTATACATATTAGTCTTTTGTAATTTACATCACAGCGGTCTATGATGTGTGATAGTTTCTGTTGTATCACTTATACGATTTGAAATATTCTCTCAGTTCTGTGATTTACGAATTCTACATCAGTACTTGTGCAATATGCATAATTCACTATGCATTTTCTTCGCACATCCTACTATATGGTATCATTCTAATCTGTACACTACCTATTTTTCATCTTCATCATATTTGTGCGATCTGGCTCTACTATATGAACCTCTTCTTAGATCAATGAGCCATTAATACCCCAAAATTAGAAGCTTTCCAAATCAGTGTTGGCTCAACCCTCAACTAACAAAACCCAGTCGACAAGGGTCCCTTCTGTCAACGCAATCTCCCTGATCATCAGCCCAGACATGTTTTACCCCATCCAGAAACATCCGCAGAGCAGATGAGGTCTCACCCGAGATGTTCAAGGGAGGGTTGAGGGAACCAAGTTTCCACAGTATAGGAGAGGGTTAAGGAATCAACGGTTCATCAGCTTAGCAACTATATCAGATCAACTTCTCTAACAGAACTATTCATTATCACACATCATTCATTGTAACATATCTAGATCGAAAAACAAAACAACATTCATAAATAGTAAACCATCGCATCATAGATCCATCTTTACTATTTACTTAGCATTCATAATTAGGTTGCAGGAACAGAAAGACAGAAAAAGATAAAAGAATATAACAATAATTCAGATAAACATCTATCTTATCATATTACTTCTGTGCAATCACCCATAGATCAAAACAGATAACAACTTGTTCTTTGTGATCCTCCTATCAATCCATACATCATGGTATCTATTTCCTCCTTACCAATATCAAATTCTCTCTCTCTATATATAGGCTTGTTCCTTTACATTCATGGTCCACTTCTAACTAAATCCTAATTGATTTAACTTACTAATGACCAATATACGCAAAAAATGGTCAACACGTATAGAAAGTGACACAAAATAACCAAAAGTAGTCTATCTTCCACCTATCCTTCTATCTTCATCTTGCGCAATATCCATGATGCTGTGCAGCTTACCCCAACCCCTTGCCAACAGGTCCCCAACATAGTCTTGTGGCTTGTCCTCAAGCCACATCAGATGGGCTTGGTGTACTCAACAAGCTTGGATTTGCGGAAACTGCTACCAGACATCGGTGTGTCATTTGCGGGGAATCTATTGAACTGTGCAATTTGCTGCAATTGCCTCCTCTTTGGTAAATATTTGCTGAACTTGGCACCCTGTTGCAATCTCGTATCTCCCAGAATCTTGTTGCACCTCTGACCAAAAATAACGGTCGTTGGAATTCTTCGGGCCCACTATTAATGTCTGGGTGGCTCCCTGCTGCATGAAAACTATTTTCATGAATTCCAATCTTTTGTGCCACCTTGGAAGCCATTCTAGCATCCATACCCTTGTCATTCCTTGCATTCAGGCTCAGTCCAAGCCACCTAAATTCGATCATGTTCCCTGTTCCTACAAACTTAGTAAAATGGGGCAAGAACTCTTGCCCCTTCGGGATTCCTCGTGAGTTTCTTGGTCTACGCCTCAGACTGACTGAGAGAAATATAACCAAGGATGACCATGTAAGGAACTTCCATCTTGGAAGAGCTAGCCTGCATACTTGCAACTACTTCTTCAATTTTCGTTGATGAAGCATTCTCACTCAAAACCTCCCCTGTATCTAGGGTGCATTACATATTAGCTCTGGTTTCCACTACCTTACGCATAAGAGCTTCCTACCTCTATAACTTTAGACAGTGTAACTTCACCACATGGTGTCCTCTCAGTGACTGGCCATATGCTTATAACACCAACCTCATTTTAGATATCATCCTTGTCATATCGAGTTCATCATCAGGGAAAAATCATGCATTAATGAACTGATTACACCGTTGATTCTGCCCACACCCAGCTTGGATCTTCTATCATTAGACGTTACATCAAAAAGTGTTTTCGTTCACTTGTCTTAATAGTCATCATTGAGTGTGATGTGATGTCTGGTCACTGTCTTCTGGTTGGCGGAATCCATCATCTAAACGATGCTACTAATTATTCTTCTTGTTCAACCTCTCCTTTTTGTGTAGTCACTTCCTCTGGCACAGCCATGTCCTTGTGCATAACCACTTTCTCAGGTACAGTCAATCTTCTTCCATGCAGCTAGTGTCCTTTTGGTGCAGCTGCTCTTCCCTCTGCGACTACTATTTTCTCGGTGCAACCCCTCTCTTCCATGCAACTAATGTTATCTCAGCACAACCCCTCTCTTCCATGTGACTACTATTCTCTTAGTGCAACCCCTCTCTTCCATGTGACTACTGTTCTCTTAACACATCCCCTCTCCTCCATGTTCTCTCGGCGCAGCTCCTCTCTTCCCCATTCTATCTCAGCACAACCCCTCTCTTCCATGTTCTCTTGGTGCAACTCCTCTGTTCCCCATGCAACTACTATTTTCTTGGCGCAACCCCTCTCTTCCCCATAGAACTACTGTTTTCTTAGTGCAACCCCTCTCTCTTGGCACAATCTCGTCTTCTCTCTATCTATCCTTCCCCTTCTTTGTGCAGCAACTCAAGCAGTGTGCAGTGATTTCTAGTTAATTATATTAACTACTCTTTATATAGTTCTGATTTTGACTATGTCGCAACCATATAACTATTACGACGGATCTTTCTAACTACGCTAATGACTCCTATTCTTACGGAGCCCCTTCTGGCGCATCCTTCCTCTTTCTATCTACCCTACCTATATATATATATATATATATATATTTTCCATTGTGCACTTCCTTATGGATTGTGCGGTTCTTCCCCCGTCTGATAGGGCTTCAAGCGGCTACCATTCACAAGATTTGGAAACACCACCCCGTCTAATTGCTACAATTGAACTGCACCCCCAGAGGTAATAGAGTGAAAAATATATGGACCTAACCAGTGCATCTATAACTTACTTGGATGCTTCAAGAACTTGTTGTCGTAGAGCGACACTAAATCCCCTAGCTGAAATTGTTTGTGTTTGATATGGAGATCATGGCATGCCTTTTGTCGATCCTTCTTGATGCGATCCTTTTGTCGATCATCCTGTGATAAAAATGGTCTTCTTCAAGATGTATTAATCGTGCTACGGGCTCTTCTAGCATGGCTTCATAATCCATGCCTGGAGCGGTTGCAATACGCAGAATGGGGATGATGTACTCCATAGGCATGAATGCCTCTTTCCCATATACTAATTTGAACGGTGTTTGCCCCATCAATATCTTGCAAGTGCTACGATACACCCATAGCACAACTAGAATATTCAAATCCCATTCATCTCGGTTAACATTACATACCTTTGTAAGCACATGCTCCAAGATTTTGTTGAAGGCTTCTATGGTCCCATTTTCCAGTGGATGATATGGTGTACATTTCTTGTGTCGTATCTATAGTTCCTCCGTCAATGCTCATACTATGTGATTGATAAAATGTCTTCCCTGAGCACTCATCAATACTCTTGGACATCCAAACCGTGTCACAATGTTATCAAATAGAAATCTTTCTGCTGTCATAGCAGTGTAGTCCACAACTGGGGAGACATCTTCCCATCTTGTCAGGTAGTCTGTTGCTGTGATTATGTACCGAGCACCAGTTATTTTTCTAGGTGGGTTGATTGGACCCACAAAGTCTACAATCCACTTCTCAAAAGGTTGCAAAGTCACCCGTGGTACTAGCGACATCTCATCTCGCCATGATGGTATCCCCGTGCGTTGACATACATCACACTTAATGCATAGTCTGCTACATCGTTATGTAGGGTGGGCCACCATAAACCTGCGTGAAGAATTTTTTTGGCGGGTAGCATGACCCCCGTAGTGTCACCAGCAACACCTGCATGCGCTTCTTCCAAAATCTGCTCCTACTTATGTGGTAGGACACATCGTTGCAATATTTCATCTGGTCCCATTTTATACAGGTGTCCAGCAATCAACTGGTAATCAGAAGCTTTAACTACTAGTTGTTTCTTTTGACCTGTGGAAAGTTCTTATGGGGCCACCCTGGTTTCCAAAAAATGAAGTATAGGAGCATAGTGGTCTCCAGCCATGTCGACCCGGAATAGCTGCACATTGGGTTGTTCTTCTTCAATATTTTAGGTTCTTTTCTTGTCTCGATTCTGGACAAGTGATGAGGGCCAATTTTCAAGCGACCCATGTTGACAATAATTTCAAAATCAAACTCCTGAAAGATAAGTAGCGAGCAACATATCTCTCCCCCTAACACAGGCTTGTTGACAAGATAATTCAGCGTCGAATGGTTAGTAAACATCTTAAAATGGCCTCCTAATAGGTAGTGCCAGAATTTATGTAGTGCATAGACCATCGCCAGACCCTCTCTCTCGATGGTCGTGTAGTTCTTCTCCGCAAATGAAAACTTTCGACAGGCAAAAGAAATTGGGTGATCCAGATATCCTTCTTCTTGCTGTGTGAGCACTATGCCGAGCGCAACAGAAGATGCATCAACATACACATAGAATTCTTTGTTCTAGTCTAGAAATAGAATTATTGGTGTTGAATCCATCTTGTCCTTCATCATGTCAAAGATGCCTTGACACTCGGGACTCCAATTAAATACAACATCTCTTTTCAATAGATTTTCCATGGGAGCAGTGATCACAGCATAACCTCTGATGAATTTACAATAGCACCCCGTGTGGCCCAGTTTTTCCTGAAGAATATTTACATTGGTCAGTGGTGGCAAACGCAAGAAGAGCACTATATTTGTAGGATCAACCAGTAATCCTTTCTTGCTCACGATGTGTCCCAACAGTATCCCGAATGGTGCACAAAAATGCAATTTTTAGAGTTCAATGCGATCTGATGCTGTCGGCATCTTTCTAGCATTAGTCAAAGGTTCTTCAAATGATATTTGATTAGTTCGTACACTTTCTAGTCATCCATGTCTACTTGTAAGAAATTATGAATGAAATCTTTAAACATCACGATAACAACTTGGGAAAATATTGCAGGCACATTCTTCAGCCCAAAAAGGCATCAATGTATATTGGAAGTAGCCTCACTTTGTAACAAATGTTGTCTTATGTCAATCTTCCTTCACGATTCTAATCTGGTGATAATTGAAAAAGCCATCTGTAAAGGAATACATTTCCTGACCACCTACTCCTTCAAGAACTTCATTTGTGGACGAGGTCGGAAATAGGTCATGTAGACAGACATCATTTAGTTTTCGTAAATCGACACAGATCCAAAATTCACCCATTTTCTTATATTGAACCACCATGGGACTAATCCATTCTGATTCTTCTACCGGCTCAATGATTCTAGAATCTAGCATCTGCTCGAGTTCAGCCTTGACTCTTTCTTTGTACCGCAGATTTAAGAAATACGGTCTCTGTCGCACCAGTTTCGCATCTGGTTTTAGTGAGATCTTCATTTCTCCAAGGTCACCTAGTACCCCCTTCATCTCTAAGAACTTAGTTATAAAGAGATCTTGAAATTCATGTATCAAGTCCATGATTCTTTCCATGGTCTCCTCATCCCAATAGTCCCCAACACTAGAAAACTTTGGGTTCTCTTCTGTCCCAATGTTAACCTTTCTAATCTTCAATGGCTGACTCATGGGATCAGTTGGTACATCTGGTGCTGCATCATCCCTACTTCCTTCTGTATCTGGAATATTAATGTTCCACAACTCATCGTCATCTTCAGGTTCACCATACATGTTGTAACACTCCATCATGGACTGCAAATGATAGTGTGCATGATGATCGACTGGATATGCAACCAAAACTACCTTCAATACCACATCCTAGATGATTTGTAGTGCATTGTTGACATCTATATTGGTATTTTCAAAACTAAAGGTTTGCACAAAGAAAACATTCAATTCCTCCCAAGTATTTATTTCTCTATGCATCTCTACTGATATGTTCCATGACCTCGACATTTCTTCCAAGGTGTGAACAAAGGCACGGACCCATTCATCCTTTGGTCGTAATGCCCACAATGTTTGGCACTCCGTTAAATGACTGCTAGGGTCATTCCATCCAACATACCTCCTAGCATTTTACGTCTCTGCATTACTGAAGTGAATTGTCATCAAGCATCGACACTGGACCCATCCAGTAATTTTCATTTTGTGAGTTTCCCACCAGTGCGCCAGAGTAGCCTTCAATACTTCCTCTAGTTCCAGCAGTCACTGCGGTTCCAAGAACTTTTCTTCAAAGTCCATTAATAACACAGAAAGTCTAGGAAACCCTTCATACACAAGTATTTCCACAATCTCAGTCACAACATGGCGTAATGATTGTGTGATTAGTTTGCACTTCCTAAAGGACACATTATGCATCCGATTTTGCCAATTTTCCAGTGCATCCTCAGAATCAACGGTTGCAGAACTAGTGCTGCACCAACCAAGTTCTCCTTTGGGTGTGGGGTGAATATAATCTTCAAATATATTGTAGGCATGATTCCAACCCCTGACAACTTCATATTTTACTGGTTCAATGTATCATTGACCTTCATTAGGGTCCATAGGCGCGATGACCCGAATATCTTGGTTCTCGAAAGTCATCATCCTCTTCTTGAAGTTAATGAATTCCATGCTATCATTGGCCCATCCAAACCCTAGTAGAGAGGGGTAGGATCCTTCACCATTACTGACCTCTATTAGGTCAAAATCAACATGAGTCCTCATACCTTCAACAACTATGACCAGGTTAGACACCCATCCAATTGGTTGCACCTTCGCCTGATTAGCTAGTCACAAATGCACTGGGGACCATCCCAATGTTAGCTGCCCCATATTTTCCCATGTCTTCTTTTTAAATATATTTATGCCCAAACCTGGATCCAGAATGACCGAGTCGACTTCATAGTCTCCAATCTGAATATTCATACACATCTCCTTTCCTGTCCTTTTCTTATGTAAAGAGTTCACCATGGACTCCTTTCCCGAGCGACGCAACAAATTTTCAATCTCAGCAAAAGCATCTGGGTCTTTTGCTAGTGATAGACAACTCTCAAAGAATTGTTGCAAGGTACCATGCTGTTGTGATGGTCCCACCTCCAGTGTAGAATCAAAAGCAGAAGGCATTTCAATGACAAGTGACTTACCAAGATTTCTTTCGATCGCATCCCGTGCTCCAAGAAATGTCTCCTTTTCCATTGCGATATCAAATGGTGCCTTCTTCTATCCAGTCAAATATGCGGGAGGGGTGCATTTCCTCCTGTTGTAGTTCTCGCTCTGGTGACAACAGCAACATCAACATCTGTTGTTCTTGGTTTTGCTCAGATCGTTGCTACCATCAGTCCTTGATTTTGGTTCATTGGGGGATTCTGAGTCAATGACGGATTTTGGTTCAATGGGGGGTTCATCGGTTGGTTCATAGTTTGGTTATGGATTGGAACTTGATTTTGCAACTAGTTCTAGTTTTACAGCTGATTCTGAGTCGGGACTTGATTCGGCTCTGAAAATGAGGAACGTTCCCAGCCTTCCATCTCGCGATTAGTTGTGGGTAGATTTCGACTATGTGAACAATCACTGTGCAATATGAGAAATGCAAGTGTGGGAAATCCCTCTGGTAGTGCCCAAATACCCCATAATTATAGCACTGGACTGATCCACGACCCCATTCTCCTCCTCGACTGAAGCCTCCTCCTCTTCCTTGAAATCCACCACAGAATCCTCCTTGTGGTTGGTACTGTGGCCAAGCCATCTATTGTGGCATGGGATTTGGCTGCTGGTGAACATATTGGGCAGCTTGAACATACTGTGGCTATGGCTAAGGCATCATCATTTGACTGTACTACAGCTGCGACACAAATTGCGGTTGTGGTGCGAACTATAACTGCGGTTATGACGGTATAAATTGCATCAACGGTGGTGGTGTATACTGTGGTTGAGCATTTACGATAGGAGGTTGCATCTGTGGATATTGTACGGAGTGAGGGTCTTCACCATTCACAAAGTATGAATCATATGCTCTCTCCTGTAGTAGATCATATGCTTGGTAGTATTTGTCTTCTTGTCCCACCGATTTACAAAAAGAACAATATAGATTGGCTAGTTTTGACACCATTTTCTGCATGTAACTACACTCCTCGTGCCAGTACCCATAAACTTGACATATGCAACACCATGGTACAGTGCCACAACTTAATGGATTTGGCGCTCCTGAAACTAGATAATTTCAAAAACTCGGGTAGTTGAAATTGGTGTTCCCATCTACGTGACACCGAGTACACCAAAGATTATCATGATCTTCGGAGTACACCAAAGATTGTCATGATCTTCCTTCACCTTCTTGATGTCTTATAATTGGATTGTTATATTTTCCATCTTCTCTTGGATTTGATTCATGCCAAATGCACTCTCTCAAACCGGTGAAGCTTCCAACTTCATCGCAATCTCTAGATCCTCACTCAGTGTTGTGATATTATACTGCATCAGTGGTTTTATAATATGAGGTACCAAGGCTACAAAAAACCACTCTTTATGCTGGAAATTGCTCATCTCAAAGCTAACTCATGCCATACATGTCTTAAACCTCTGGTCAAAGTCCCACATAGTCTCATTAGGAAAATACTTGATCTCTTTCAATTCAGTAATATATTGATCCTCAGACTTAGGATTCCATAATTAGTCGATTATTCCCTACCAGATGTTGTCGGATGTTTTGGCAGGAGTCCCCGTAGGAACCTGAATGAATTTCATGAACCAATCTAGTGCATGACCCCGCAGGGTAGTTGCTAGTTGGACTTTCTTGACATCATCATCGGTAGTCCGTCGAACTGTCCACACTTCCTCACAGAGGAACCAATACTAGTTGGGATCGTCAGTCCTGTTCCCATGAAATAAATGTGATTTAGCATTGTCTCCTACCATCCTCACCCTTCTTCCTACAAACGCTGATCTACTACTAGACTATTGTTGACACGTCAGGCAAGTTGATGTTCAATTGGTGGTTCTTCCTGAGTTTTAAGTGGTGCGTGGAGGTGTGGGCACAATGCTATTGGGGTTTGACCTTGCTACTGCACTGAGCATAGTTTGGGTCTGGTAATCCTCTTCCTTTTTGTAGGGTCGCTTCATCCCATGTGGTTGTGCTTCGTGGTTTTACGTTTCTATCATAGTAGGACCTTCCCCTATCCTCTACCTCTTATCCTGTCGAAACCTTGCTCCTCCCCTTGTACAACCACTTTCTTCCTTGTCTTCCCTCATAGTCTCATAAAAAATTGCACCCATTGACCCCTTACCTTCCCATTCGTCTCTCCCCTTTAGTCACAACATCTACCACCTCCACACACTATATTTTTACTACTATATGTGCATTTTCAGTATGCCCTTCTCACAAATAAGCATTTTAATTGACAACTGTAAAAACAATAAGAACCTACATCTGGGTCTATTGAAGAATTCCCATTCTGCTTTGTTGTAGGATTTGGTAGTGTTGAAGACAAATTCACTCATATATCCCTCCAGGATACTATCCAGCCAGACCTCAACAGCTCGTGATGGTCAATTGTCAGTTTCTTGTAGCTACTTGATTAATTTAGGGGTCCAATATGTGGGTTCTCCTCCTTGGAAATTTGTCTTCTTGTATGTGAACTGCGCCAACCACTCGTACAATATAATAGGAAACTCATAGAAAAAATACTCATGAATACCGTTGTGTATGTAGTTCTCCAACCACTTGTCTTTGGTCAATGCCAGGTTCTGATTTTCTGCTTCAGCAAACTCTCGTAGCTTCTGTTCAAACCAATCTTGGATTTCTAGTCGCATTGGATGTGACATCCCCTCCTCTAAGTCATAACAAGGTCCTAGCAATGGAACCATTTGTTGGCTCAACCCTCAACCAACAAAACCCAGTCGACAGGGGTCCCTTTTTGTCAACACTTGAATCGCCGTGATCTCCCTCAGCATCGACCCAGATGAGTTTTACCCCGTCCAGCAACACCTGTAGAGTGGATGAGGTCTCATCCAAGATGTTCAAGGGAGAGCTGAAGAAACCAAGTTTTCGTAGTATAGAAGAGGGTTAGGGGCATCAAAGGTTCATCATATTAGAAACCAGATCAGATCAACTTCTCTAATAGAACTATTCATTACCACATATCATTCATTGTAATAGATCTAGATTAGAAAACATAACAACATTCATAAATAATAAACCATCGATAAGAACTGTAAAGACAATAAGAACCTACATCTCGGTCCGTTGAAGAATTCTCGTTCTACTTTGTTGTAGGATTTGGTAGTGTTGATGACAAATTCACTCATATATCCCTCCAGGATACTATCTAGCCAGACCTCAACAACTCGTGATGCTCGATTATCAGTTTCTTGTAGCTCCTTGATTAATTTAGGGGTCCAAGATGTGGGTTCTCCTCCTTGGAAATTTGTATTCTTGTATGTGAACTGCGCCAACCACTCGTACAATATAATAGGAAACTCATAGAAAAAATACTCGTGAAGACCGCTGTGTATGTAGTTCTCCAACCACTTGTCTTTGGTCAATCCCACGTTCTGATTTTCTGCTTCAGCAAATTCTCACAGCTTCTGTTCAAACCAATATTGGATTTCTGGTCATGTTGGATGTGGCATCCCCTCCTCTAAGTCGCAACAAGGTCCTAGCAATGGAACCATTTGTTGGCTCAACCCTTAACCAACAAAACCTAGTCGACAGGGGTCCCTTCTGTCGACACTTGAATCGTCGCGATCTCCTTCAGCATCGACCCAGATGAGTTTTACCCCATCCAACAACACTTGTAGAGTAGATGAGGTCTCATCTGAGATGTTCAAGGGAGAGCTGAGGAAACAAATTTTTTGTAGTATAGAAGAGGGTTAGGGGCATCGAAGGTTCATCATCTTGGAAACCAGATCAGATCAACTTCTCTAACGGAACTATTCATTACCACACATCATTCATTGTAATAGATCTAGATCAGAAAACATAACAACATTCATAAATAGTAAACCCGATCAACCATTTATATAATTTTCTGTTTAAAGATCAAATGCAAGTGCCTAAATGCATATAATTGATAAGTAGAAACCTCACAAGTGATGCGTAGGTTCTTACCTCTCGTCTTACTGTTCCTTCCTTCTTAATTATTCTTCTAAATCTAAGACTAAGCTAATATATCCTATTCTAATTATCCTATCCTCGCAGGGAGAAAATTTAAAGCTAGAGAAATGTACTGTAACTATTCATATTAATCTCACAGATAGTTGTTTCAATCTAATATGCATATTTACAGCATAAATAATATCAAAGGTAGCTCTGTCATAATAAAACATTCATTGCTCATTTCATACACAGACATTTATATGGAAAGAAAAATCATTCATCACCAAAGAAGTCATTCAGAATAGTTATAACGATCTCACAGTTGCATGAAAACCAAAAGAAGTAATTCCACATTGCGACTTCCAAACATTCCAAGAAAATTACTATGCAACCTTTCCCAGCAAAAACAAGTCCTTCCTTATTAGTAGAAAATTAGTTCTCTTACAAATATTCCAACCCTTATTTGTGCTAGAGAAAAGTCCTTCTATTGTACTTTTTACCCCTATTTATTACAATCTAAATTTGACATTTTGTGCCCTTTGACCTACCCTAACCCTAGGAATTCCAACAATTTGTCTTTTAGTGCTTTACATGGGAAAATACAAACGGTTCCATAAGAGACGAAATTTATGTGGGCCCTTCCATGTTGAAGACAAATGTTGCCCATGTGCTAGTCACTTCTGATAGTGACGACGGATTTATTTGAGTCATGTCGAAATTTTCTTTCCTTTCAATCCACGAATGTTTTGGCGAGAAATACTAAGTATTCTTTGGCCAAAAAAATTCGATCGTTTTAGATTAGTTTCCCGAGTCACTTCCGATGGTATCGACAATGATTTATGAGTTTATTCTGATAGTGTTGGTGAGATTATCTATATCCTTTCGACCATTTCAACGAAACTAGCCAAGTTCTTCCGATTCATTGGGGAAATAGTTTTTGGCATTGTGTGGATTTGTTGTTTTCAAGTTTGTTTTTTGGAAGGTAATCCTGCTTGGTGAAAATAAAAATTGCTACATGAGCATAGTGAGAGGTGTCTTATTAATATCGCGTCTATTTTGAATAACAAAACATACATTATTGCACTGAAGTATCCTACAATGAAAAGATAATCTACCAACTGTATGCATCATTGTTCCTTAGAATTAGAGAGTGAAAACATTGCCCAGTGTTAGAATAATTAAGAAAAATATAGTTACCAATCCATTGCTAGCCATTCAATAGTTCAGTTGTGTAATATGGAGAGAATTGTTCCATTCAAAGAGGCTTGATCATTCATGATGTAATAGAAGGATGTGCGATTACAAAGTTCAAAAGAAAGCTATCAGTACATATGCATATGGTGTTGTGTGAGTTATGAGCCTCTTATTCTCATTAAAACTAAAAACCAAGCGGTTTTATGTAACATCCCCAATATTCTATCTACTCCGTCGAGTTTATGGGTTTTTTGTTGTCCTTCATCTAGGGTCATCAACATGAAAATTTAGGGTAAAAATCATTAAATATGGTGGTTGTCGCAACGATGCCGGTGCATAAATCAAACAATCATTGTGAAGGAAAAAGTAACACCGATGTATGTCGACGATATTATTAAAGATCCTCTGATACTATCGATGGTGATTTGTGATTTATCATGGCCATTTCGACAAAAAAAATGAGTTTTCTTTGACTGTGTCGATGAGAACTCGCCGAAAACCTCCAATTGGTTTTGTCGGTGCTTAGTCCATTGGTTTTTTTTACTTTGGATTTGACTGTATCGGTAGAAAACAACGAGTTTCCATGAAACACTCAACAACTTCCTGCATTGGAAACATTCATTTATCTCTCCGATTATTTCTGAGGTGACTCATGAGTTACTCCATACTGTGTCGATGAGTTTTGTTGAGTTGTGCCAAAATGGTGCTTTACGAAAAAAATTATTTTTCCAAAGCCAAACGTGTTAGAGAGACTAGCTGAGTTCCTTTGACACATCGAAAAAACAGTCCAAGTTACTCCGATATGTCGACAAAAAAACATGAGTTTTAACTTAGCCAAAACTTCTTTGTTCAACTTTTTGGAAACAACCTATGTGTGCAATGTGGACTCCCTTGAGATGGAAAACTAGTCTAAGTAAGCTTTCCGAATAAAAAATATAAGGAGGGGCCCTAAAATATAAATTTTTTGGGGGAAGTAGTTGCAACAACAAAAATTGGTGACTAACTGGTGAATGCAGATCTATGAAAAAACTATATTTGGAAAAAAAATAATGCTACATGGTACTAGATTATGGATATACAACAATTTCTTCAATGCATTCTCTGAGATCATTTAAAAGACTAGACTTATCCAGGGATGTAATTTTTTGTGCATCACATTGATTGTTGTCTTTTGGGAGTAGGGTAACCAAGATTAGGAGTCTTGATAACTCTCTTGTGACAAAATATGAAATTTATTTTTCCTCTGTCTTTTGGTTGCCAATAGATATGACTCCACAGGATTGTAACAAGGTTAGACATATGCATTTGTTTATTCCTCATTCCCATGTTATTAGCATTCTTTTTAATTCTTTCTTTTGAACGATATTTGTATTCTGAGTCTTCCTTGATAGCTTCTTACACTTCGAGAATTTGGTATGGGTTCTTCCTTCCATAATGTCCTTTTGTGTGAGTTATAAACTAGTTTCAAGCTCACTGATGGAGAAGAACCTCTCCGATTTTCGTTGTTTAAGCAACCATTTTGATCTGAAGGTTTATTCCTTCAACATTGTTTCTTTGATGTGGAATATTTGTGTTGGAATTTAGACTCTTTAGTATAAGCCTTTTGGCTTTTAATTTGTAGCATGGGATCATTTTGAATGCCATACATCTGTCAGACCTGCTTCCTTTCCGTGGGTCTATCATGGTAAGCTTCCTAATATAGATATTAGTCTGAGAATGGACGAAGACCCAAGATAGTACTCCATACCTCATGAGCCTTAGTTATTTTACAGGGTTTAAAAGGACTTCAATGTGGAATTGAAATTAGCTTCCCTTTATATAGTCTATCAATAATTAAAGAATATCAAATTTGATCAAATTTTACCACACATGTTTTCCCCTAAGAAGCTCCTAACTTTCAAAGACCTTTGAGATTATTCAAATTCATATATTTCCAAGCGTCAAATGTTGAGTTGGTTTATCGAAAGCAGAAAAAAATAAGTCTATGAATTAAGGTAAAATAGAAAAGAAAAAACAAACTAAAAATAAACAAGAAAATAAAAAGTTGTATTTATGTACAAAGTGTTCCTACAACCTAAGTGAAGTAATGTTGAAGAACGAGGTCATTTAAAGGAAGAATTTCTTCCCGTCCTTGTAAATCTTGAAGTTTGAAAGGCCAAGCTTCTTCAACTCCTTTTGGATCAAAGGCTCTAGCTTAGGGTGCATTTCTCTAAGTTGTTGATGAAAGGGATTTTGTCTAGAGTCACCAAAAACTTTCAATTTTTTGCTTTCTTCATATCTTGAACTAGAGATTATGCAGTGTTATTTGTACATTCAAAATCTAGCCTACAAGAGAGTATTTTTTATTTCTTTCAGGATCGAAAAGGACACAATAGGCCCCTGATCCCTCTTGTGTTTTAGAACCATCAAAATCCAAAATCCAAAATCTATCTTCTAAATCTATCGGGTTAGTAGCATCTGCTACATTAGTAACTGAGTTTACTATATTATAATCAATATCACCAGTACGTGAAAATCGAAGAAGATGAGACTGTTTGTAAAATTCTTGACTTATTTCCTTAGCTTGATAATTCCCTTGTTCATGCTATAAAAATTAATTTCCCAAAGCCGAAGATGAGAAATTGACTGGTTCATTCTTTCCTTCCAGTTGGGTCACATTCTGTTTCATAAGGGGTTCCATTAGTATCTTAATCTGATTCTGATTGTTCTGGTAAGGAAACCACATGTGAGACCAATCAGTTTCAAAATAAACGTTAAGTTTCATTGACCAGACCCTTCTCAATATTAGACCATAAGCCTCTGGTATATCTACTACCATTATATATATGGATTAGAAAACTCTTGGATACGTAGACAATCTAATTAGCAGATCTTTCATCTCCCTTATAACCTTAACATCAGACCTATCCAGTTGAATGATCCGTGAGGGGGATGGTGTAAGTTGACCATTAATATTCTTACAAGTATAAAGTGGCATAACATTGGATGAGGCTCCAAAATATTCCAAACAATTATGCACATTGTGGTTAAACATTTCAAATGTTAATAGGAAATGCAAAGTATGAGATTTTGATTTACCACCAATGCTTGCTTCATTTATCTCAGTGTCTGATTCATCCTCTAAGGTACTACTAAGATGAGGGTCAAATGATTCTAATAATTTCTTTCTTTGCTGAGTAATATTGCATAATTAAAACAATGAAATATTCACTTTAGTTTTCTTAATATCTTCCACAATGTCGTATCCCATCTTAAATTCCTCCATTTTTTTCTTAATAATTTATGGTTTTCTCGCCATAGTTTTCACATGTTTAGTTATCACTATGCTTGTTTCTTTTATGTTTACCAGATTCACCTTATGTTGTGTTTGAGAGGTGCTGATAATTTCTTCATGGTTTCCTTTTCTCTTCTTATCTTGGGCAACACTAAACTTTGATCCACTACCAGTCCTTTACTCCTAGTTGTAACATTTACTGATGACACTTAAATTTCCTCATCCTGCTCATCCTTGCTCAATCCCATTGTGGGTGACCAATCCCATAATACCATTGTGGTTTCTTCTGGCTCATTTGTTTGGCCTTCTTCTCCTGGATTTGTTAATTGGGCATCTAATAATTGATTCATTACCAAAGTCATTTAATTTATCCATTGCGGGTAGTTTCTTTCTGAGTGATTTTCTTGATGAAATGTACAAAAATGATCCATGCCAATTTCATTAAAATTTAGAACAACAAAATTTAGTAGAGGTGGTTGGGGATGTTTGCTTTCTTACCTTTCTTTGTAGTAGGGCTTGAATGGCTTTCTTGATGAACTATCTCCCTTCTCTTTCTCCATACCTACTATATTTTTTTATAATTTTTGCACCATTTTAACCACATTTTCCAATTCATTTGAATGTTCTTCCTTAGGTCTAGTTAAAAAAAAGATTCTTACTAGCCGTTGGTTTCACTTCTGGTTCTAGAGTATGTCTTGTGATATTGTCCAAATCAGCCTCTACTTTCTTGGATTCTTCATAATTTTCTACCAATGTAGCTTTAACTGTTCTTTTTACAAACATTTCTATGGGAAGATAAAGTGTTGTGGTGTAATATTCTATCAAAGACTCTTCAGTTGGTTTTGTTACAGCACCAAAACTATTTAATAAAGTAGTGAATCTCTGATTGAAATCTTGAACTCTTTCTTTCCTTTCCGTCCTCATAGACAATAACTCTTTAATAAGGGTAGATACAATTTTTTGATTGCCAAATTTACTTATAAATACCCTTTCAAAACCATCCCAATTTTCTATTGAATTGGCTTGTAGACTAAAGAACCATGAAGACGCTTTAGGCTCAAACGTATATGGAAACAGTTTGCATACAAAATATTATTGTTCAACATTTAAAAGATTCAGAGCGAGATAAAAAAAGTTTAAATGGTCTTACACTCGTTCAATAAATCGTGTAAAGGTGCAACCAGGTTGAGTGGTGTCCTAGCTCTCCATGCGGGTTGATATACAATGACAATAAATAGAAGCATAGATTGCGGTGGAGAATGCAGAAAGGCTTGAGACATAGGGGATTCAGGTCCTAATTGATCAAGAGGTTGGGTGATTTCTTGGAGAGAAAAATCTACTGATTCTTCCAAATTTTCAACAAGCACTGAATATTGAGTGTGTGAGACTGCTTTCTTGGGAGCTTTCCTCATGGGTAATCCAGAATTACTTTTAACCCTCCAATTTTCCTAACGTAAGATATTGTAAGCCTGCAAAAATGATCGATTTCCTAAAATGGGACACCATACAAACATTCTAAATCTTCTTCTTTAGAACTTACCCTTTCTTGTTCTTTAGATTCAAGAATAAAATCTTCAAGGAAAGTCGTTTCAGATGTCGTTCTAGTGGAATCTTTTCTTACAAATGGATTTCCTTTGCCATCCATGCACTAGCTGTCTTCCTTCTAGTGCCAAATTTGTTGATGCCTAGAAAAATCTTAAGTACCCCCAATAGGACTTCTCCTCGATAAACAATCCAAATTAGATCATCCACCATTTGGTGTGGGGAATCTGTCCAGTTAACGGTTCGACTATCGTAAATTAAGTTATTGTAAATCTTTACCAGTTACGGCCTGATCCATCGTTTATATAATTTTCTTTTTAAAGATGAGATGCAAGTTCCTAAATGCATATAATTGATAACAGAAACCTCACAAGTGATGTGCATGTTCTTACGTCTCATCTTACCATTCCTGCCTTCTCAATTATTCTTCTAAATACAAGACTAAGATAATATATCCTCTTCTAATTATCCTATCCCTGTAGGGAGCAAATTTAAAGTTAGAGCAATGTACTGTAACTATTCATATTAATCTCACAGATAGTTGTTTCAATTTCATATGCATATTTACAACCGAAATAATATCAAAGGTAGCTTTGACATAATAAAACATTCATTGCTCATTTCATACACATACATTTATATGGAAAGAAAAATCATTCATCACCAAAGAAGTAATTTAGAATAGTAAGAACGATCTCACAATTGCATGAAAACCAAAAGAAGTAATTCCACATTGTGACTTCTAAACATTCCAAGAAAATTACTGTGCTACCTTTCCCAGCAAAAATAAGTCCTTCCTTATTAGCAAAAAATTAGTTCTATTACAAATAGTCCAGCCCTTCTTTGTGCTAGTGAAAAGTCCTTCGATTGTACTTTCTACCCCCATTTATTACAATTTGAATTTGTCATTTTGTAACCTTTGACATACCCTAACCCTAGAAATTCCCACAATTTGTATTTTATTTCTTTACATGGGAAAATACATATGGTTCCATAAGAGACAAAATTTATGTCGGCCCTGCCATGCTGGAGACAAATGTTTTCCATGCGCTAGTCACCTCCGATAGTGTCGGCGAATTTATTTGAGTCATGCCGAAATATTCTTTTCTTTCAATCCATGAATGTTTCGGCGGAAAATACTAAGTCTTGTCCGACCAAAAACCTCTGATCATTTCAGTGTGGTTTCCTAAGTCACTTTCAACGATATCAATGGCGATTTCTGAGTTTATTCTGACTATGTCAATGAAATTATAAATATCCTTCCGACTGTTTCGGCGCAAATAGATGGGTTATTACAATTCATCGGGGACATTTTTTGGCATTTTGTGTATTTTTTGTTTTCAAGTCTGTCTTTCGGAAGGTAATAATGCTTGGTGAAAATGAAAATTGTTACATGAGCATAGTGAGTGGTGTCTTAGTAATACCACAACTATTTCGAATAAAAAACATACATTATTGCACTGAAGTATCCTATAATGAAAATAAAATATACCAGTTGTATGCATCACTGTTCCTTAGAATTGGAGAGTGCAAACATTGTCCAGTGTTAGAATAGCGAAGAAAACAATAGTTAACAATCCATTGCTATTGATTCAATAGTGCAATATGGAGAGAAGTGTTCCATTCGAAGTGGCTTGATCATTCATGATGTAATAGTAGGATGTGCGATTACAAAGTTGAAAAGAAACCTATCAGTACATATGCATATGATGTTGTGTGAGTTATGAGCATGTTATTCTCATAAAACAAAAAACTGAGTGGTTTTATGTAATATCCCCAATATTATATCTACTCCGTCAAGTTTATGGGGTATTAGTTGTCCTACATCCGGGGTTGTCAGTGTGATAATGTGGGGTAAAAAGCATTGAATATGGTGGTTGTCCCAATGGTGTTGGCTCAAAACTCAAACAATCACTGTGAATGCAAAAGTAATGTCGATGTATGTCGATGATATTCTTAAATATCCTCTGATACTATTGATGGTGATTTGTAAGTTATTGCAACTATTTTGGCTGAACAAATGAGTTTTCTCTGACTGTGTTGGTGAGAAATCACCAAAAACCTCTCATTCGTTTTGTCAGTGCTTAGTCCATCTGTCTTTTTTTTTTACTTTGGATGCAACGATATCAGTGAAAAACAACGAGTTTTCCTGAAACACTTGGAAACTTCCTGCATTGGAAACATTCACTGATATCTCCGATCATTTTGGAGGTGTCTCATGAGTTACTCCCAACCGTGTCAGAGAGTTTCGTTGAGTTGTGCCGAAATGGTGCTTTGTGAAAAAACTTCTTTTTTCCAAGCCGATTGTGTCGGAGAGACTGGCTGAGTTCCTCTGACACGTCGGAGAAACTGGCCAAGTTACTCCGATATGTCAGTGGAAAAACATGAGTTTTAATTTATCCAAAACTTCTTTGTTCAACTTTTTGGAAACAACCTAAGTGTGCATTGTGGACTCCCTTGAGCTACAAAACTCATCTACGTAATCGTTCAATAAAAAATATAAGGAGGGCCCTAAAATATACAAATTTTGGGGAAGCGGTTGCAGCAGCAACAAAGTCCCAACTCAAGAAGTTATTTTATGGCCCTTTTGATTTAATCTTTGAACCTCTTAGGATTCTTATATGGGTATGTTCTAATGATGGGCTGAGTTCCCTCCTCTAATTCAATGGTATGCTCAACTCCTATGTCCTATGGCCTCCTAGGAGAAATGTCTCCAAAAACCTTCTCATGCTTATGTAATAGCTTCCTTATGTTTTCCAAATACAGAGAGGTGTCTATTGTAGGCTTTTAAATTGGGACCAAATATTTTGATTCCCATTCTATATTACCATGCCTCGGGATAAATCCCATATTATGTGTAAAAAACCTTATTGGGATAAAGTGTTCATACCCATTAAGGTTACTTGCTTCCTATCATCCCCTTTAAAGACAATTTATGGAATTATATACTTAATGATGTGTTGTCCAATGGAAAATGACCATTGTACTCCCAAGGCCAAGTTTGCATCAATAACATTTACTACATAAAAACTATCTGTCAGAATATAATTACCTATGGTGAGCTAAATTTTTGGAATCCACCTACAACAATCCATATTGTTACTTGGAATGATCACAATGAATCAATTAAAGTTTTTTAGTTGGAAGGATCCTTCTTTCCACCAGTGCAACGTTAATAAAGTTGTGAGTGGTTGCTCCATCAACCAACACAATGATTATATTTCCTTTCACCACCCCCTTGAATCTAAGAGTGTGATATCAAGGGAATATAGTTAGAGCCACAATCAAACTCTTTCCTAATTCAGGTTGGGGTTTCTCCTCTTATGTTGTCTCATACCCATCTTGCAGTATTGGCTCATGTTCCTCACCATATTCCACCTCCTCCTCATTTTCAGAGAATAATTATATGTAGTGATCCTTCCCCTTTGCACACTTATGTCCTGGAACCCAAGGATTTTGGCATGTGAAACACACCTTCCTCAGTTCATCCCAGATGTTTCTATTTGTATTGTTTTTCCAAGCTGTTTCTTTTTAAGAAGGATTCCTATCCTTGAACATGGATAGAAAATTTGTTTTTGTTGTAAATATAATTTTGGGAATATAATCTTGAAGGTCCTTAGCTTTACTAATAGAATTTAGAAAATTTACAGGTCTGTAAGCCTTCACCAATCCTCTTAATGGATCTACTAGTTCTTATGTAAACAACAATACTAAACAAACCTCTAAGATGTCTGTGACTATCACTGCAAGCATTGGAAATTATAAAATATAGGCCTCTGATGTGCCTATTTGCTTTAATTAGGACAACTCTATGAAATTAATATCTTGATCCTTTCTATCAAATATATGAATGAGTCTCTTTGTGAAATATTCATAGGATGTGATATTGGAATGACCAAAGTTCTAATTCCATGGTACCATCGGTCATTGGCTTCTCCTTCAAGATGTAGGGTGGCTACTTTGATGGAATATACTACTGCCATGGGATTCAACTGATAATATGTGTCTAGTTTCTGCACCTAGCATATGGTAGTGCATTTGGAAGACCCATCAAAACTTGGAAGAGTGACTTTTCCAAGGGTGTGCTATAACTAAAAATTATGAATTTGTGTTTTATTGAGTCCCTTGGACCTATTTCAGTCCTTGAAATTGCAGTACTCATAGAAAGAAATGGAATCCTTGAATATGTAGTCATGACCCTATACTCCTCAAAATAATTCTCCAAGGAATCATCTTGTTCATTTGGCAATGTTGATCCCATTGTTTGTGGTTATAGAAATCCTGGCATTGAGGGTCTGGGTGATTCTTTTAATGCATGAGGGATGTTATATGGGCCAGTTTGAGACAAATTGGGTTCTCCTAGATGTTTCATGGTTCTCTTGTCTCCATCATGAGAACCATTGCTTCTTCCTTCACCACTTTTGTTTTTGAAATCCAGGAATACCGGTTTTCCCACAAATACCTTTGTTTCTTCTTGGGTTTTCCTAGAATTATCTTGATCCTTGGAAAATATATATAAGGTTTCTAAAATACCCTTAATGAAAATATCCTACTTCTCCTTAGTTTTAATTCTTCTTGATATAGTACCCATAATTCTCTCAATTCTTAGTTCTTCTTGGATTACACCTTCAGTAGACCCTATTTCCACCCAAATAGTTTCATGGTTCCTATGACTGTTAGGGGTAAAATATTGTAGATCCCAGTGACTCATTTATGGAATTTAGAACCCATATATTTCCAATACAATTATTTTATACCACTTTAATATCCCTTACTAAAAAAATAGACATATTAACTCAAATTTGAATCCAAGAAGAAACTAGTCAAAATTTTCAATTGAAAACCCCCTTGATCTGATATTTGGACCAACTAGGACCTAAAAAAACTTTGGTAATTCTAATTAGAGGATATATTAATTTATTTGTGGGAGTTAAAACTTATTTTTATTCCCACTCTCCCCTCATGCGTCCTCCGTGGATGTTTTTAGGACCTAGAGTTTTCATAGCTCGTCATAAGTTGTCATAGTTGTCATAGAATCTGTCATAAGCTGTCATATATTCCTTTAGGGGTTACATTTAAATAATACTCCATCCATGTTATTTTTATTCTTATTAATATTCATGATATAAATTTGGAGTTACACTTTAGGTAGTGTCCCCTTCTTTGGTTATTTCTATCCCTAGAGGTTACAACTAATGAGATTCCATCATGTTGAGAGTCCATCCACCTTGGAAGGAAGGTACACCCTCTAAGGGGACCATTCATCATACTATGCACCCTACTTGTATAAATTGATCATTTCCACCTGATTTATGAATTTATTTCCATTATTATTGCAAATTTATGACCCACCTCACCCCTTCTTGATTTACATTTGAGTGTACATAGTGACTATAGGCCAATTAATTCCCTATTAAATTTGAATTATGGTTAAACACATGGGAATTATATAGGTTAGTCAATTTCCCATGGTGACATCATGGATGGGACATTATAGTCCTCCCTTCCCAAGTTTTATTTTCCTTAAGCAACTACAAACCCGAGTGTTGCAATACCTATTCACCTTCTCATGTAGCATATTCAGTTGGTAGATATTTCCAATAAAAAAGGTACTTTCGAATGGTTCTATTTCTCAAAATTCTTTCTCTTACCTTCAAAACTCTTTCCAAAGCCAAAATTAGTTGTCCTTTATCATATAATGGAGGAATATTTGTTGATACTTTCACCTGTTGGCAAACTGCTTTTAGGAGGCATGAAACATGGAACAAATTATGTATCTATCTCCCTTATGGAATCTCCAACTCATATGCTTCTTCCCTAACTCTTATCACAATTTTTTAAGGTCCTTAGAACCTTGGTTTCAATTTCTTAAATTGGAGAGCTCTTGTGGCTTTCAAGTTTTGCAGATGCGCCCCTTGCATTTGTGATTTGTATCATGAATAATGATTCTCTCCATTAGCTTGAATTTTACTATTGTTTTTATGAGAGAATTATAGGCTGAGGGGGGAGTTCCTCTATGAAAACTATAAAAAGGAATTAGACACATTAGGGAAAGGATTTTTATTATTTTGTAATTCGAATTGGACATGTCGTGAGATTTTCATGCTTCAAAGATGTGCTTCTTGAAATTGTAACAAGTTTCAGTGGTGCAAGATTCCACCCTAGCTAGCATGAGAGGAGAAGTAACCCTGATTTATATATGGATATTCAATGAAGGAGATCAATTCCATGTTCAGTATCTATTTTGATTCATGTTGGTGTGTTTGAATTGTAGTTTGTAACAATGAAATATTGTTGGTGTTTCCCGGCATTGGAAACTTGTGTTGTGGTAGATCTTGGTTGAGGAGGGTGAACCTGTGGTTTCCTATATCTATTGGTGTATATTCTATTGTGTATATGGAACTCATATCTAGTTGAGTGTGCACCTGAGCGATCATATCTGAATATTGGGGTCGAAATATTGTGGGTAAAGGACACACTAGTTGGAGAAAATTAGTCATTTGGAGCCACCATTTTCCCTCTCTCCTTTGATATCCATTTGCAAAAAATATAACAGGTTTCTTTCAAGTATTTTCATATTATGTAGCATAAATTAGTATTATTAAAGAAATTCCCCATTTAATAATAAAATTAATCAATGTTTTTCCTCGTATTGTACTCAATCTATTAGTATTTGTTGTCTTGGGTGTAGATCTGTTGTTGTGCCTATGAAATGCTTATGAAATGTGTGTAAAAATTTAACATCAATCATGTAAGGTCTATTTCGGAGTTATTTATATGCGTTGTGTTGGTTCAAGTAGATTTGGATATGTTAGAAAAGTGTTTGAGTCAATTAGGAGGACTTGTTGGTTGATCTATGTGAAAATTTGCAAAATGGGTTACAATATTCAAAAGTTTGTCTGTAAATTTTTCCTAACCATCACTTGAATCCTATTAGTGATCAGTTTGAGTGTTCTTGGGACCATTTTAGGGTCCATATGAATATATTGGGGAAAAATTCAAATAGGTGACGATGTGGTTTGGAAATCTTGAATCAAGGGGGGTTTAAATTGAAAATTATGACCATCTTCTTCTTGGAGTCAAAGTTGAGTTAATATCTCTAATTTTCAAGTTGGGGATATTATAGTGGTATCAGAGCATATTTTATGGGATGAAAACCATCATTTATATCCAAAATTATAGATAACTATTCCTCTGATGTTGAACTAGAGAATCACATAAGGATACATAAGCCACTATTGGGACAAAGTTGAAAATCAATAAAAGTTTCATTGTAAAATTGTAGTTAAAATTCCTAGTTTTTAATTGAAGATATTACACATATTTTTTTGGATCTTATTTTGAATCACATGAAGGAAATCAATGTTATTTCCAATTGTTGCAAGAGTATTTAAATACATAAAAGGGAAATAAAATCTATCAATATTATTATTTTTATTTTATATTCTATGTAACATCCCTGACCCTTCGACCAATGAAGAGGACACTACCACACTATGATATAACCCAGGAAACTAGCCCCATGAATTTTTTCATAACTAAAAAATGACAAACTGAAATGCTTTGAAGTAAAACATGCAGAGATGCATAATTATTAAGCATAAAGCGGAAGCAAAACCATACATTCAAGCATTCAACAAGTTCATCATAATTCATTAGACATCAAATATAATTGCAGAGATGGAATTGTAAAGAATACTTATCTTATGCAGTATTCATCTCGCAACCAGCTACGTCGCTGCAATGTTCCACCCAACCATAGGCCAGTGTGCTCCTTAATCTCTCAACAACACTGCCACCCTCGAGCCGGGCATGATTTCCCAAGGAATAAGGAACAAGCAGGCTTACACATAGCCAAGAATACACAAATCAGCAAGCCAACACAATTGGGTTTATCAGGCCATCAACAAATCAGCCAAGCCAACACAGTCCAAGGACCAACCACTGCATACACACAAAAAAACAAGTGGTTCATAGCTTGGGTAGGGAAATCCAACTCCTGAGTCATTCTTGGCCCTATCGTGGACAAAACGACTCAATAATAGCCACAACAAACCCAAAACGAAAAGGAACCCACATCAAACCACAAATCAGGGGGGAAAACAATAGCCCCGATCTCAACACTGAAACAACGAGAAATACACAGCCCAAAATAGAAGATGTGATCAAACTCTCAACCTAGGCAGGGAAAAATGTATACATGGACCACAAAATCGGTACGGAAACACACCACCACAACAGCAATCGTGAATAGCTCCTTCACAGGGACATCATGGATGGTAGAAAATGGCTCACTAAGAATCCACAGCGGCCCAAAACGTAATTGAACACCACAACCAACAAAAACATGGGGAAAACAATAGCCCCAATCTCACAATGAAGCAGCGGGAAAATTACACAATCTGAAAATGGAAGAGAAATCAGAATCTCAGCATGGACAGGAGGAAAACATACATAGGAAGATCGTGGTTGACCAAGAGCATTTTCTCCAGCTCTCTGCGTGAGGAAAAATGGAGAATCCTAGCCTGTGCGGGAGGAGAATAATGAAGAATCCCAGCCTGTGCATAAGGAGAAGGGAGCGACCGTATTTGCATGTGGATGGAAAGAATGGAGGAATGGGGGAATGGAGTTGTTTGACTCCCTACCCACGTGAAGTGAGATTCCACTGGTGGAGTGTGCATGTGGGCAAGGGCTGACAGTCCTACCACACACCACTTCCCAGTAATAACTACCCCCAAATAATCAACAGAAGTTTTAATGTGGTAGTTAACTGATGAGACAAGGAAAGGTGAGTGAGTAAAAAGGGTGGGTGACAACTAAATGGGTTTAAAAGCTGACACATGACTTTTCTCCATTGGCCCAAGGTTTAATAATTCCCCCTCCTTATCATTAGGAAACTCATGCCCTTTTCATCATGGTTGCATTAACGTATCTGGTTGGGTTCATTTTAATTAAAGTGCATATTTACATGATGCCAAAAGTATAAGGTGCCGGATAGCACAATATACCATCGACAACGATTCCAATCGTTGAAACATAACACAACCAAATCAATGGTGGGGATTTTTCCCTTAGCTCCACACCACTATTAATTACAATATATACATCATGTATCTTTTAATGCAAATGGGGTCAAAACCGGGGTGTTACATTCTATCTCCATAAAGATGCAGCTACTCAAAACCTTGAGAAAGTGGAGGTTGTACTACCCCATCCACATGTTTTTAGATAAGGAATAAATTCTTTTAGATACTGATGTGAGTGTTTGAAATCTTTTGTTTTTATATGGATTGTCAAATCATGTTAAGGGGGGCTTGATGTTCGAGAAAGAGGAGCTAAGAATATATGATCTCTTTCACCAAACATGTGAAATACAAAGGAATAAGAAGGTGTCTCTTCTAGGTTTGGATTAGAATCTGGTATTTGTTAAAAATGTACTTCATTTATGGCATGGAATTAGAGTGTCGCTTTGTTCATCGCTATATGGCTTAACTCCAAGGGAACAATTAGCCTTGTTACAAATATTGGGTAAATATTTGGATCTATGTAAATATATAAATTTTCTCGGGCATACAATTTTGATTGGTGGTTATTATGGAGTGGATAATATTGGAAATATCTAGTTAAATGAAGAGAATGAAGAGAAGTTGTCTTCATTTATCTTTCTTGCTGATCGTGTCAACTATTTAAGATATAAAAAGGAATAAACACTAATCGGGGTTTCATAATTCAAAGTGGAAAAGTGGATGAAGATATAAATGATATTTAAATATGATTCCTTATAAATTCATCCTTATTATACCCAATTTCTCCACGAGAGTTGTTAACATTCTCTACAACATTGATCAATGGGTGGGGGGAAATTTCATGAGCTACCAATCAAAGTTACAGGAAATATGGAAGAACCTAGTCATGATGAAACCTAAGAAAAAGGAATCCCAAAGTATTTTAAAGTGGATGAAACTATGGGATATGTGATAATTACTATANTGAGGCACCTTAGTTTTGACAATGTTCTCTACGGATTAATGTAAATCAACATGTACTCATTTGTTGACAAATGAAAGTGAACTTACTTTGTACACTAAAGATATTTCAATTTGTGTATCAAATGAGCATAAATTTCCTCAGATTGTCTCTAACCGTCCATTATATTTAAAATGGGAATTAAACATTTATGATCTTTGACAAGAATATCATCATTTCAAAGAAAAACATATTTTCCATTAACAAACGATTTCATATCATATATTTTGGAATTTATTCTTTGTTCATTATTGTTACCACTCTTAGTCTTATTGAGAAAATGAGAGTAGTTCATAGCAAAAAATATATAGAGTTTGTAGCTCCAGTGGAATACTGGCATACGCTTTAATTTAAAAACTCAGACTAATTTGTAACTCTAAAACCTATGTACAAGTTCATTGTACTATAGTTGAATTTAAGAAGAGCGTGTTTACAACGAGGAGATTGAAAACAATCCCTACAAAACAAAGTGGAGGGTTAGTCTACCCTTCCATTTCACTTTCAAATTCCATAATTTTATTGCAAACCTAATGTCTTTGCCAACACATATAATCAATAAAACCATTATTTGGAAACAAATTATTGAAATGGGAGGCAACAAACAAGATTAAGTGTGCTTAACACACAATCAAACACATATATTCAAGTACAAAAACCTGAATATATTATGGAAGAAACTCATTGTGCATTGCATATTTGAATGATTTGAAGGTACATACATATGTGAGATAACCCCGTTATGATAATATTGAAGCACCTAAAAAGGGGAAACTACCAATGTTATGAATACTGTAGAAACTGGGACATTCTCACTATACACATACGTTTTATGAGGTGGATCATATTTTCTAATTATTTGCATCCTAAGTTTAATAAAATTATTCAAAACATTTGAATTTAGATATTGAAAATCACTGGGATCAACAATGACACATAAAATAGAAATGACATCAAAGGATTGAGGAAATTCTGTCTACAAAGGAATGTATTATAAGATCAATTATCACAATAATGATTGATAGGATTAAGACACACTGCAAAAGGTTGTCAATTATGCTTACAAACCATTTTTAACAATATATTGATCTAATATACAAATGTGGTGCGATGCAATTAGAAGAATCAGAAGTAGATGTTCAAAGATACAACAAATCATATACTACGCAATATTAGAAGGAAGCATCTAATAATTAGCAACAAGAAGTGCCTCACTTAAAACTATATAGTCTAATGAGGCCACTTATTACCTCTCATAGAAATGACCTTTATCCTCTAATCCAATGATGTAGCATTTCTATGGCTAGCAAAAAAAATCCATTCTAGCATTGTTGAAAAGTTCTTTGTCCTATTGTTGCAGAGATTGTTAAGGAGTACAAGGAAATTGAACAAACTAGATTAGTCCAATGTCAACAATTGGGAAATATAATATAATATCAATTATCATAGAAATTTTGGATGGCATAAATCTGCATTGCAAAAGGTTCACTCATCATTCTTATAAACTAATTGCAACAATAATATTGTTCTAATGTACCAATGTGATGCCGTGTAATAAATTTGAATATAACAAAATAAATAAGTATTATAAGTTGTAATGTTCATATGTCCATCGCATTATATGATTTAAAAGGGAAGCATCTAAGAATTGGTAGCTGCTATAATCCAATGTTGTGGCATCTCTATGGATAGAAAAAAATTCCAATATAGAAATGCATGGGATATCTTTGTTGTATTGTTGTAGAAATCATTAAGGATTACAAGGAAATACAACAAAGCAATTTAGTCCTATGCCAAAAAAGTGAGTTTAGGCCTTATTTATGCCCAACTTAATATGTCCAAGAATTGAAAGACTACAATATTTTGTAGTTCATTTTTTCTTTGCACATTCTAGTGCCTACTCATAAGGAAATAAATATTTGATGTAAAAAGTATGCACACATTCTATACATTATAACTATCTTGTATTCCAATTCACTCTCTATGGTGCAGGGATATCAGGTCCCAACTAAAAAATTCGAAGGTATACGACTAAAGTGCCCGAAGGAAGGTCGATGACCTCTAAAAAAAATGGGAAAGATGGTCGAAAAGAAAATGGGTAAGTCACAAGAATTATTACTAGAAATAGTCGATGACTAACGATAATATACTAGCAAGGGTCAATGGGAAATACTAACCAGGGAAGGGATAAAAGTTAGGAAGGAAGAGATCGATGTCAAGGAACTACCAACCGACCAAGATATTCTAGAAACCTGATAAATAGAACGATGTGGTAGTTGGAGTAATTGCAGAATAATTATGATGGTTTTTGTAGTACAACCATGGGACGAACTCTACTCCAACATACCATATGATGTATTTAATGAATTCATGGTGATGCCTAGGGGTAGGTGAAATTCGAGAAGGAAGGTTAGGTACTATGCATGGAGGACCAACTATAAATACCAGTGGGCCTTCAAAGTTGAGGGGAATTTTTTGGCGTTGGTATTGTTAAGAGAGAGTTTTGTTCCTTTTTGTACGAAAGAGCTAAGGATGAACACTATGTGTGTTGAGCGTGGAGGACATAGCATTCGCTCTCATGGTTGTACTGTTTGGTCAATGTTCATTGCGACTAGTCGATAAGGGGCACATATTGTAATCCCTCTTGTATAAAGAGATTATTTATAATTTAATTGAAATCCATAATTCTTGGCAACTGATGTGTTGTGTGTGTTTGTTTGTGTTTTCATTGTGCACACTGATCTACGATCGAACACCTATGTCACACCTACATCAGTTGGTATTAGAGAAGGAAGTTATCCTACATGAAGGGTCCAGTTGTGATTCGACAAGTGAATCAACTCCTGTGTGGTTGGGTAGAGTTGTGGTAGTGTAGATATAGTTTTTTGAGTAGAGAAATGGCTCAGGGAGGCACCAATGTCTATGGTAGAAGGAAACACAGAGGAGCACTGGTCCAATCAACCATGATACATTTGAAGAATGCATTCGGATGATGATAATGCTGAATAACGAGTTAGTAGTCATGAAGGAAGGGCAACAACAAGGATATACCATCGAAACACTTGACCAAAGTGATAATAAGGTCAATGATAGAGAATATCAAGAAGAATAAGAGGAGTCAAAAGAACCAAAAGATAGGTTATTAAAATTTGTATCGCAGATGTTGGGTAAGGATAAAATGGATGTACCTACCTACTTGAGAATTTTGGACCCATAGGAGTTTATATACTAGGCCAAAGAGATTGAAAAATACTTCTACATTGAGCAATTCAATGAACCCAAAAGGGTAAAGGCTTCATGTTTGAAGTTGAAAGGTCATGCTTCATTGTGATGGGACAATGTACAAGACAACATAGTAAGGAAGAGTAAAAAGAGGATAAGGACTGTGGATAGAATGGTATGCAAGCTGAAGGATAAGTTCCTTCCCACTGACTACATGATATCACTATTCAATAAGATGTAAAAACTATAAAAAAAGGAGATGACCATAAGGGAATTCATGGAGGAATTCTATTGGCTATCGATTAGGTCAGGATAGACCAATAAAGTAGAGGTGGTAGTTGCTAGATATGTTAATGGGATGAAATACACCATGCAAGATGAGATGATCCTTTCAAATTTCATAACTATATAGGAATCCTATCGATTGTCATTGAAGGAAGAATATAAGTTGTTGAGAAATACTTCGACGATAAAAGGTAAGTCGACTTATCGAATTTAGATATATCCTACCACCAGAGGACCGACCAATGGGGAAAAGAAGGATGAAATTCAGGATGGACAATGAGAAGAAAGTACGAATGGAGGTGATGCACATGAATACCAATGGAGAGGTGATAAACGTCGAGGTTGAGGCAACAATGGTCAAAGAGGAATTTCATAGGTGGAATTCAATAACAGTCGAATATCACCTATTACAAGTGTCAAGAATTGGGACAGAAGGAATATGAGTTCCCATAAAATTTGCATGTCACCAGTCGACAGGAAACTAGAAGTTGAGAAGAAGACGAAGTTGTTTCTACTATGAAGGAGAACTTAAGGGAAGTTAGGTCCAAAATAGGTTGAAACTTGATGATCAATCGAACACTGTTATAGTTAACACAACAAGAGAAGGAAGAAATGATGCAAAGAAGAGTGATTTTTTGAACAAAGGTAAATATTCAGGACATATGTTGTATGAACATTGTCGATGGAGGAAGCACTAAGAACCTAGTCTTAATGGAGGTATTACACAAGTTGGGACTAATATGGGAACCACACCCAAATACATATAAGGTGTTGTGGTTGTAGAAGGGTCATCATGTTACGGTGACACAACAATGCCTGATAAATTTTAAGATTGGAGGGTGGCATGACATCATGCTATGCGACGTGATTTCGATGGATTCATGTCATCTATTGTTGGCTCAACCATGGAAATACGACTGTAAAATTCTATATGATGGTTGAAGGAACATGGTTAGATTTGAGAAGGATTAAAATATCTTTCAACTGCTTCCCTTGGTTGAGGAGTTGAACAACCGAGGAAAGGAAAGTGGATATTGGGAGAAGTGAGTGCTGATGTGTTCAACAAAGGAGTTATTGATGGAGGAAGAGAAGCAACAATGTTTCTTTGCCATTATTCCAAAAGGACCAAGTGTTAAAAGGATGATTGAAAAGGTTCCAATGAATGGCAGGAAGTGTTGTTAGAGTTTAAGGGTATAATGGTCGATGAAATTCTGACTAGATTGCTGATGACGAGGAGTATATCACACTAGATAAAATTTATTCCATGGTTGAGTTTGTCGAAAAAAGCACCACATAGAATGACACCGACGGAAAATGTCGAATTGAACCGAAAATTCCAATATTTAATGGCCCAGGGTTGATCAGAGAAATAATGAGTTCGCGCACAGTACCATTTGTACTACAACCCAAGAAGGGGGAAGAATAGAGAATGTGTACCAACTTGAGGTCCATTAATAGGATCATAATCAAGTACAGTTTCCATTACCAATAATGGATGACTTGATATACTATTTGAGTGGAGCGACGTACTTCAAGAAGATCGACCTAAAGAGTGGATACCACCAAATCCAGATAAAAGAAAGTGATAAATGGAATACAACCTTCAAAATGAAGGAAGGGACATATTAGTGGCTAGTTATGCCATTTGGGATAACTAACACGCCAAGCACATTTATGAGGTTGATGAATGAGGTCCTGGATCCATTTTTGGGAAAATTTGTCATTTTATACCTCGACTACATACTGATATTTAGTCATATAAGAGAAGAACACTTGTCACACATTCAACAAGTCCTATAGAGGCTAAGCCATGAGAAGTTGTTGGTAAATATGTGGAAGTGTTCCTTCATGAAAAAGGAGTTGGTATACCCGGGACTCGTGATTTTTGGAGAAGGACTAAATATGGACCCTAAAAAGGTCAATTTAATTTTAGAGTGGATAGAGATGACAAACACCATAGAAATGAGAAGTTTTCATAGAATTTCTTATTCTAATGCAATTTCATTAGATATTTTAGTTGAATATGTGCACCATTGACAGTGTGCATGAAGAAGGGAGAATTCACGTGGAAAAAAGCATCCCAAAAATATTTTGAGAAGCTGAAGCTGAAGGAGACGGAGAGCCCAATGTTAGCTCTTCTATACTTTTAAAAGTTATTTCAAATTGACTGTGACACAAGTGGAATGGAAATTGGAGTTGTATTGAGATAGGAAGACTGATCAATTGCATTCTTCAGTGAGAAGTTGGATGAAGCCAAGAAGAAGTATTCGGTCTATAACTAAGAGTTATATGACATTGTGCAAGAATTGAAGAAATGGATGTATTATTTGTTGCCAAAGGAATCTGTGTTGTATACTAACCATCAAGATCTGAGGTACTTGAATACTCCGACAAAGTTTAATCAAAGACATATGAAATGGGTAGATTTCATGTAAAGTTATTCCCTTTTACTGAAGCAAAAGTCAGGTAAGACCAACATGGTAGCTGACACCTCAAGTCAAAGAGTCACATTATTGAGGATGATTGTTGTAAAGTTGATAGGGTTAGAGTCGATAAAGGCCGAATATGAAGTCAATGAGGACTTTGATGACACATGGAAAGCATCGAAGGAACCATGAGACGTCAACAGAACCCCATACCTAGATTAATTTATCCAAGAATAATATCTATTAAAAGGGAATTAGTTATGCATCCCTAGAGGATCAGTGTAGGAGAATTTGATCAAGGAGTTGTACAGTGGAGGATTAGGAGGACATTTTGGCATCAACAAGACCATATAATTGGTCGAAGAGAAGTACTATTGGCTGAGAATAAAAATGGATGTGGGAAAATGGGCTTGACAGTGTAGAGTATGCCAACATTCCAAGGGGAAAATCCATAATACATGACTTTATGCACCATTACCCGTACCGAGTGCACCATGGAAGAACATCAACTTGGATTTTTTACTGTGATTTCCAAAGACACATCAAGGAAACAAATCCATATTTGTGGTAGTTGATATATTTTCTAAGATGGAACACTTTATTCCATGTTAGAAGATGAGTGATGTGATGGGTATTGTTGTATTGTTCTTCAAAGATATTGTGAGATTGCATGGGTTTCCAAAGAGAATTAATTTGGACATAGATACCAAATTTATGGGAATTTTTGGACAACACTACTAGTGGAAGAAGTTTGACACAAAGCTTCAATTGGATTCTGCATACCATCCACAAATTGATGGGCATACTAAAGTCATGAACATGAGCTTAGGAGGTATTCTTTAACTACCGATCGACCAAAGTAGTTAGAAAATGTGTTGGTGTAGGAATAATTCACTTACAACAAATCAATGAACCAGTGGTACGATTGTTGTAGTACATTCAGGGGGAAAAGTCTTTTGCAACCAACCAAAGGATGTATTTAATGCATTCTTTGTGATTCCTAGGGATAGGTGAACTTCTATAAGGAAGGTTGGGTACTGTACATGGAGGCCCAACTATAAATACTAGTGGGCCTTTAGGGTTGAGGGGAATTTTTTAGCATTGGTATTGTTTAGAGAGAGTTTTTTCCTTTCTGTGCAAAAGGCCCGAGGGTGAACCCTGCATATGTTGAGCATGGAGGATGTAACATTCCCTCTCATAGTTGTAATGTTTGGTCAATGTTCATTCCGACTAGTCGAGAAGGGACTCATATTGTAATTTATCTTGTATAAAGAGATTGTTTATCATTTAATTTAAATCCATAATACTTGGAAACCGATGTGTTGTGTGTGTTTGTTTTCATTTTTTTTGTGCACACTAATCTGTGACTGACCACTCAGGTCGCATATGCATGAATCTATGTTGCTTCTATGAAGGTATTCATAGCATGAGGAAATATTGTCTACTTTCTTAACTTTTTCACAAATTCCTTAACATTGTTAAAATAAAAACAAAAGAAGTAAACATGTGATAAAAAAACTTGCATCTTAAAATTGATATAGAGGAAATTTAATACCTACAAAATAACAAAATTGCATTTATGAAGGGTTAAATGGACTATCACTTATTTCCAATAATCTTCCAACACGCTTTACAATTTTTCTTTTCCTTTTTCGAACCATCATGAACTCTTGACCTATGACATGATTTGGTCCATTGCTAATACATTATCTTTCCTTTATCCTTATTTCGTGGAGGAAATTATCATGATTCCAAATTTAGAAGTATCCATATTATATAAGTGTGACATCTTAATATTATTTCTTGCATTTCTAGAAATCGGGTTATAGCATATAGTGCAATATTGCATGTCATCAAAATTTTCATTGTATCTCTCAACACATGAGCTCACATATTTTTACTTGAGGGACTAAACAATCCCTTTAAAACATGGTTTATTAAGTCAACTTTGATCATCTAATTTGTTTCCAAATGGGTAGACAATCCTATGAATGTAGACCCTTTATGCATCGGTTCCTTAGTTAATCAACCCTCACAAATGCTAGTTGATTGTCCAATCAATAGTTGACATGCTTTTGATTAAACAATTGATGGAACTCAATATAGATTAATATTTGAGTTTGGTATTCTCACTTATTATAACCAACAAGGATCGAATGAAGGTATGAATGTGGCTTGATATTATGGATATTGAGGATTTTCTTATTGTGTTTTTTTTAGTGATTGTATCCATTCCATTGGTGGTGATGTATGGAATAATCACTTCCTACAAGCTCTGGTTGGAATTTTATAGTGGAATAAACACCACATTATTTCCCCCAAACTAAATTTCAGAGATGAACTTTTCATCCACATCACAAAAATTATTGGATTCTATGAAGTATAGAACAAGTAATTTGGGTGTTCTGAGTTGGGAGAAATTTGATTTAGAATCCAAGATCGGACAAAAAATTTCCTTCACTAAATTTATTAGATTAGATCCATTTACCACTTCCATTGCTTATCTTAACACTGTTCACTCTATGAGACAACAAATTTAAGAAGGGAAATGAGAAGATGTGAGTGTCGAGTGTTTGAAGTTTATGACACATTATATCTCTATTAGAAATTAAGAAAGACAATCCAATTATTGGAATGTAATTATAACATATATCTAACTAGAAGCACATAAGAAAAGAGAAAAAGAGATCACAATTTTCATGGAAATCCACAACAAAAACTATGAAGTTCTTAAAGAAAAATTTGATTATTTGCATGATATGGTATCAAAATTTGAAAGTGGTTTCTGTTTTTCTGAAGGAACCTCATAGTCCTCAATTCTCCCTCCTATCTTTCCATTGATTTGTTATGATATGAATCACCCATGGTGAGAGATGAGGAGATCGTGCATCAAAGACAATACCTATATGGTGACATGGAGATAATATTTGATAAAGAGATATCCAACTCTCAAGTTGTTTCAAGAAAGAAATCTTTACTGGGTTTGATTTAAAATAATTGGTATTTGTTATGTTTTTTTAAAATCTTATTACTATTTTCTCATATTATAATTAGGAAGTATACAAGTTCTTTCTTTAGATATAACTCTAGGACAACAGGGATATCATAGTTGTTGAGGAATAATTTTAAAATTTTGGGACATATTGAAGCACTAGTGACAAAATTTCTCTTTTTACTTTGTATTAGCTTGCTATAGAGTTCATCTGCAACCAATTTTTAATTTGCTTATGTTAGCAAAAAACATTGAGTTTATGATCTAAATTAGAGGAAATTTGAGGTCTAAAATGGGCCTCCTAAGGAAAATAATTAAAAAAACCACATCACACTAAGGAGGATAATAAAAAAAGCCATGTCACATTAATTTAAAGTTGTTAATAGTGATGGTAAACCTATATCATCTCATTAATGGTCATTGACAAGTATGTTGGGTTATTGAAGAGTTAGGATATGCAGTTGAAAATATTATTGAATGGTTTGGAATCCCATGCATACACAATAAATGGTATAGTGATAAAAAATTGAAATTTATATTATAATTTATTTTATTTATTTTATAAAATTACGACTACTTTTCTAAAAATTTTAACAAAATGTAAAACTCAAAAACTAACTAATAAAATAACAATATTAAAAATTAAAAAAAAATCACTTCTATTATTTAATATAAATTTTATATTAAAATTTAAATATTTTAAATATGTTAAACTTCTTAATTATAAATATATGATGATGATGATGATGGTTAATGCCCACTTAGACCAAACTTTGTTCTATCAAACCCAAATAAATGCATTATTTAGTTTGTTTTAAAATTGTATTTCTATGCTCGAAGAGCTTGGAGAGAAGTGTCCTGAGCTCACTATAATTTTGACAAGTTAAAAGGCTGGGAAGGTCGGAATTACAACAAAGATTATGAAACTGAGATCTAATGTGGGTGTACCTAGGGCATTCTAAGAGGAAGTGTTTTTCATCCTCAATGTTCATATTCTCACAGAGATGGCAAATCCTTTCTACCCATGGTGTTTTAGAAACTGCCCAACGACCATTTTCACTATGAAGCTCATGAGACTTTGTTCTTATCTTGGCTATATTAATTTGTTTCTTTGAACTAGTTAAAACCAAGAGATACGTTTGATCTTCTAGAGTAGGGTTGATGACCTCCTTATAATATTTTAATTTTCTTTTATCCTCTAAATCTTTCTCACAGCACATTTCCTCCTTATACTTAGAAGTGACAATATTTTTAATGTTATTTATATTTTGCAATGCAACATTTTCATCGATCTCCCAACGATTTAACCAAGCCCTAGTATCTTCATACTAACCTCACTTGAGCCTTAGGTGGTTTGGGCTGGAATTTATATATATATTAACTTGAAAAATAAAATAAATCATATAATAAAATTAAGTACCTATGCTAAGCGGGATGGATGCTTGCTTACTGGAACTAATGGACCATGAAAGGGTAGAGTGACATTAAGTTGTATGAGCCTTAAACCAACTAAGAAATCGCCCAAACTATATAGATTTTTTATACCACCTGTAATAATTCAAGTGAGGCGGCCCCACTTTAAATATATATAATTTTTTTATTGTTATATTTGTATGTTTAATAATTTAAGAAATCATATAATAAAATTATTGTTTTATTTTATATTTAATAATCAATTTTTAAAAACTACAAATAATGGAAAATTGATGATGATGATGATGATGATGATTAACATCCACATAGACCAACTTTGGTCTATCAGAACTTAAGAAGGAAAATACTTGGTTTACCTTAAAATCCTGTTCCTCTACTCAAAAATCTTTCCAAAAATCTTTCCAAGCTCACTATAATTTTGGCAAGTTAGGAGGTTATAAAGATTTGTATTGTGGAAAATAATATGAAACTCAGATTTATTGTGGGTGTAAACAAGGCACTCTGAGAGAAAGTGATTTTCATGCTCAACGCTCATATACTATAATAATTATACTTTTATTTTTTAATATTTTCTAGCAACTATTGTTGTTTATATTATGGGAGTTCTATCCCCATTAAGTCTGTTCATAGGACCAAAATTTGTGGAGAGGAATCCATGTAATTGGAAATAAGTTTTTAGTGGAAATAAAGAATTTTGTTCAACCCAATAATTAATTGTTTTTAGTTTTGAAATGAATCGAATTTTGGTGGGAATAGTTGGATTTAGTCAAATATTGATGAAAATGTGGTAAAATTTTATATTTTTATTATTTTAATTTTTATATAAAATTTATTAGATATTATTTAGTAATATTAAAAATATTTATTTTTTATTTTTTATTTTTACATTAGTATTTTAATGTTTTAATCACTTCACAATATCATAATTAAGTATATTTAGATTTGAAATATAATTAGTTTTTTTCTAATAATGCATTTTTAAATAATAATATAATTTTTTCTTTAATATTACTGAAGTTTTAATTTAATTATTCAAGAATGTAATATTTAAATATATTTAAAAATGAAAAAAGAAGTTAGTATTTTAATATAACTCTATTTTAATTTTTTTTTAAGATTAAATATAAAATGTTTTTAGTGTTTCAAAAAGACTCCACTATCAATTTAACTAGCATAGATCCATTTAAAACCCGTATCTATCAAGCACCGAGAGGGATGCAATTTCTTGAGGTGTACATTTTTTTACCATTTGGATCCCTCTTGGTACTTGATAGATCCAGGGTTAAAATGGATCTATGCTAGTTTATTTTTTTTTAAGTTGATATGTAATTTATATTTTTCATTTTTTATATCTTAATATTTTTTATTTATGTTGGCTAGCATAATGTAACTAACGTGACATGATCTCCCCCATAATGGGTTGGAGATATGAAATTTATGTGTTAAAGGAGTTGGAAGTAATGATAATATAAAATAATATATATTTATTATTTCAAGTATATCTATCGTATTTTGAGATGAACTTTTCACAAGTTTAACCAATATGAGTTACATATGGAGTTATCTATATCCAATAAAAATATGACACATAAGAATTATTTACTTCTAAATGTCCAACTCAACCATAATGGTTGACCAACAATTTTGAAATTCTATTGGTTGGAGAAATCTAGCTCAAAATACTTTTAATAAAAAACAATTGTATTCATCCATGCACTCTTTCTTATAAGGCCAATTTTAGACCCCAAATTTCCTCTAATTGATTGATCTAAAATAACCCTAACCTTTGTCAAAAAGATAAAATTTGTAATCATGTTTGAATTCAATTGTTCAAAGGAAGAAAAGACACAAGACTATGAAATACAACACTTGATGGTTAGAATTCAAAGGCTAATGAAGAATTCTTTATAGATACAAAAATCATCGTAGAACGATTAAAAATATCTTAGAAAGATGAATGAATAGTACTAGAAGTATGAAGGACATGGAAATAGGTTTGTTTGAACGATGGATGAAGAAGACAATTTTGAACCTATCGATGGTGAACAAAGGTTGTCTCTTGGTCAAAACAATCTACAAAATACTATCAATGAGTAAGAATGCATGGAATCTATGATTGCGAGCATATATTTCACATTTGTAACAAATGTTGAGCATTGATAGAAGCCATCAAATAATGGTTTTCCCATTTCTGTTTCTAGGGTAAATGCTATTGTTCAATGTGTATTCAATATGTGTATTCAATACCTTTGTGATTGTATTGAGATGCATTTAATTTTGTGCTTGTTGACTCGAAAAACCGCATTATCTGACGTCTGTATTGATTTTTGGAATATTTGGTTTACAAACATAGACTTATCATTCATCTTTGAATCACTATATTGATCAATTTATTTCTTTAATTTGACCAATTATTGTTGACATGATTCCATGTCATTGTTGGATGGTATCTGCAACCCATTCTTCAATTTCCTAATATTTGGGTGTCCTATTTCATGTAATAACACTAATTTTTATTTGTTAAACTATTGGATGCATACCTACACCTCTTTACTCTATTTCTTACACAAATTGCAACTTGCATACTGAGTAATAACATAGCTACATCACTATTCTTGAATGTATGGGATCACTGGTTGGGTTCTGTGGTCTATTAGTAGTTTGATGAGATCACTTACATCCTCTTTGATTTACTATTGTGTAATCAACACAACATGAGAAACCTAAAATATATTTGTAAATAATTTTTTGGAAAGATGCAACCATACACCCCCAAACCCTTGTGTTTGCCATTATACACCAATGCATGCAATACTTTCTAATCCAATCCATAAGTAGTGACGATTCCATAAAAAAATCCTCGAGAAAACAAATATGGGTTTATTAAACAAGCGCTGAGATATTTGAACATCAAAGGTATATGGTGTGGTATATATACTACCATATGTGTTCCCTAAACCCATATGTTTGGATGCTTACCTGCAACCATGCATTGTTATGTTTAATTATATGACTTGGGAATATGTATATGCGATCCATTAATTGTTTTAGGTAGATATATGATATGCACAAATCTCGAATTGAACATTTAAAAAATATAGCGTGTTATTTCATGTTGGGGAACCTCTTCAACTTGAACCATTTAACATGAAATAAAATAGTACAAGAGAACACTATTCCAAGAAGAGGTGGTGTCTAAATACATGGTTACAACACTTAAGAACAATGCATTATGATCATAACATCACAATACATTCTTCAAATTAAAACACATAAAACATATAAAGCATATCAAGAATATCAACACAACCCATAGATTCATTATTTTTATAGTCTCTAAATCTAAGAAAATCCCTTCAGTGAGGAAGATTTGGTCCACAAATAAACGATTTCCAAAAAATCCACAACATCCCATATTTTAGTAATCTATTCTAGTCAAGTTGTCCATGACATTGTTGACCATTTAGTCAAGCCTTTGACTCTCGTAATTGATCCACACGTCAACTACTTTTCTATTCAGTTTGTATCTATCAATTGAATGTCTCCAAAAGATCCATAGGTGTGATGAAACTGCATAACCTTAGGTTCTAACACCCCCACATAAACACAATTATTTGAAGATTCAAGAGATGTAATTATGTTCTCTAAATACCCCCTATAAATTTAGCTTCCTGAAGCCCAATCATATCCCCAAGTTTCACCAACTTAGCTTCTGGTAAATGATTCATAAAGATATCAACAATATGATCAGCTTTCCTACAATAAACAAGTGAGACAACATTGTTTTGTGCCACCTTTCTCAAATAATGAACATTCAGAAGTTCAACATGTTTCATCTTGCTATGAGCAATATGATTATCAACAACTTGTATTGTGCTATTATTTTCATAATGGATAACATTCAAGGACTGAAAATGAAACCAAATATCTTTTAGAAGTTGAATAATCCAAACTAAACTATACCTACATTAACAACACCATGATATTCTACTTATGTAGTATAAAAAGAAACCACTTTATATTTGTTACACGACCATAACAGGGGTCTAGAACTCAGTCAAAACACATGTACATAAGTGGAATTTTTGTAATCAATGTCACCTCCCCATTCAAAATTAGTAAACTTAACTAGTGGTTTTGTACTATGATAATACTTAATCCCATACTGATAAGTTCCTTTAATATAGTGACCAATTATCTTTGTAGATATCTAACGGATTTTTTTAGGATCCTGCATAAATCGAGAGACCACACTAAAAACAAAGGAGAGATTCAGTCTACTGTGAGTTAAGTAAATCATGATACCAATCAACTACTGATAAAGAGTGGTTTCGACTCATGGAGAGGAATCATCTTTCAACAACCTCACACCAGATTGATAAGGTGTAGCACAAGACATATAGCCATCCATTTCAAATTGTTTCAAAAAATACAAAGCATATTTTGGTTGAGAAAGAAATATACCATCATACATTTGCAAAATTAGAATGCCCAAAAATAAATGCAATAGACCAAGATTAGTCATTCCCAAGGTATTTGCAAGTTGTTTCTTCAAATCCAAAATCATATTGACATTATTTCTAGTTATGACTAAATCATCAACATACAATGCCACAATTAATGTATCACCATGAACATATAATACATAAATATTGTGAGCACATTCACAACATTTGAAGCCAAGAATGATAAAGAGAATATCAATCTTCTCATACCAAGAATGAGGTGCATGTTTCAAACCATACAATGACTTCTTGAGTCGACAAATAAGATCAAAATATTTCACAAAACTAGGTAGTTGTTCCATATAGATTTCTTCAGGGAAACATCAATGAACAAAAGCACTATTAACATCTATTTGATCAAGTTCCCATCCAAAAAAATAAATAAGGGAAATAATTAGTCAAACATAATTCATCTTTGTAATAGGGGAAAATGTTTTAGTGTATTCCATTCCTTATTCCTAAGAGAAGAACTTGGCTACCAAACAATCCTTATGATGTTCAACAACATTGTCTGAAGTAAACATGGTATTATAGGCCCATCGACACTTCACAACATTGTTTTCTTGTGGCCGAGGAACAAGTTCCCAAGTCTGCTTCTTCTTCAAAGAATCAATTTCCATAGCCATATAATTTCCCCATTTTGGCACACCCTGAGCATCAACATAAGTGTCAGGATCATAGGTTTCAAGAACACATTCCATCAATGCAACATGTCCATGCTATTTCTAATATCTTACTACGGGTCTGTCGACCAATACTAGCATTAGAGGAAATTTCAATTTAAAATGGGCCTTCCAAAAATAATACAAATTCCATGTCATCATGTATTATCCAATCAAAATGATTTAAAATTCAAAAAGNTATTTTTAATATAAATTTGGGGATAGGGATCATTAAAAAAACTTTTTTTGTTCGTATTTTCGACATATCTCCCTGTTTGTTTACTCAAATTTCGATTGGGAGAGCTCGTTGGATGCAGAATTAAATTCTGCATCCAAAGAGTACCCACTCGAAATACTTTTGATGGGCCTCACTACCCCAAAAATAAGAAATACCTGAAAAAACATGATGATGATGCCATCATCATGTTTTTTTTCAGGTATTTCTTGTTTTTGGGGTAGAGGGGCACGTCAAAAGTATGGTAAGTGGGTACTCGTTAGATGCAGAATTTAATTCTACATCCAATGAGCTCCCCCGATCGATATTTGAGTAAAAACATAGGGAGATATCCAAAATATGAACAAAAAAAGTAATTTTTTCTTTTCTTCCTCTAAAGTTAATAAATATTATTTTATTATTTTAACTATTATTTTATTAATTTTCCTTAGGAGGCCCATTTTGAGTTGAAATTTCCTCTAATGCATATTGAAAATATGATCCAACAACTTCTATTGCTTTATTATCCCAGAAGGTATACAATCCAATGATGATTCAAATCAGTGATTTCCAGTTAATTGAGTCCAATTTTGATGTCTTAAGTCCCAATATACTGACTACCATTCAAATCAGGAGTACAATTCGTTGTTCCAGTTGAAAATCCAAAGAGGGGTGCAATCAATACATTTTCTTCAAGAATATCAAATGTATCAATGTGCAATAGACCAAAGGAGGAATTAAATAACTTATTACTTGAAATATTCTAATCATAGATCATATTTTTATTCAAAATGATCTATTGTTAGATAGGGTCAAACAATAAATAGGATTTTGATTCATCAGAGTAGTCCATCATGATGCAAACATGACTTTTTGCATCCAATTTATTGCTATAGTTGTCACTGATATGCACCCAAGAAACACATCCAAATGTTATAAGGTGTATGCCAAAGGGTTTCCTCCCATTCCACTTCTTGACTGGAGTCATGTAAGTGACAAATCTAGTTGGTACAAGGTTTAGGAGATAGTTTGAATAGTCAATAAATTCTACTGAAAAGTCAAAATATCTTTAGTTTGCAGTAGGCACCAAGCCATTTCTACCAAAGTTCGATTATTTCTCTTTGTGATGCCATTCCGTTAAGGGATGTGAGGGACATATATCTACCAACACATACCATTTTGAAAGGGATATTATTTAAACTATTAATTCACTTAATCACAACCATTATCTGATTTCAAACATTTTGTAGGTCAACCCCATTTCTTTTTATCCAATTCCCTAAATTCCTTGAATATTTCAAAGAAATGACTATTATTATTCAAGAAATATACCCATTTAAATCTAGATAAATGATCAATGAAGGTCAAAATATACTTTTCACCTACTAATCTGGGTTTGTTCATGTAGCAGAGATCACTATGAACATGTTCTAATCAGTTTCTTACTTGCCATGCTTTCCATGACTCAAAGGATGCTTGATGATGATTTCCAAGTACACATCCTCTATGTCAGGTGGAACAATATTTTGGAGACCAGTAACCATATTATTTGTTAGCATCATTCCAAAATTTAAAATTTTAGATGTCTAAGTTGTTTTCAAAATTCGATTTATATCGTTTGTATAAGAAATGAGTTCCATCAGTTGAGTCAGTCTAGTCAGTCTGGGAGAATCACAAAATTTGTAAAGTTCATCTTTTGGATCCAAAAATCCTAAAGAAACACTTCCCTTGGCCACAAGCCTAATATCCCTTAAACTAAAGCGGCATGACTAAGAATTAATAGTCTTATTGGTTTGTGTAAGCTGAGCAATTGAAAAAAAAATTATGGTCAAGCTAGGAACATGATAGAAAATGGATATTCGACCATGTTGGAATTCAGAATATATGCTTCCAGTAACTATGAGGGAATAATAATAAATGAAAAATATTATTTTCCAAATCTCCACCTAAGGAATACAACAGAGAGGAATCTTGATCCATATGATGAGTACATCTAGAATCAATTATCCATTCTATTTGAGTGGTACGTGTATGCAATTCGTAGGAAGTGCTAAAAGAGAAGGTAAAATTTTTAGTAGGTCAGTTGATCGACTCACCAATATATACACTATAATCAAGGTTCTTGACCTTTTCCTCCAAGCACTTCATCTTATTTTAGTAGGTTTTCTCAACAAGTCTCACCTTTCGACAATATCAACAATTTTTCTTCTTTTGATAATTTTTCATCAATGACGAATCTTTAGTCTTTTCTTTAGTAGGTTGATTGATACGAGGTTAGTTGGTGATCCTACTGACCATGTTCTTTATAATTTTTCTTGACCTTACTTTTAATCAAGCGATCTTGTTGTTTTCTACCAATCTCCCCTTCTTCAAGTAAATTTTGTTGGTATGTAATCGATAAATCACATAAAACATCAAAAGTGAAATCCTTACCATATTTCCTATGTGACATCTAATTTACACAAAAGGAGTAGCATAAGAAATCATAAGGTGTCTTCAATTCATCAGGACTAGTTCAATGAGTTTTCCATCATTCTTAAAAAATCCTTACCATATTTTCCTAATTTCAACGCTATCTCCTTGATGTGGGATAAATAATTTTCAATCCTTTCAAAGGAATTGGGTTCTAGAGAGATCAACACTTTCTCTCACTGCATTATTTGAATTTTATTAACCTTATTGAACATTGACTTCAACTTATTCCGAACATTACGAGGACAGTTGATCCCACTTGCGGGGAAGATAATCTCCCTTAAAATGTAGGTTGTGAAGACCCCAACAACCTCATCCTTCTTTTGGTCAATGACCAATGTGGCTCGGTCATATATAAGATCTAGAGTAATGACCTTGATATACTACCACAATCCCTTACTTTTCAACAAAGTCTCCATATCTGGAGCCTAGATTGCATAGTTGTGTCCATTTAGAACAACATGCTCTATCTTGGAAGTCGTCCTTTTAATTAAAAACATCATTTCAAAGTTCAAGAACAAGTATCAGTTAACAAATATTCATCCCATATTGTATCTACCCTAGATATGATTCAACATGATACATATATAACTGTTGTTATTTCGAAACCAATAGCTTCGATACCATATTGGAGAACTTCTTAACCATGCACCATAGAATATAAAATAAAATAGTATAAGAGAACAATATTCCGAGAAGAGACGTGGTGTCTAAAGGGATCATTACAATACTTAAGCATAGTGCATTGTGATAACAACATCACAATGCCGTATTCAATACATTATTTGAACACATTAAGCATATCAAATGTATCAACACAAACCATAGGCACATTACTTTATAATATCCATATCTAACAAGCTCCTTTGAAGTGAGGAAGAGATTTTCCATAAATGGGGGTTGTTGGTTCTAACCGTTTCCATTATATCCATAAATTTCCATATTTTAATTAGTTTTTCTAGTCAATTAAACCATGGCATGTTTGACCATTCAGTCGACCCTTCAACTCTCCCAATCGATCCACCAATCGACTGCTTTTCTAGCCAACTATTGTTTATCGACTAATTGTCTCTAGAAGATCTGGAGGTGTGATGAACCTACATAAATTTAGGTTCCAATAGTTCAGTTAGAAGTAGAACTACAAAGTGCACTAGAATATATCGTTGGCACCACAACCAAAAACATCAAATTTTAATTCCACATTGAAGTACCTTGATCCTAGATAAAGAGTAATTGTAGGGAATAATTTTCTAAATTATTCAAAAGCATTCATGATGATGAGATGGAACATCCATAGAACTATTGTTTACAAATCAATAACTAAATAATTGAAACTTGTTGAGCTCAAGGAATAAATTTTGAAATGGGTACACACTGGAAAATAGGGCGACTCATACAGTTGGGGGAAGGTGTAATTCATGGGCAAATTTGGAAGAATTGATATAGTCGTAGTTGCTTAGCTGAAGGATATCCTTAGTTTTGTTAGTTTCAAATTCTCATATTGGGAAAGGAATTGCTTGCAAGTGTTGACTAAAAGAATCCATTAAAAAGGGCGTCCTTTAAGGTATTTATTGGAAAGTTAGATAAATAAGAGAAAACCTATGAACTGATAAAAAAATCTTAAAAGATAATCAATCCTCCATGATAGTTGTTCTCCATTGGCTAATCTTATTAGAAGGAATATATAAAATAGCATAAACGTAAATACTTTTGATAAGAAATGGAAGAATGAGTAGTGAATAGCCAACAAGGTCAAATCCCTAATAAATGAATGAATGAAGCATAAGATTCAATCAATTATGATGAAGAAAGATAATGGCTTGAATATTATTGAGAATTAGCGAATTGGTTTAATTTATAAAATCCCATAGAGAAAATTTCCACTCTCTCAATAATCCTCAAAAGTAATAGAGCCCCATTTTTATTTGATGATACTCCTAGTGATAGCCAAGGAGAGGCAAGGTCAAGATGTGTAATTCTCTTGAATATATTAAAAATCATAGTTACCAGGTTGTGATTCAAACATATAATTTGTCAAGTTTGACTTTGAGTGAACCGTATACATCGTTTTTAGGTCATTCTTGGGTCAAAATTAGATTGTATGAGTTTGACCTTTTCAATGCAAGTTGGACTCATGATTAATCGTAAATAACCTTGGTTTGACGAGTTAGCCTCACTCAATTTAACGTATGTTGAGTATGTATCAAAATATATGCCATATATATGTTGAGTATGTATCAAAATATATGCCATATATTTATATTTTGTAGTTTCCATGTTTTTCCCGATGTTTTCCCTCAACTCTTTTTCCCTGCCAAGTTTTTTCCAGTGTCAAGTCGAGCGAATTTAAAATCTCATTTCAATTTGGCATTAAAATATCAACCAAGACGGTTATGGGACTCTTTGCAACTTTGCATGAATTGAAAAATGACACAAGGCCATGGTATTCATTAGGTTGACATTGATGGAAACTCAAATTTAATTTTTATTTTCTTCACGTGATAACATGTCCTTTCCAACCAAGACTAATTGAATTATATTGGGAAGGGTGTTATCACTCGGAATTTTTCCTTTGGTTATGGAGGGATAATTCTAAGTTGACCTTTCAAATCAACCTTTAGAAGGAAAGATGGCTTCTTTCCTACTAGAGAGGGCTCTCTCAACAAATAGATACAATGGCTAGAGATATTTTTAGATAAACTGAGATTAATAATGAAAATGGATGAAACAAGAGGATACCATTGGGCATGGAATTAAAATCATTATTTTTAAACATAAATAGGTATTTTTCAACAATATTTCTTCACAGAGATGGGATACTTCTTCTTTCATAGTCAAGTTCTTGATTTTCTGGTGCTAAAAGAGGAAAGATGAACAGTCCATTGATACGGGCACCAAATAAAGATGAATCCAATATTAACTTTAGAGGAAATCTACTTGTGAATACTTCAATACTATGAACCATAGCATATGAGTATGAATTCCAATCCGCAACAAACTTATTCAATCATGAAAATATAACACAATGGAAACAATTTATAGGAAAACATTCACAAGAGGAAAGGAAATATAGACTATACAACAACTGTTAAAATAATGTAACTTCAGAAGATATTCCAGTTGTATTGTATTCCTCCTATTGGAGATGAGTTTGGTCTTGTTACAGTCATTGAAGGATGCAATGTAAACCTCCGAATGTAAGTTGGCTCATTAGTACCCAAGTGTCAATATAATAAATGCTATTTGTAATGTCCAGTTGGACAAGTCAACCTTAACAACTAGTGAAGACGGCCCACCAAGTTAGAGGTCATTTAAATAGAAGAATATAAATAGGGAGGTGCTCCCCTTCATTTGTACTCACTCACTCAAGCTGGTTTTAGCAAGAGAGAGAAGTAGTAGTGCACCAAGAAGGAGGAAATTGTTGTTGTAGTATGGGTTTTGCACTACACTGGTTGAGTTCTATATTGAGGAAGTTTTGCGGGGTTTTCTCCCTTGTGGTTTCCCCGAGGAAAATATATGTGTTCTTGTGTTCTTATGTTTTTGTGCATGTTGTTCTTTCAGTGATCTTCTAGTGGAAAATTGTTTTAAGATATCATCTAAGAAATTATAAAGAATTTTAACATGGTATCAGAGCCACCCTAGGAACACTACACAACTAGGGTTTGTTGTTCTTAACAAATCCCTCGATAGTTCAACCAGAAAATATTGCTCATCCAACTCGCCTCTGAAGGGTGCATCTTTCTATTGTGACAGAATTGAATTCCAAGAATTTTCAATTTTGGACCTATTACTATTGCAGGGACAAACAAGGGTTTCAGTTTTCCCAGGGTTTCATCATCAATCTCAGAAAAAGGAAGATACCATCTACCTCGCTTCAGGAGGGCACATCTTTTCCACCTCTCAGCCCTATTAGGGTTTCCAGTTGAGAAATTAGGGTTTCTACATCAAACCCTAGGTCTTCCAGAAGGAGGTCAGCCATAAACTATTTTCTTCAAGTAAGTACTCTTCCTCCTTGTTCCATTTGAAGTTCTCATTCTGTTGAAGATGAATAAGAACACCAAGCTAGATAAAAATCTTGAAGGAGCTGAAAATTTCAGAGCATGGAAGTATAGGATCATGCTCATCCTACAAGAGAATTATCTAGAGAAATTTGTGTAGGAGGAAGTAAAAGAACCAGAAGAGGAGGAAGCTAAGTCCAACCATAAGAAGGATATGATTATAACCAAAAGGATCATAGCTGAATCCATCAAGGATAACTTGATTCCTCAAGTATAGTCAAGAGAAACTCCAAAAGAAATGTTTGATGCCCTCTCTAGTTTATTTGAAGGGAGAAATATCAACAGGAATATGACTCTGAGGAATCACCCCAAAAGTGTGAAGATTCAAAAGTTAGAGACTATGCAATCTTACTTCTTAAGAGTGGCTCAAATTAAAGATCAGCTAGAATCCATTGGTGATACAGTAGATGAAGCGGAAATTGTGATGACCACTCTAAATGGTCTCCCAAGAGATTGGGAAGATTTTATCCGAAGAATATGCTCAAAAAGAAAGCTAGCCAAATTCAGAAAGCTATGGGAAGAATGTGTTCAAGAAGGAGAAAGAATCTTAGCCAGAGAAGTGAAGCTAAATGAAAATTAAGATCAAGCCTTGATAGCCCATGCCAAAGGAAAACACAAAAGAAAGAGTTATGATAATCCTCACAAGACTCAAGGGTTCAAAAGACCCAAGAAATAATTCTTAAATTATGAGTGCTTCACTTGTCATAATATGGGACACATTGCCATCAATTGTCCAATGAAAGAAGAAAGAGTTAAAAAGATGAGAAGGTTCCAAGCTCATGTTGCTGAAGATAGTGATTAAGAAGTAGAAGGGGAAGCAAAGAAAGATGAATAATCCAGTGAATATTATGTACTGATTTATGCCCTAACAAGATCAGTCTCACCAGGAAATGACACTTGGTTAGAAGACAGTGGTGCATCCAAACACATGACAGGTTACAAGGACACACTATCATGCCTTGTATAAAAAGATTCACAACACAGAGTAATGCTTGGAGATGACTCTCAGTATCCCATTAAAGGAGTGGGAGAAGCATCCTATAAGTTGGATTTTGGAAAATCCATGAAGATGAAGGATGTCCTATATGTCCCTGGACTAAAGAAGAACCTCTTGTCTATTTTAGCCTTGGATAAGAGAGGATTTAGAGTTGCATTCATAGATGGAAAATTTCTCATGTGGTTGTTATGGAGAAAAATTCCTATGGCTTAGGGTACCACAACAGACAGAGTAATTGCAGAATTCAATCCTTTCCCATATGCAAGAGAAACCAAACATCTAACACTAAAGGATCTCGAAACATACCTTATTCCGGATGGTTGATGTAGATCCCCGTTGAGCTTTTTCACTCTTGCTTGTATTAGCAATTTGCTCTCTCAACATTCAGCAAACAAGACAAGCATGCTATATAATTGTGTTAGACCTACTCTAGCATATATAATCAATAACATATAAGCATTTAAAAGCATCCATGGATTCAATACTCATTTAAATACACATTATTGGATAGGAAAAGATATTTCTATTAATATAAATAAGAGATTACAATAGTGACAACCTCTGTCGGCACGTCTGCGAACCGGAGAAACTGAGTCCTCCACCTAGGCCTCCACCACTTCAATCCTCCATCTCTCGATGGCAAGCTCACAAGCAAAGGCAAGCTTGGGAAGAACACAAAGTGCTCCAAGGGACAAAGAGATGCAGACTCAAGCATAAGCTCCGACAACAATGGACTATAGTTTTCTTTCTCTTCAATTCCTCCCCTTTCAATGTATCCAAAGGGTTCCTTATATAGTGCTTCAATGGGGTAATGGAAGGTCAAATTTGAGTGATCTCAAGGCATATGGAAGGCCAAGAGACAAGTGACTTGGATCCACATCAAGGAAAACTCCAAAACTATCTGGCCTTTTGCACACATCCCGATGTACATGGGTTTGAGGGTCATATTCCCGTATATACATGAGAATAGGTTTAAAAGTCACATATAGCAAATAATGCATGTTTTTAGGGATGATATTGGAAACATCAAAGGTACAAAAATGGTCCATGGGGTCTAAAGAGTCTGCAGAGGGACAGGGAATGCCATAAAGGTGTGATCCACCATGTGTGGTAAAATCAACTGTTACGGAGAGAAATTCCTATGGCTTGGGGTACCACAACAGACAGCTTGACTCCAGAAATCAATCCTTTCCAATATGCAATAGAAATTAAAGATCTAATACTAAAGGACTAGACCTTGTACCTTATTCCGGACAGTTGAAGTAGATCTTCGTTGAGCTTTCCAACTTCGGCTTGAATTGATAGATTACTTCCTCAATAACAAGTAAACAATACAAGCATACTATATATATTGGTGTTAGATCTATTCTAGCATATATAATCAACAATGTATAAGCATTTGAAATCATCCCATGGATAAAATATTCATTCAAACATACATTATTGGACAGGAAAAGATATTTCTATTAATATAAAATCAGAGATTACAATGAATACAACCTCTGTCGGCATGTCTGTGAATCGGAGAAACTGAATCCCCCACTTGGGCCTCCACCATCTCAATCCTCCATCTCTCGATAGCAAGCTCACAAGCAAAAGGCAAGCTTGGGAAGAACACAAAAGTGCTCCAAGTGACAAAGGGATGCAAACTCAAGCATAAGTTCTGGCAACAATGGAATATAGGGGTTCCTTATATAGCTTTTCAAAGGGGTAATGAAAGGTCGAATCTGAGCAATCTCAAGGCATAGGGAAGGCCAAGATTCAAATGAGTCGGATCCATGTCAAGGAAAACTCCAAAAGGATTTGGATTATGCACACATCCCGATGTACGCGGTTTTGGTGGTCAAACCCGCGTATGTACGCTTATAGGTTTAAAAGTCGCGTATAGCATTTTTCATGTGTTTTTAGGGATCGTCAAGGAAACATCAAAGGAAAAAAAGTGGTCCATAGGGTCTAATGAGTCTGCAGCGGGACAGGGGAAGGCCATACAAAGTGTGATTCACCTAGAGTGGTGAAATCCGCTATAACAGATGCCCCCTAATGTGTGAGGTCAGAGGGGTCATACGATGGCCGAAATACATTATAAGACCATCCCAGAAGTGGAGTGATGAAGGATCCCAAATGGAAGACCAGCCACCCAATCAGCATAGTATAATAATACAACTTTGCATATAACTGCAAATACATATAGCAGTCCCAGATACATAAGAGTACAATGGCCATGAATAGGCATGATACATGATATCACATATGTGGTCATTGCCACGTACAATATACATAGATCATAATCTCCATGATGAAGATATACAAAGGACCATGATCTCCAAAATGGATGAAGATATACAATAGATCAAGATCTCCATAGTGGCTGGAAATGTCTGACATACGTCACTGGAATCAAGTCACGAGAGTTGAAATCTCATGAACACTGGCACGATCAAGGAGGTAGCATATAAGAGATGCCACCAATCTAGAAAGTCTTCTACACAAACCGCTACGAGTACATCTCCTACTATGCGAATAGAGGTGTCGAGGTTGAACATAGTAGTCCATCGTCTGATTACCGGTCATTAATGTATACCGTTAATAGACGCGAGATCACCCACCGATAATAAAAATGGGAATCAAGGTACTAGAGTGAAAACTAACAAGTGTGAATAAATTTGTTGAGGTCGAACACTTGAAAGGATCCATCGATCAGGGGACATTGATGTATTCCCAAGAAACTGTCGATGGAGAGAGAACCTGCCACTGATGACTACAAGTCTCAAGGCACTCAAAATGACTCTAGACTCCAATCCCAGAATAAATGATCTAAATTCGATGGGATGAAATCCGCTGGAAGGAGGGAATTAAGGCATCCCCCATCATCCAACACGAGGTACTCAGCAAAGCTGTATAATGTGGAAGGACTCGATCATAAAGTGCACGAACCAGTAACTGTACCAGGAATGGCCGACATGCAAAGTCAAGATAACTGAGGAATGGCCGACTCAGGTTTCAACTTCCTTTGAACAAGAGAATAACGACGTATGATGACTGAATGAAGGAAGCATAGACTCGATATACAAACTGGGACATCTCTATGACATAGGAGGCATCAACAGAGGCTCCATAGGGACTAGAAGCTTAACCAGTCAGTGGAGATAAACTCAGACGAGTACAGCTCTTAAAGTCAAACTATAACCCAACCAATGGATGTGATATATAGTGCTCTGTTCGAAGGCGACACGACTCGACAACTGCCAAAGATAACATCTTTCCTTGTCCGGCTTTTTGGTTTTTTCATTTTTTTGGAATTTTTCAGTTATTTGAAAAGCTTGAAAAAAGAATAAACTAGCTTTATAGTTACAAACTAGGAGGAGACGAGTGTCACAAGGGAAAAAAAAATAGTTCCAAGCAGTGGAACATACCAATGCTCAATGCAAGGATACATGTGTAGGATATCGACACTCGGGGGAAAATCCCCTCCCGGTAAAAAGGAAATCAAGCTGCGAAGGATATAAAAAATGGCTCTGCATGGCTAGACATGAAACAAGATCGGGCTATATGGCTGAAACGCAATGTCAGGGGAGCCAGCATAAAGCTCAATAAGGCAGGCAAAGCTCATGATAATGCCTTCACAACTTGACATGAGGGAGTCCTGAGGGAAATAGGACAGCATAAGATCAAGAGGAGTATGAGGCTCTTGCGAAATGTCATGAAAGTACTATACAACAGACTCCCACACCCTAAAGGAGAAACCAGCGGCATGGGCACCAAATGCAAATAAGGTGCTAACTAGGGTACCCATGTAAGGTGAAGCTCTACCACTCGTATCATGCCACTTCTAAAGCAGCAAGAAGGTTCCGTGACACAATAGAGTGGGTTCGTACCTAAGGCCATGGTGATAAGGTCACAAGGTCATGAAAAATGCAAACGGTGGTGAAACCTAACCTATATGCCAGTTTAGACATGATACCTGAGATCGGCACAAACAGGTCAATCCAATGGCTGAAACGGCACTGAAAAAGGTCTTCTACAACACCAATTATGTCAAAAACGGTCCAAAATGGTTAGAAAATGTCGAAACTATAGGAAAGGGGGTAAACATTTTCAAATATTTGAAATTTTTTCTATAAATAGTAAAAAATATAAATCATTTGAAACTTTTACCCATTTGAGCTCTGATTTTCAACTGCAAATTCCAGGAGATCCAGCCGGCGGAATTCACAACCGTTTCTTCCAGGTATTTACTCATGCTCTCCTCTTGCATTTTGACATAATTTTTATAGATTTTCATGGTCAAATGAATTTTTTAGGCCATCCCAAAATGAGCGCTGCGGCCCACGTAGAAATCGAGGCTTTTTCCTCTATAGGGATGGATATACACGGAAAATGACCTCAAACCTGCGTACATACGCGGTTGTTTTCAAAACAGTCGCATATGAGGCTGCGCATATGATTTTCAACTAAAATAATGGGAAAATTTTCAATTTCTTTTGTAGGATGGTGCTAGAGTGGAGAGAGCATGAGCATGGTGAAGTAGAGGAAGCATTAAGGGCCGACTTAATGGCTCAACAAGCTCTTCCTGCATGTGGACTTTACAAGTTTTGGTGTCTTGGTGGTTTGAGGGCCAAACCAAGACTGTTACAGATGCTGGTAGACTATTGGGATCCATACTTGGAGTCCTTTCATATTGATGGGATGTCCCTCACTATAGAGGTGGAGGACATATACTTTATCACAAGTCTTTCTAGACGAGGGGAGGTGGTGAACCTTCGTTCCTGAGGTGGGCCAAGGGTTGGCCTGAATATCGACGAGTAAATTGCAGTGTACTGTTATCCAAACACTTAGAAGGTGGGGAGTTAGGTCCCTACCAATGCTATACAGGTGCTGGGCCTAAAGGCTATATTATTGACACTGGTCAGGATAGCCGGCTTAGCATCACTCCACTAGACCTCATGGCCGCTGAAGTTCTATGCAGTAGAGTGCATGAGACCCACAATCTATGACTGGAGTACTACACTACTGAGCAACATGAAACACCAGCTCAGTGAGTGTAAGGCAGGCAGGGTGCGGAACTTCGAGTTCAGTAGTATCTTGAGCACGTTTTTCTTCTAGCGTGTTCCAAGATTGAGCCCTAGAGTGGATGTTCCTCTCCATGAGGTTCGAGATCTGACCCAACGGCGTTGGGCATATGCAATGCACAGACTAGGGGGTGGTAGGGTGGCCAACCCATATCCAGCTGACTTCTTTCCATGGTGGTGACGACAGATAGTTTCCATTGATGACTACCCCTATGCAGGGATAGATTTCGGGGGGGATCCGAACATGCCATTGCCACCAGGATCGGCATATAGCAATATAGGTAATGAATCTCGATCCTCACTCTTTTTAAAAAAATTTGAGTTATTGAATTTTTTTGTATTTTCTTTATTTTATGGAAGAAAAAAGACATGTTTTTGCGCGACAACATATAGTGACATCTACCATTTGTGTGCAGATGTGGGACCACGGCGGCCAGAGGGATTCCCTCGTCATAGACGAAGGGGAAGAGGAGATGACATCACGGGTGTGGATGCGAAGCGAACACTCCAGAGCATTCATACCAACTTTGTGAGACTGACTCATAGAGTTCCCATGGCGCAAGTCGAGGACTTGCCTGAGGCCATGCAGTGGGAGGTGCTGGGTGTACCATGTGCATGGGTGCGTTTATTTCGACGACTAGCTAGAGCCGTAGTGACGTTCCATGATCACAACCCTCCTCCTCGTCCACAGGATTAGACACCTGGGAGTGTATACATTTTGTACGACCGTGTATTATATGATGGTGGCTTAAAAGCCCCAATTTTGTATCATGACACTATGTATTATCACATTTTTGATGTATAACAAGTTTTATGGTGATCAATTTATTTATTTACATGTGTAAAATTTTTGTTTGTGATTAATTTATTATGAATGAACCAAATGTCAATATAACATGTGGTTAGCATATGAGTCAGCAACTTGATTATTATTTCTGGAATGTGTATATATGTTATATTGTCAAATTGCCATTCTAACAATCTCACACGTAAGAATCTTCTCAATAACGTCGGATCTCTAACATGGTACAAACCATTGAGATGTGACACTACTAACTCCGAATCAAGACGTACCTCAAGAGATAGAACGCCATGTAGAATGGCATCCCATAGAAGCTCAATAACGGCGCTATATTCAGCCACATTGTTGGAAGATGGCCATAGACATACACCTCCTGAAGACAGTACCTGACCCATAGGAGTATAAATCACCCAAGCAACAGAGGCTGAGTATTGATTGTGACGGCTTGCACCATCCACGAATCCTATGTAGGTGGAAGATTCCCTTGACATCTACCAAAAGAAACGGAAACTAATCACAAACACGATCATGATAAGAAAAATACCTAACTATGCAAAACTGTACAATAATATACAACAAGCAGCCTTAGCTAAAGATTATGCATAGTATTTTTTGAGATAGAGCCCATTTCTAGGCTCCGCCAAAGCTGTTCCTTCGTAATCCACTAACTCATAAGCACCCTTCTCTAACACACACTTGACCATGCCACATAGGATTGAATTTCCCTACCCCCAAGGGTTCTTTCGGTTGATCCCACAAAAGGACCAAGTATCCTTCACTAAACACTCTTGGATAGACAGATTTGTCGTACTAGACCTTAACGCGACACTTATTAACCTCTAGAGCCACCAAGGCATCCCAACGCTGCTCATTGAGTTGCTCAAGGTTAACCAAACGCTCCTCCAAAGGTGAAGTGTCTGGTAAGAGTTCCACAGCTAGCTTCAACGAAGCAATTTCTCATTCAACCAGCAATATCGACTCCACTCCATGCACAAGCTGATATGGAGAAAAACTAGTGGCAGTCTTAATCGCGGTTCGATATGCCCACAAAGTAGGATATAACATAATGTGCCGATTATTCTTGCTTTGTGCGATGGTTCGTTGGAGAATGGATTTGAGTGATTTACTCACTGCCTCTACCTATCCATTCTCTTGGGGGTAGTAAGAAGAGGAGTGCTCTTGCTTATACCCTAAATTCGATGCCAACTATTCCATCATACGGTTCTGAAAGTGCGAGCCATGGTCAGTGACAAGCTCTTTCGAAATCCCGAACCGAGTAATAATTTGGTTGAATACAAAGTGAGTAGTTTTCTCACCATCGGATTTTACTGTAGGCATAGCCTCATCCCATTTCATGAAATAATCAACAGCCACTATAATGTGATGGTACCCCCCAGCTGAAGCTGGGTTGCAATCCATAAAATTGAGCCCCCACTTAGTGAAGGGACCAGTGGTGATAATGGGATGTAATGGGAGGTTTCGAGTGCATATTACGTGCGAACACCTAGAAAGGGTGGAACCTCTTGACTGCATCAACACAATCCTTAAAGATCGACGGCCAGAAATAACCCGCTCTCAAAATCTTTTGAGCTGTAGAAAGCCCAGATAAATGACCACCACACGCCCCTCTGTGGCAATCATTCAGCACAACCTCAGCCTCGTCATGAGTTAAACAACGTCATAAAATGGAATCTACCCCACGGCGGTACAAAGTATTGTCCACTATGAGGTAGTTCTTAGATACGTGACGTAATCGTCGTCGTTCATCTCGCGAGAGGTGAGTAGGGATCTTCAGTGTTTGTAAATATATTATGATATCCCCATACCATGGGTCTAACATAGAGATTAAGAAGATGTGTTCATTGAAAAACGTATCTTCACACACCAACTCCTCGGCCTCGCTCGAAAAATCCGATATGAGCTCTGCAAAGACTAAAGACTTCTTCGATTTTGCTGAAACAAATTCTAGATCAAATTCTTGTAGAATGACAATCCATTTATTATACTTTCCCCCAATCATCCTTCGGGTGAGGACGAATTGAAATGGATTGACATGGGCCACAACCAAGGTCTGGCGAAGGAGAATATAATGTCTCAAATGTTGAACCGCATGTACGGTAGCTAAAGAAAGCTTCTCGACATGAGAATAACAAGTCTCTGCGTCAATAAGGTTTCAGCTCAGATAATATATGACATGCTCTTGGAGCTCCTCATCCTCTTGAACCAATACCATACCAATCACCTCTAACGATGCGGCCACATATAATAAGAAATCATGGCTATAGTCCAGGGGACTAATCACCGGGGCCGATGCTAGGGCTCGCTTGAGTGCATCGAAGGACTCCTGGGCTCGCTCATCCCAATAAAAGGGAGTATCCTTCTTCAAGAGATGCATAAATCCTCTTGTCAAATTGGCAAAGTTGACAACAAATCTTCGTAAGAAGTTTTCCATGCTTTGCAAACACTGAAGATGACGAATATTCTTCGGGGGAGACAACTGAAGTATTTCCTCAACCTTCAAAGGGTCGACTCTTATACCCTCTTTCGAAATGATGAATCTTAACAAACGACCTGACTTCATGCAAAATATGCACTTATGAGGATTTAATCTAACTGAATAGTGCCAGCATGTTTCGAATACCAATCTCAAGTGATAGGGATGACGCATTCTCATACGAGAATGAGCAGCAAGATCATCCAAAAATACTTCGATAATTGACTTGAGATCGTGGAAAATCAAGGTCATTGCCCGCTGAAATGTAGCTCCGGCGTTTTTAAGGCCGAAAGGAATTTTTTGATATGCAAATGTTCCCAAAGGACAAATAAATGCAGTCTTATGTTGGTCCTCAGGTTTAATCTGTATCTGATTATACCCAGAAAAGCTGTCCATAAATGAGAACACCTTGCTCCCCGCACACTCATCCAAAATATGATCTATAAATGGTGTGGGGAAGTTATCCTTAGGACAGGCACGATTCAAATCACGCAAATCAGTCCATATGCGGATCACTCCCTACTTCTTATCCACCGAAACGGGGTTTGAAACCCACTTTGTCAAGGGAACGGGATAGATGAAACCGGCTTTCAACAATTTCTCTATCTCTGCCTTAATGGCAGGTGCTTTCCTAGGATTCACCGCCCGTAAACATTGTCGAACAGGCTTAGCGTTGGGGTAAGTATTAATCTTGTGCTCGACAATACGAGGGTCAATACCTAGCATCTCATCGTAAGACCAAGCAAAAATATCACGGAATTCCTTGAATAGCTCGGTATATTCCAGAATCTCAGCATGGGAACATTCTGCCCCAATATAGACATTCTCTATTGTGCCAAGATTGCGAGAGATGTTGATAGGAATCGTTGAAGATATGTTTGCAATGTTTCCATTAGCCATCGGACCAAGAGAGCTTAATGGAACCACAGGACTACAACCTCTCTGACTAAGAACCGCCCTAAAATCCTCACGCTCCAAACAATCAAGCTCTGGGAAAAAGTACAATCTATGATGAATTTCCTCCCATAGTGGCTCAAATCCTTACATAGCCTCAATAATCGCTTCATCCAAAGGGAAAACCATATCAAGGTAGTCGTGGGCATGATAATACTGTACTACCCATGCCGGCAGCACATACGGGTCCTCCTCCTCCGTCCGTGAAGAGGAAGGACTAGGTTCTACAACACTCTTGAGATTAGCTTGATAAGATATCATGGCTGCAGGAAACGGTACGCTCATCTTGACAGGCTGACTCAAAGTACTTGGTGTAGGAAGAATCCAAGGGTCTTCCATATGATTCATGCGAAAAGACACTCGGTGTAGGAAGAATCCAAGGGTCTTCCATAGAAGTCGAAGCCTCATCGAAACTAGATCCTATCATGAGGATCGGTGTAGGACAACTAAATCTTCCCATGAGGGATGGATACATGCCTACACCCACACTCCCAATTGCCAGCTGAGAGTGCTCAACGATCGGGATCGAAGCTCCCGAAGATGCGGTAACAGACGGATTCTTGAATGTCATCTGATCAATCGTTACGATCTTCCCGTTATGTGGAAAGCATACAACGTGGAACAAGGAAGAAGCAACGGCTTGCATACTGTACATCCAGTTCCTACCCAGCAAGAGATTATAGTCAAGGGGTGCATCAACCACCTCAACCTCTATCGCAACTTTCCCCCCAAATGGACTTTAAGGGAAGGAAGGATGCCATGCGGCCTAAAATATCTCCCATCGAAAGTAGTTAACATAGTCACTGATTTAGATAGCTCAGGAGAACCGAGACCCTTCCAAAAGGCCAAATACATCATAGAAGCATAAGCGCCCTCATCAATCATAGTATGTTTGACAGTCATACCAAGACATTCTACGTGCACCAAAAGAGACACATAGTAGGGCAAGCGAGGCTGATGTCCTGCAGTTTCAAATTTGATCACAGAGGAAGAATCATCATCGTTCACACCAAGGGAAAAAAGAAACGCCTTCCTTTGCGAAGGACAACTCTGAAGCACTTCCAATGTCGACATTGCACAAGGAGTATGGCCCAAATCCTTGACAACTGAATAATTCTGGGCTGATCGGGCATTTGGATTATGCCTTGAACGCTTAAGGTCTCCCTTAGGAATGCGAGGTGCAGCTTCAGGTTTATCCGTAGGTTTCTCAATGTGCAAAGGGGATCCTAGTGGATCAGGTTCTTTGCCTAGGCTGGGTTGTGACGAACTATAATATTTCACACGAGTCACAACTTTAGTAGCACGGACCATGTTAATGCACCCACGACCACTACCCTCTAGTGGATCATCATCACTAGACTGGTCATGGGACTTCGAGTTCATATTTTGATTATGCGGTAAAGGGTTAGTTAGCACAGCTGGGCCTTGTGCTAAGAATCTCGAAGCTTCTTCAATCCGGGGGCACAAGTAAGTGAGGTGATCGTCCTTACATAGCTTGCAAGGGAACTTAACCTTACGTTTCGCTTGCTTGTCCCCCCCAGCATTTCTACCGTTCTTGTCATTATTGTTAGCATTCTCATTCTTATTCCCACCCTTTCGATTATTATTTTTACCCTTTTTTCTATTCCGTCCGGGCTGCTAGTTATTCTGGTCCGATGATTGCACAGAAAGTACATTCATCATTTGGGCGGGTTGAGACGAAGCCATAGCTTGTCTTGAAGCAGATTGGTTGAGTGACAATTGACTAGCTTTTTTTGCAACTGAATCTGCAGGTTTTGCACTTGTACAATCCACAATGCCATTGGCATGTGGTCCAGGTTTGACTTTGGGATCGAAACTAGAACGAGGAGCATTGGGAATAATCTCATTCAACAAACCGGACTGAGCATAGATCAAGTCCAGTTCCTATGCCCTAAAAATCGCTTGTTCCTCATTCTGCACTCAGGATGTGGAAACATCCTTCACTATATATGGCAATAACGACTTGAGGAACCACTCGAGAAGGAATTTTGGTAGTATAAAGGATTTAATTAATCTCTTCCATCTACGCCACTCTTGAATATGATCAGAAATATGTGTGGCTTTATCTTGGCGAAATGTGGACAAGAGTTCAGTACCGACGTCATAGCGCGCTGGTAGCTGGAAGTGATTAAGAAAAGTCATCACAAGGTCGTCGAACAAAGTGAAATATCCCTTAGGCAACTCTATATACCATTTCATAGCAGGCCTTGTGAGGGTGCATTGAAATAGTCTCAAACGGACTGAGTCCTGATGTAACGAATTCGGAGAGCACCAAAGGTGAAATGTAGTAACGTGTTCACTCGAATCCTCTCCCGGTTTGCCTTTGAACTTAGGTATGTCCGAAGGAAGCTTGGTAGGGACAGCCGGCCAAGCCGGGTCATGAGCCACAGGATCGTTCGTAAGTCTCGATAATTTAGGAAGATTAAGCGTCGCAAGGAAAGGGAGCCTAGGATGATGAGGTCGATGGACCACTCCCTGATTCATATAGGGTTGATTACCACCATGGCCTTGGCCATAGTGTCCTCCTCCTGTTTGACCCGTATAGGGTGGCATGGAAGTACCATAGTATGGTGGACCTTGACTAGTAGGAGCTACAAAGCCATAATTATGAGAGTAAGCAGGTTGTTGATACCTGCCTCCATAAGGTGAAGAAACCTGTCCATACTGCGTTCCATAATAAGGTCCATAGGTCATCGTATGCGATGCCCCATGAGACACTCCGTAGTAGGAAGATACGCTCCGGAAGGAGGGATATATGCCCCGAAAGTAGCAAGATGACCTCTAGAAGCATGAACATAGCCTCTCGATGCAGCGGACGGTATGTGAACTTAAGACATAATGGGTCTAGTAACTGCAGTATGGACCTGACTCGTAGCCATATACCGGCTCGAAGGACCACGTGAATAAGGTGGAGGATGTACATTTGAAGAACTAGGGACCGAGGACGAAGGAACCTGAGTAATAATATATGTATTACCGCCTATCGTCACTTGTCTCAGATCTGGTATCCTAATCGGATTGCTAACCCTAAACCTAGGAGGGAGATACGATGTAGCTTCCACCACTGGGACGGAAGGTGCAATGTGACTAGTGCTCCCAAACCTTTCCGCATGGTAAGGAATGAGAGTGCCCCCAGGCATAGTGTTAGGCTCGAAATCGCATTCGACATGAAATGTCAAATCATGTGTAGGGAAACCAGACGTAGCATAAATACCGTAGCTAGTGCTGGCAGGTTCAAAATGAGTCTCGGAGTCCTCCGGCATTCCATACCGGTAACATGTCAATGGGGAATCAGACCTGGAGTGATTAGGCCTATCATGTAAGGGTCCTATCTCAGAAATCGCAGGACCTAACTCAGCTAAGTCGGGTGAAGGATCATAAGTAGGAGTAAATTCCCCATCGTCTACATGAATGGGAGGAGGTGGTTCAGGAATATCCTCTAAACGGTCTCCCATGGTGTGTGAATCAATGTGTGAAATAGTCCGCCTAGACTGTCTAGGTCTCTCTCCCTAAGGAGGAGGAGAAGTAGAAGGAGAAAGTCTTGCTAAACAACGAGAACGGCAAGGAACCGCACTCAAATCCACAATGACTCAAAAAATAGCAAAGACTCTCTATTTACGTAAACCCTAGGCCAACTATCATGCATAGAGCAATCACTAATAAAATCTAAATCCAAATGCAAGAAAACAAGGGTTGGATAAGTGAGCTCCCGAATGAAGCAGGTATGTCTTGCCTAGGAGAGGCTTGAGACTCCCATACACAACAAGCGTAGGTACGTAACCAATTATTGTGGCCCTCAGCTTCAACGCGTAAAGCAACTGTGCTGTTCGACCCCAACCTGGCTAGGACACCTATAGAATAACCCCTGCAAAGTACCCCCTCGATATCCTAGGTAAGTCCACTAAGTTCACCTCAATATAATCAATGCTCAGGCAGACAGTCGTAGGAGGGATTGATCGTATGGGTAGGGTAGCAAAGCCCAAAACTCTTGAACGAGCCCCCAGATACGAATACAATCCTGGAAATATCTCCGGTGCTACTAAGTTATGACTAGGGGTCATCCCAATCAATAACCGCTCACACTGCCTCGTGCTTAACTCCCTTTTGAGAGGAGGATCCTGAGAAACACTGGTTATACCAAGGATTTCACACACTCACCTGGACAGACACCTAGATGTTGTTGTTTAGTGATCTTGGAGAATTAACTTACAATGAACTATTCCAAGATCCTAAAACCTAAGATTGTTGGTACACCCTAGAAAAGAAAAGAGTGTAATTCATTTTATTTAGCGTTGATTTTAGTTGGATTTATTACTCAAAAAGGGATATGATCGTGCAACTGATGGTGTTATGACGCAACAGGAAGTAAAATGCACACCTAACAATCAATGCAAATGCATTGTGTCCATGAAAACAGGGTCTTCTACTATGTGAAATGCACAAATATTATTCAAATGATGAATGCAAATTTCCTATATGAAGTCCTAACTAGTACTCCAAAGCAAATCTATCTAGTGCAAGTACAATGCAAAGTGCAAAATGCAATGCATGATGATAAGCAAATGTTTTTGGATTTTTTGAAAATAAAAGAGATGCAAAAAGCAAAAGAATGATTCTACAACCCCTAGACTCTGCAAGCACACCCAAACGGTACTCAAGCAAAGCACTAAGGTAAAATAACTCTAATGCACTAATCTCAAACAAAAAATCGAAAATGCCATGACAAGAACTTTCTTAAAAAAGAAAAATTAGCCTAAAAAAAATGTTTCTAGTCAGAAATAGAGGTCAAAACAGACTCAGGCAGTGCCAAAGAAGACTCAAAAAATATTATAATACACCCATCAACCAACTATATTCCCCAAAAAGGAAAAATCAAGGGCATACACGACTATTCGCAGTAAACCCGCATGTATACACGGAAATCGCAGAGGAAACTGCGTGTATACGCGACTGTAAATCAAAAACCCACATACAGGAAGAAAGGTGCATAAAATCAAGGAAAACAGACAGGCTGAGACAAAATTCACACCAATCAGACTCTACCAGGCATACATGCCCCCAGACCCGACACAGAAACAAGAGAGAAAGAGCAATTCAAATTCATTGAATGCCGAGAAAACAACCCCCAAAGGACAACTACTAGGAACTCCCCAGCGGATTCACCAATTCTGTTATGGAGAGAAATTACTATGGCTTGGGGTACCACAATAGACAGCTTGACTCCAGAAATCAATCCTTTCCAATATGCAATATAAATTAAATGTCTAACACTAAAGGATTAGACCTCGTACCTTATTCCAGACGGTTGAAGTAGATCCCCGTTGAGCTTTCCAATCTTCATCTTGAATTGATCTGTTACTTCCTCAACAATAAGTAAACAATACAAGCATTCTATATATCATGGTGTTAGATATATTCTAGCATATATAATCAATAATGTATAAGCATTTGACATAATCCAATGGAGAACATATTCATTCAAACACACATTATTGGACAGGAAAATATATTTCTATTAATATAAATCAGAGATTACAAGATACAACCTCTGACGGCACGACTGCAAAATGGAGAAACTAAATCCCCCACTTGGGCCTCCACCACTTCAATCCTCCATCTCTCGATAGCAAGCTCACAAGCAAAAGGCAATCTTGGGAAGAACACAAAAGTGCTCCAAGGGACAAAGGGATGCAGACTCAAGCATAAGTTTCGGCAACAATGGACTATAGTTTCGTTGCTCTCAATTCTCTCTTATGCCTTCAATGTACGAAGGGGTTCCTTATATAGATTTTCAAAAGGGTAATGAAAGGTTGAATCCGAGCGATCTCAAGGCATAGGGAAGGCTAGGAGTCAAATGAGTCGGATCCATGTTAAGGAAAACTCCAAAATGATTTGGTTTATGCTCACATCCCGATGTACGCAGTTTTAGTGGTCAAACCCGCGTATGTACGCGCTTATAGGTTTGAAAGTCATGTATAACATTTTTCATGTGTTTTTAGGGATGATCAAGGAAACATAAAAGGACAAAAGTGCTCCATAGGGTCTAATGAGTCTGCAGCGGGACAGGGGAAGGCCATACAAAGTGTGATTCACCTAGAGTGGTGAAATCCGCTATAACATCAGCTGTAACAAATGGCCCCTAATGTGTGAGGTCAGAGGGGTGATACGATGGCCAAAATACATTATAAGTCCATCCTAGAAGTGAAGTGATGAAGAACCAGGTGGAAGAACCAGCCATCCAACAGTATAATACAATAATCAAACTCTACACATAACTTCAAGTAGATATAGCAGTCCCAGATACATAAGAGTACAATGACCATGAATAGACATGATACAAAATATGACATGTGTGGTCATCTCCACATACAATATAGATAGATCAAAATATCCATGATGAAAATATACAAAGGATCATGATCTCCATGAAAGATGAAGATATCTGACATACACTGGAATCAAGTCACGAGAGCTGAAATCTCATGAACATTGGCACAATCAAGAAGGTAGCATATATAGAATGCCACCAATCTGGAAGGTATTCTATACAATCCGCTACGAGTACATGTCCTACTATGTGAATAGAGGTGTCTAGGTCAAACATAGTAGTCCATTGTCTGATTACCACTCATTGATGTATACCGTTAACAGACGCGAAATCACCCACCGATAATGAAAATGGGAATCAAGGTACTAGAGTGCAAACTAACAAGTGTGAATAAATGTGTTGAGGTCAAACACTTGAGAGAATCCATCGATCAAGGGACATTGATGTATTCCCAAAACTGTCAATGGTGAGAGAAGCTTCCACTGATGACTGTAAGTCTCAAGGCACTCAAAAATGACTCTAGATTCCTATCCCATAATAAATGATCTAAAGTCAATGGGATGAAATCCACTGGAAGGAGGGAATTAATGCATCCCTCATCATCCAACACGAGCTACTCAACAAATCTATATAATGTGGAAGGAATCAATCATAATGTGCACGAACCAGTATTAGTACCGGGAATGGCCGACATGCAAAGTCAAGAGAACTGAGGAATGGCCGACTCAGGTTTCAACTTCCTTCGAATAAGAGCATAAAGGTAAATGGTGACTGAATGTAGGAAGCATAGACTCAATATACAAAACTAGGACATCTTTGCGACACAGGAGGCATCAACAGAGGCTCCATAGGGATTAGAAGCTTAACTTTTCGGTGGAGATAAACTCAGAGAAATGAGTACAGCTCCTAAAGTCAAACTATTAACCCAACCAATGGATGCGATATACAGTGCTCTGTTCGAAGGCAACATGACTCGACTACTGCCAAAGATAACATCTTTTCCTATCTGGATTTTTGGTTTTTTGATTTTTTTTTACTTTTTCAAATATTTTGAAAATCTTGAAAAAGAATTAAAGTGCTTGATAGTTACAGACTAGGAGGAGATGAGTGTCAAGGGGCAAACAAACTAGTTCCAAGTAGCAGAACATACCTATGCTCAATGTAAGGACACATGTGTAGGATAACGACACTTGGGGGAAAGTCCCCTCTCAGTGAAAAATGGGGAATCAAGCTACAAAGGATATGTAAAATGGCTCTGCATGGATAGACATGAGACAAGCTCGGGCTATATAGCTGATAATCAAAGTCAGGGAAGCCGGCATAAGGCTCAATAAGGCAATTAAAACTCATGGTAATGCAATTACAACTTGACATAAGGGAGTCCTGGGGAAAAAGGCCAATAAAAAGATCAAGAGGAGTATAAGGCTCTTGTGCAAAGTCATAGTGATACTATACAAAGGACTCCCACACCCTATGGGAAAAATGTCGGCATGGGAACCAAATGCAAAACATGAGCTAACTAGGGCACCCATTTATGGTCAAGCTCTACCATTCACATCATGTCACTTCTGAAAGCCAAAAGGAGGTTCCGTGACAAGATAGAATGGGGTCATACCTAAGGTTATAATGAAATGGTCATACGGTCATGCAAAGTGAAAACGTATGTGAAACCTAACCTATATGCCAGTTTAGACATAATACTTGAAATCGGAACGAACGGGTCAAAACCATGGTTGAAACAACACTCAAAATGGACTCCTACATCATCAAATTAGTCCAAAATGATCCAAAATGGTCAGAAATGGTCCAAAACTATAGAAAGTGGGTAAAAAATTTCAAAATTTTCAATTTTTTTTTATAAATAGTAAAAAATTCAAAAATTCCAAATTATTTGAAATTTTTACCCATTGGAGCTCAAAACTTCCAACGTGAATTCCGGGAGCTTCGTCCGGTAAAATTCGACACGGTTTCTTCTAGGTAACTCCTCATGTCCTCCTCTTTCTATTTCATGCAAATTGTTTGAATTTCCATGGTTAAATTTAATTTTTAAGTCAGTCTAAAATGGTTGTTTCGGCCCACGTGGATATCAGGGTTTTTTGCAAACAGTCGCATATGCGGCCGCGCACAAGGTGTTTTAAGGTATATAATGACCAAAAAATACTTTTTATGTGCATGATGGTTCTAGAATGGAGAGAGAGGGAACATGGATATGTAGAAGAGGCTGTTCAAAGTGACTTAATGGCTCAACAAGCTCTACGTGCATGTGGTCTATATAAGTTTTGGTGTCTTGGCAGCCTGAGGGCCAAACCAAGACTTCTGCAGATGCTAGTAGACTACTGGGATCCAGACTCAGAGTCTTTTTATATTGATGGGATATCTCTCACTATAGAGGTAGAGGACATATATTTTATTACTGGATTATCCTGATGGGGAGAGGTGGTGAACCTACACTCTTGTGGGCCCATAGGTGGTCTCACCATTGATGAGTACATTACGGTATACTATTTTTTGGACATAGAAAATGTTGGGAGTCAAATCTCGACAAACTCCATCTAGGTACTAGGACTGAAGGCCATACTATTGGCACTTGGCAGGATAGCTGGTCTAGCATCACTCTACCAGGCCTCGCAGCTGTTGATATTCTATGAGGTGGAGTGTATGAGACCCATAGTGTATGAATAGAGCACTACGCTATTGGGTAACATGAAGCCGCAGCTCAGTGACTGCAAGATGGGAAGGGTGAGAAACTTCGGTTTCAGCAGCATACTGAGCACGTTCTTCTTTGAGCGTGTATCGGGGCTAAGCCCTAAAGTGAACATTCCTCCACATGGAGTTTGAGATCTGGCCCAAGGACATTGGGAAAATGTTATGCATAGAATGGGTGGAGGTAGGGTGGCTAACCCCTACCCAGCGGACTTCTTTCCATGGTGGTGGCAACATATTATTGCCATCAATTATTATCCCTATGCGGGAATATATTTCCAAGGAGATCTAAACATGCCTCTACCACCAGGAGCGGAATATGGCGACATAGGTAACGAATCCCAAACCCTCATTTTAATTTTTTTGAATTATTAATTTTTTTGTGTTTTTTGAGACATTGACTCAAAAGACATGTTTTGGTGTGATGACACATAGTGAAAATCTGTCATGTGTATGCAGATGTTGGACCATGGAGGCCTGACGGTTTCCCTCGTCATAGATGGAGGAGGAGAGGATATGACATCATGGATGTGGATGCGGAGCAGACGCTCCAAATCATCCACACAAACTTTGTACGCTTGACACACAGGGTACCCATGGTGCAAGTCGAGGACTTTCCTGAGGCCATGCAACATCAGGTGGTTGGTGTACCATGAGCATGGGTTCGGTTATTCTGATGACTAGATAGAGCTGTGGTGTTCTACCATGATCAGAACCCCCCTCCTCCTCCACAGGCTTAGAGACCTAAAAGTGTTTCATTTTTGTACTACTGTGTATTATATTTTGGTGGCTCAGAAGCCCCATTTTTGTATTATGACACTTATGTATTATGAAGTCACATTTTGGATGTTTAATGAAAAACTTTTATGATGATCGATTTTATTTATTTACATGTGTGTAAAAATGTATGTTTGTGATATGCTTATGGTCTATGAAACAAATGCCAATCTAACACATAGTTAGCATATGAGTCAGCAACTTGATTAAAAAATTTTGAAACATGTATGTATGTTATGTTCTCAAATTGTCGTTCTAGCAATCTCACACGTAAGAATCTTCGTAATAATGTCGGATCCCTAATACGATATAAGCCATTAAGCTATGAAACCACTAACTACGAATCAAGATGTACCTCAAGAGAGAGAACGCCATGTGAGCTGAAATCCCATAATAACTCGATAACGACAACACCATGTGAAATGGCATCCCGCAATAACTTGATAATGGTACTATACTCGGCAACATTGTTCAAAGAAGGCCATAAACATACGCCTCCTGAAGAAAATACCTGAACCATAGGAGTATAAATCACCCAAGCAGCAGAAGCTGAGTTTTGAGTGTGGCGGCTAGCACCATCAGCGAATCCTATGTAAGCAGAAGACTCCATTGACATCTGCCATAAGAAACGAAAGCTAATCAACAAGCCCAATCACCATAAGAAAACCTAACTATGCAAACAAATTGTACAATAATATACAATAATCAACCCTAGCTGAAGATCATGCATAGTATTTCTTAATATAGAGCCCATTTCTAGGCTCTGCCAAGGCTGTCCCTTCATAATCCACCAGCTCATAGGCACCCTTATCTAACACACGTTTGACTACATAAGGACCATGCCACATGGGATTAAATTTCCCTGCCCCCAAGGGTTCTTTAGCTTGATCCCACAAAAGGACCAAATCACCTTCACTAAACCTCCTTGGACGGACAGAATTATCATATTGGACCTTAACAAGATGCTTATTTACTTCTAGATCCACTAAGGCATCCCAGCGTTGCTCATCAAGCTGCTCTAGGTGGACCAAATGTTCCTCCAATGCGGAAGTGTCTGGTAAAAGCTCTATAGCTAGTTTTAATGAAGGGATTTCACATTCAAAAAGCAAGAAAGACTCCACCCCATGTATGAGATGATATGGAGAGAAACCGATGGAAGTATTAACCGCAGTCCTATAGGCACAAAGCAGGATATAACATGATATGCCAATTCGTCTTGCTTTGTGCGATGGTTCATTGGAGAATGGACTTAAGTGATTTATTCACTGCTTCAACCTGTCCATTTGCTTGAGGGTAATAATAAGAGGAGTGCTCCTGCTTATACCCTAACTTCTAGGCCAACTCTTCCATCATTTTATTCTGAAAGTGCCTAGCATGGTTAGTGACAAGCTCTTTCAAAATGCCAAATCGAGTAATAATTTGGTTGAATACAAAATGTGCGGCTATCTCACCGTGGAATTTAATCATGGGCATAGCCTCAGCCCATTTCGTGAAATAATCAACAGCCACTATGATGTGATGATGCCCCCCAACTAAAGCTGGGTTGAAATCCATGAAGTCAAGCCCCCACTTGGTGAGGGGACCGGCAGTGATAATTGGATGTAACGAGGCAGGATGGGAGCGCATATTGCGTGCAAATACTTGGCAAGGGTGACACTTATTGACCACATTGACATAATCTTTGAAGATCGACAGCCAAAAATATTCCACTCTCAAGATTTTTTGGGCTGTAGAAAGCCCAGATAAATGACCACCACACGCCCCTCCATGGAAATCATTCAACACAACCTCATCCTCATCATGGGTTAAACAACGACGTAAAATGGAATCTACCCCATGATGGTACAAAATTTTATCCACTATAAGGTAGTTCTTAGATACATGACATAACCGTCATCGCTCATCCTGTGAAAGGTGAGTAGGAACCTTCAACGTTTGCAATTATATAATGATATCACCATACCATGGGTCCAAAGTTGATATAAGAAAAATATGCTCATCGACAAATGTATCCTCATAAACCTCCTTCTCTTCCATACTTGGAAAATCAGAAATGAGCTCCACAAAGATCAACAATTTCTTCGATTTCACTGAAACGAACTCGAGATTGAACTCTTGTAAAATTTCAATCCACTTATTATATTTTCCCCCGACCATCCTTCTAGCGAGGACGAACTGAAATGGATTGACATGAGCTACCACCAAGGTCTGGCGAAGGAGGATGTAATGTCTCAATCTTTGAACCACATGAACAGTGGCCAAGGCAAGTTTCTCTACATGAGAATAACGGATTTCTGCATCAATAAGGTTCCATCTCAAATAATATATGACATGTTCATGGAGCTCCTCATCCTCCTAAACCAAAACCATACCAACCGTCTCCATGGACGCAGCCACATAAATAAAAAAATGACGGCTATAGTCAGGTGGACTAAGCATGGGGGCCGATGCTAAGGCTCGTTTAAGAGCATCAAAGGACTCCTGGGCTCGCTCATCCCAGCAAAATGTAGCGTTCTTCTTTAAAATACGCATAAATCATTTAGTCAAATTCAAAAAATTAACCATGAATATTCGGAAGAAATTTTCCATGCCTTGCAAACACTGAAGATGTCTAATATTACACGGGGGAGACAATTGAAATATTGCCTCCACCTTTAAAGGATGGACTCTTATACCCTCCTTGGATATAATGAACCCTAGCAAGCTACCAACGGTTACGCAAAATATGCACTTATTAGGATTTAACCTAACATGGTAATGGAAACATCTTTCGAATACTAATCTCAAATGGTATAGATGACGCACTCTCAGATGAGAATGAGCAGCAATATCATCCAAATACACTTCGATAATTGTTTTGAGATCATAAAAAATCAAGGTCATAGCCTGCTGAAAGGTGGCTCTTGCATTTTTAAGACCGAAAGGAATCTTTCGATATGAAAACGTACCCCAAGGACAAATAAATGCAGTTTTATGTGGATCCTCGAGTTTGATCTGAATTTGATTATATTTGGAAAAAACGTCCATAAAGGAGAATACCTCACTTCCTGCACACTCATCCAAAATTTGATCAATAAATGGTGTGGGAAAATTATCCTTAGGGTAAGCACGATTTAAATCATGGAAATCAGTGCATCTATGGATCGATCCCTGCTTCTTATCCACCGAAATGAAATTTGAAACCCACTCCATCAAGAGAACAGGATAGATAAAACCGACTTTTAACAACTTCTCTATCTCAGCCTTAATATGGGGTGCCTTTTCTATTATGGTATCCAACTCTGTTACGGAGAAAACTTCCTATGGCTTGGGGTACCACAACAGATAGAGTAACCGTAGAAATCAATACTTTCCCATATGCAATTGAAACCAAACATCTAACACTAAAGGATCTCAAAACATACCTTATTCTGAATGGTTGATGTAGATCCCCGTTGAGCTTTTCCACTCTCACTTGTATAATTTTCTCTCTCAACATTCATCAAACAAGACAAGCATGCTATATAACTGTGTTAGACCTACTCTAGCATATATAATCAATAACATATAAGCATTTAAAAGCATCCATGGATTCAATACTCATTTAAATAGACATTATTGGACAGGAAAAGATATTTCTATTAATATAAATCATAGATTACAATAGTGACAACCTATGTCGGCACGTCTATGAACCGAAGAAACTGAGTCCTCCACCTGGGCCTCCATCTCTCGATAGCAAGCTCACAAGAAAAGGAAATCTTGGGAAGAACACAAAGTGCTCCAAGGGCAAAGGGATGCAGAATCAAGTATAAGCTCCGACAACAATGGACTATAGTTTTCTTTCTCTTCAATTCCTCCCCTTTCAATGCATCCATAGGGTTCCTTATATAGTGCTTCAATGGGGTAATGGAAGGTCAAATCCGAGTGATCTCAAGGCATATGGAAGGCCAAGAGACAAGTGACTCAGATCCACATCAAGGAAAACTCCAAAACTATTTGTCCTTTTGCACACATCTCGATGTACGCGGGTTTGAGGGTCATATCCACGTCTATACGCGAGAATAGGTTTAAAAGTCGTGTATAACAAATAATGCATGTTTTTAGGGATGATCTTGGAAACATGAAATGTACAAAAATGATCCATGGGGTCCAAAGAGTCTGCAGAGGGACAGGGAAGGCCATAAAGGTGTGATCCACCATGTGTGGTAAAATCAGTTGTAACAGTGGTCAAAAGGAAAGACCATAAATGATGCAATAGAAATTGGAATTGAAGAAGGATGACTCTATAAACTGAAGGGACATGCAGATTTAGATTTAGCAACAAGTACAATAAATCCATGTGATCTTTGGCACAAAAGTCTTGCTCATGTCTATTACAGAGCTCTTCCAATAGTAAGCAAGGTTGTGACTGGCCTACTAGAACAGGAAGGTGTATGCAAAGGATGTGCACAAGGAAAGAATACTAAAAATACCTATCCAAAGAGTGACAACAAAGCAAAGGGGATCTTAGACATTATCCATTCAGATATATGTGAGCCAATGCAAACACCTTCATTAAGCGGGTATGTTTACTATGCTTCTTTATTGATGACTACTCCTGCAAGACTTGGATATATTTTTTGAAAAAGAAGGATGATGTGTTTGAAAGTTTTAAAGAGTTTAAGGCCCTAATAGAAAACCTCTTCAAGACGAAAATAAAGATTTTAAGATCAGATAATGGAGGAGAGCTCACATCAAATGAATTCAACGATTTATGCAAGGAAGCTAGGATTAAGAGGGAGCTCACCATTCCCTACAATCCTTAAAAAAATGGTGTGGCAGAGAGAAAGAATAGATCTATAATGGAAGTAGTAAAAGCCATGATACATAATCAAGATCTACCAATGTACCTATAGGAAGAGGCAACCAGAACAACAGTTTATGTACATAACATAATCTCTCACAGTGCCCTTGGGAACGAAACTCCAAAAGAAATGTTCTCCGAAGAAAAGCCTGAGGTAAGTCACCTAAATATATTCAGTTGTCCTGTGCATATTCATATTCCCAAGGAGAAAAGAACAAATCTAGAACCTTCAGGACAGAAGGGATTGTTTGTGGGCTATAGTGAACAGTCAAAAGCCTATCGGATCTATATTCTAGGATACCGTCAAATTGAGCTTAGCAGAGATATAAAATTTGACGAAAACTCATCTTTTAGAAAGTCGAAGAAAGATAGAGAAGATGAAGAGGAACATGAAAATATCAAAGCTACAGAGAATCTTAAACGAGTTGGGAATGAAGAAGAAAGTCAGATACATGAGGATCATGACATGACTGAACCTCAGTTGCCTGGAGAAGTGCCCAATGAAATAATTTCTTGAAAGAGAATGCTTGCCTGGGCTCATGATGTAATTGAAGAAGAAAAAAGACTTGGTGTCCCAGAAGGAACCACTAGAGAAAGAAAGAATCCAAAGTCATATCCCAATTATATGGCCTTGATGAGTGATCTAGTTGAAAAAGAACCAACTTGTTTTGAAGATGCAACAAAACAGAAGGAATGGGTTGATGCAATGGTCGAGGAATACCAATCCATAATAAAGAATGATATGTGGTAAATAGTCCCAATACCAAAAGACAAATCAGTGGTATTCTCAAAATGGATCTTCAAAACAAAGCATTCTGCAGATGGTAGTATAGAAAAATACAAGGCAAGATTTGTAGTAAGAGGGTTCTCCAAAAAGAAGGAATTGACTATGAAGAGACCTTTGCTCCAGTAGCTAGCTACACTTCAATAAGAACTATCCTTGCCTTGGAAGCTGAGAATAAATGGAAATTACATAAAATGGATGTGAAGACAACTTTTCTAAATGGCCTGTAAGAAGAAGAAGTGTATATCGAACAACCACAAGGTTTCGATACTGATGATCAAGAAGCTTATGTATGTAGACTCAAGAAAGCATTGTATGCGATAAAACAAGAACCCAGAGCATGGTACAGAAGAATAGATGGATTCCTGATGAGTTTAGGTTTTATCAAGAGTAAGGCATATTCCAAGCTTTACTATATAAGGTTGAGAATGATGGGCTTATGATACTACTTTTATATGTGGATGACTTATTCCTAACAGGAGAAGATAAACTCATCATTGAATGCAAGAAGAAGTTGGCCGCAAAATTTGAGATGAAAGACCTTGGAATGATGCACTACTTTCTAGGTCTTGAAGTTTGGCAATCCCTAGATGATATTTTCCTAAACCAAGGGAAATATACGGTGGAAATTCTAAAGAGGTTTGGAATGATAGATTGTAAAGCTATGACCACTCCGATGACAACAAACTTGAAGTTACTAAATGGTGATACATCGGAAGTTATAGATGTTACTCTATATAGACAGATTATTGGCTCACTGATGTACTTAACCAATACAAGACCTGATATTTGTTTTGTTGTAAACACATTAAATCAGTACATGGTGAATCCCAAGCATATTCACCTGATAGGAGAAAAACATGTGATGAGTTATCTAAAAGGAACTTTAGATTATGGGCTCATATATACCTCGGATAGTGAGATCGGTTTACATGGGTTCACAAACTTAGATTGGGCAGGAAGTGCTAAAGACAGAAAGAGTACTCCGGGTGGTTGTTTTAGTTTGGGATCATGAATGATCTCTTGGCTCAGTAGAAAGCAGACCAGTATTGCACTTAGCACAACAGAAGCATAATACATTGCTTCTTGTTCAGCTTGTAGTGAAGTAGTATGGCTTAGAAAGATGTTTGTAGGTTTATTTGATGAAAAGATAGATGTTACTAATATTCTTTGTGATAATGAGAGTTGTATCAAGATGACAAAAAATCCAGTGTTTCATGATAAGTCAAAACATATCGAAGTAAGATATCACTTCATTTGAGACATGGTTCAGAAAGGAGTTATCAAGCTTGTTAACACCTCTACCTAGCAGAGGGTCGAAGGGACCATGGTAAAGAAGAAATAATGGTTGTTTGAGAACCTTGGTTAAATATAATAGTGTGAAATTGTGATAAGGGGTGCGTAAGCAATGAATTATCACGGGATCCAATGGCGTAAAGCGAAGAAATGGAGATCGACGGCTTACAATCTGTCCACCTTATGAAGATGCGAGGAGAATAAGGACATACGAGGTATTCAATGAGATATGAAGATCAACAGTCACAAATCTAGCCTGACAAAATCTACGATCAGTGTGAATCCCACTCCGTCAACTTTCACGTTCGATAAAATGGAGAAGCTGAGCGGAATAGGTACGTGTAACCTCATCCGACGGTTGGGAAATGAAGGTAAAATGCATCAACGGTCGTTGATGGATCCAGAGCGAAAATTTGCACGATGGTTGGAGACAAAAGGTGGTAGCGGAATGGAAACCATGGTACATGCGGCAGTCTGTGGTGCATTCCGTGGGAAAAAGCAGTTTGGCGGAAACCGCTAAAGGGGAGCCTCTGGAGTGGGCTCCTATATAAGTAAAGTTGACTTGTTTGGAGAACTATTTTTTATTTTGCGCCAGACGAATGAAAAGGACTGCTCGTTCACCACCCTTTAATAGTCAACCTCGAATATATGTAGCCACAGTAACTGGTAAGTCCCGAATACCTGAAATTCATCCACCGAATTACCATTATTGTCTATATTATGGATAAAGGGAAAGATTTACAAGGGTTTAACCATATTCTGGACGAGAGAGAAGAATACCTGGTTGACAGGGATAGAGGGGTATGTGATCCTTTCTTGTCTGTGGGAAGTGTATCAGTTAGCAAAGAGAGATTATGGAAATACAATTCACAGGGTAACGACATTCTAAATGCTTGTAAATAATTTTTGTATCATTTTGCTGTTGAGCAAACACTACATTTTCCAGAGTTTGCCTAGTGGTGTGCAGTTAACTATTATTCTTCTCGGAGAGTTATTGTAAGTCATTCTACGTCTAGGATACTGTGTAAAATTGATTCCAAGATCATCCGTGAAAACCTGAACTTTCCCAACAATTACCCCGATAGTCGTGAGCCTATAAACGAGTCCGTTTTAGCTGAAGTGTACAAAAATTGTGAAACTGAGGTTCGTTGCAAATTCTTGTCTAGCATTTTGAACGAGGGTCAGTCATTAGATGGTCTTTTTCTGCCATATAATGTTCACATTTTCAGAGATGAAGTTCAATTAGTTGTGTCCTTAGTCTATCAAGTCTTGGGTCTAGATGACGACTGTCGTGTCAATGAAGTCATCTTGGGCTTCCTATTAAAAATGAGTTCGATGAGTCCTGAGTCTCAGTCAGTTCATGTCTTCAGTTTAGATGAGTATCTAGCAGAAGCTATACATCTCCAATTGAGTGAGTTTCCAAAATTCAGGTTTTTTAAGTTTCAAACTTATTTGCTAAACATGTTACTGTGTTCGAATGTCACCGAATTGTAGTTTTTAAGTACCATGTTCTCTTCAGATTTTCCCAAGCAAATCAGCATGTTCGAATTTTCAAATTCTATCATGTAAAAAATATACAAGATGTTGTTGGATGAAGTGTTACCCAGGGTATTAGAATAAAAGAAAAGCATGATGCAATCCTCACCTGAGGATAGGGTCGGAGATTGGTTTTTGTACAAGGATTTCACCGTTTTGAGAATATATGGTTTTACTGGAGAGCCTTATAGGGTGCCTTCTTTACTCACTCCCAAAGTTTTTGCATTGGAGTATATGAGACAGAGAGTGCATGCAGAAGAAGAAAACTTCGGAGATTTTAAGAAATATTCCAATATTAAGTTTCCCTCTTAAAGTTGGCTCTTTTATTTTTTAAAATAAAGACGCTCTGGTGTTCATAGCGAAATTGTTGGAAAGCATGGATTTTCAAAGGGAGCAAAGGGTAAATTATGACCTCTACCATATAATTTCACTGAGAAAACAAGCTAAAAAAAATAATCCATTTGACCACCAAGTTGTTGAAGGTATGAATGAAGTAGCCAATTTATTTCACTTTATGGAAATTCCAGGATTTGATGAAAATACGAGCAGTAGACCGGTTGCAGTATCTCAAGCGACAAATGTTTCTAATATTTTAGTTAAAAGAAGTCTTTCTGGAGTTGAAAGTATGCAGATAGATGAGGATGGTTCCATAAAAAGGCCAAGTTGTTCAAGATGATAAAGATTTAAGTGAAATTATTTCAAATGATTTAAAAAAGAGTTGCTTTGGTTCCTACAAAGTCTGTACAGGTGAGTCAATTTTATTTTGAAGGTGTAGATAATACAAAATCAGGCCCAGTTTGCAAGTCTAAAGAATAGATCATGACTAGTTATGTGGAGAAGCAAAAGCAGTCCCTAGAAGAAACAAGGAATCTACTCCCGAGGGTGAGAAGTTTAAACAATCCAAAAACTTCTTTGATTTCTACCCGGGACGTAGAAATAAATACTTTTAAATTGGCCATGGTAAGTGATAAGAAGATGTTAGAAATGGAAGTAAGGTTAGAAAATATTAGTGTACAGATAAAATACAATTACATAAACAAACGGGAGACATTATTTATTCAGATTTATTGCATGCTATGGTGAGAGTTAATAAATTACAAGTTTTGGTAGACAAATTGGAAGTTCAGTTAAAACATGAGAAAGTTGAAAATAAGGCTAATTCCATTCAAATAAAAAAGCCACAAGCAGACCTCATAAACTCAGGAAATGAAACAGGTAACACCGAGGCAATCAAAAGACTCCTAGAAGAAAAAGACAACGCCCTCTCCAGGTATTGAAGAAAAGGCTGAAGATCCCAAGTACAGAACATGTTCAATCATCTGAATTATTAGCATTACAAGAGGAAAATGATAGGAATCATCAGGATATGATGGAGTATAAAGGAAAGACTGTAAACTTACAAGAAGAAAAGGATAAGTGGAAAGCAGAACGGAACGAGTTAATAGCACAGATTTCACTACTGAAAAGGGATCAAAATGAAGAAAAAGAAATCATGGAGGAACTAATGAGCCAGACTCCCATTGATGAGGACTTAACTATTGTGAATATTGAAAAACCTTTAAATGATTTTTCCGTAGATGACCTACTAGTGCCCATGTCCCAATTCAGCTTGAAAGACGAAGAGATAAGAGAATTGAAAGAGGAAAATGAAAAAATAAAATCTGAGCTAGGCAAGGTGAATGAAAATAAGAATAAGATATTGCAAGATAAAAATCAGCTACAGAATAAATTTATTGAATTGAAAGAAAGGAACATAGGAAAGGGTCCTCTCTAGGGAGCAAAGCACATAATTTGGGATACATTATCAGTAGAAATTACTTAGTTTAGGTAATATTTGAACTTCATTGATGATCAAAGGATGTTGATCAATTTGGCCAATCAAAGACTGAAGTTAGTAAATGAAACTATGGAGAGGAAACCCCTTGGCATAGCTCAGAATGCATTAAATTTCTTAAATTCATTAACATACCAAAAATTACATGACATAGGAGTCAAAGATAGAGTGGCAATGGTAATGTGGGAAAAAATGTTTATTCATAAACATCATCTAATGAAAACAGTATAGGACAAGGCTGATGAAATGATCTCATAGGTTAATGACTTCAAACAGGCTTTTAAAGAATTATTTAAAGATGTCCTTCCTTCCTTTTGGGACAAGGAGGGACGAATGTTTTCTCAAGAGCACTATCACAGCCTGTTGGTACAAAGCCGTATGGATCATTCTAAATTTGACGATCTAGAAAAAGGACTGACAGGGAAAGTCATCATAGATAAGCTGACAGAAGATTTTGAGATATTACAGAAATTCCTGATCATGAGGGGAGGGTTGCCTAAGGTGTCTTATGAATCCTACATGGAGCTGGAGGTGTCTATTCGGGAGATGATTGAGTATGATATTCCAAGCACGGAGCAATGGAGAGCCATAGAAAGATTTGGAAATACAAAGTACATCCTCCATTCATAAAAAAAGGTGTTGCACGCTGAGGAGATGCTTGGATGGGCCTTGTCACTAAGTTGATTTTAATTTAATAATATGTTAGGATCAAAGCAAGTAGTTTATTCCTAAGAGTTAGGAATATAGTTACAAGACTTTGATTAAGCGGGTTATTCAGTTATAAATTTTCTTGGAAGAAGAAATTATTTTATGTATATAATTGCATTTACTTTATGTGATGAAGGTTGGAACCCATCTTTTTGATGAATTTTTTTCTGAAGACATATATTTTTGAATAACAAAGCTGAATGCATGCGGTTATCAGAGATTCCTGTGCTGTTTACATTACAGTCTGTATTTCCCTTCCTTTGTGATTGTTTTTACAGTGTTACACTCCATTTTGTTTTCTTCGTATCTGAAACATAGTGTTGAATGGTTGGATTTCATATTATTTATGCTCTGATCATTGTCTCAGATATTCTATGAATGTTTCTGCTAAAGTCGATATAGTATTCATCTCTTGATGCTCTGTGTTGATGGACTATTCATTATCTCCTTTGCCCCACCTGAAATTAAATGAATGACTGTGATTGAATGGTTATATTGCCTTTGATAAAAATCTCATGCATATGTCTTTGTGATATCTTTATGTATATGTGACTCCATTTCCCAATGGTTATGTGTATCGTTTCAACCATTTATGTAATCTTTGAGTATTGATTTATATCTGGCCTTGTTAAATCTGTATTTGAGAGATCCCTCTCTGGAAAGAAAAGCTATTTTATTTCTAAAGTGGTTTTTGCTGTTACCTCGGGATTTACCTTTCACAACCTGGGTACATTCTGCGTGCTAACAAATTGGCGCCGTTTCTAGGGAACGAAAGTGCACATTTTCCCTGGGAAGAACGACAGAGTTTGAAGAAAGATTTCTGTGGGAAAACAAGAATTTTTATCAGTAAAGAAGGTTGTATATTTTCCCTAGTGACTCCATTGTAAAACTTTTTTCAAATCTTAAGGAGTCATTCTGGCTTCGAGAAGACATACATGAGGTAATTCTGATACCGAAGTCTTAAAAAGTTTGAAAGATCTGGAAAAGTTATTTAAGATAAAAGATAAAGAAAAAATAGGTTTTCCTTTGTTTGGTGCATCATCTTCTCAAGATTCTCATATTGATCCAGAATAGGAAGTTAATGTTGGGAGGAGTTTGTTGAAAACTAAGTCTGAGTCTGATCTTAAGACTACTAAGTTTAATTATCCTAGATTGGAATCTTATTTGCTGGATTCCCTCTGGAGAGATTTACAATAGACTACAAAAGTTGCAACATTTGCTGTACAAAATACTCAAAAGTCTTCAGTTCCTTTGAACCCACCTAGACCAATGGTAGCGAGATTTGCCCGCTTTATTACATGACCTTCCTCGGAATTATTCCCAAAGAATTTCTTTATTTGATGGAGAAGGTGACATAACTGCAAAGCAACATGTGGCTAAGTTTGAAGATTTCGTTGACTTGGAAGAAGTTGATTATGCAGATGTTAAAATGCGGTTATTTGCTCAAAGTTTGTTAGGTGAGGAAAAGAAATGGTTTAAATATTTGCCAGATGGGCCTATAATGAATTTTCAGGCTTTCCAGAATGCGTTTCTAGATAGGTGGGATGATAAACATAATCCTTTACAGCTCTTGTCTCAGTATAATAGTCTCAAAAAAGGAGGTTTCGAATCTGTCCATGAATTTTCAAGCAGGTTCATGAGGGTTTATAATTCTATTCTGGAAGACATAAAACCCTCTACCGCCACTGCTAAACTACATTATGCTGGAGCCTTTGATAATGATTTTGCATTTTCATTAAGGGAGAGAAAATCAGTGACTCTTGCTGCAATGTTTACAGATGCTCTAGAAGTAGAAGCAAATATGATGGCAAGTGGAAAAATGAAACATAGAGATATTGATAGGAGGGAAAAGGAAGAGAATTTGCCTTCTGCTTCTTCTTCTACTAATGATGTCAAATTTGAAATGACGTTGAAGACGATGGAAAAGTTGATGGACATATTAACTATGGATAATAGGGGATTTAACAGAGAACAAGCCGAACCTCAAATCGGGAACCCCAATTTTAGAAGACCAAATCCCCCTGTTCTTCCACAAAATAGGCAGAGAGACATGAGAAACCCAAGAAATTAAGAAGAACAACAAATTTGACCACCCTTTCCTGAGAATTATGTTGCTGATGAAGAGGACCCTACTGAAAATGAAATTCATCTTTTTGGAGAACTGGATTCGGAAATATATCTTACTGAAGAAGAACATAACATGTTTGAACAGGAAGGTAAAAATGAGGAATTTGAAAGGGAGACATAGCAGTATCAAAGGGGTTATTTACATGCTATTGATGATGTGCAGAGGAAAATCAGATTGAGAAATAGGGAAGTTTTCATAAATAAGGGGAAGGAAAATCTAAATCAACCTTCCACGAGTTCCCTAAATGTAGAAAAGGGAAAAGAAGTGCAAAAAGAATCTCTTGTAAATAAAGAAGTTGAAAATGAGATACAAAGAGACAAAAGAATGAAGCAAGTGGCCCCAATTGATGTAGAAAGGGTTGGTTCCGATTTTAATTTGCAAAATGAACTTTCAAAGTTAAAAATTTCTGTTCCATTTAACGAGTTGTTGAGAAACAATGAATATAGAGATACTATAACAAAAATGGTCAAAGGTCAAGGAGAATTGCAATCTGATATTTTAGAGTTGAATGATGATAATCCTACTATTTCATTTGGGTCAAAGGTTGAAAATTTAGAAAATGAAGAAGTCCCTCCTTTCTATTTGAGTTTGAATGTGCATGATATGGTGGTCCACAATGCTATGTTAGACTCAGGAGCATCACATAATTTAATGATGAAGGGAGTAGTTGAAAGTTGGGGACTGGAAGTGACAAGACCCTATAAAGATTTGTATTCTTTTGACTCTAGAAGAGTAAAATGCCTTGGTTTGATCAAAGATATGGTAGTAACTCTGAATAAATTACCATCTAAAACTATAGTCATGGATGTAGTAGTAGCAGATATTCCACCTAAGTTTGGGGTATTGTTGTCAAGATCTTGGACTTCAAAGTTGAAAGGTAGTTTACAAATGGATATGTCATATGCTACGATTCCTATTCAAGATGGGAGTAGAAGGTTGTATAGTGAAAAAAAAACTCCCTATGTAGTAAGCAATCAAGATAAACCTAAATTTCATCATATATATGCTGTCGATACTGATTTGGGGTCTTCTATTCTTTTTAATGATACTGTCCCATGTGAGTTAGAAGCCACATTGCAGGAAAAGTCTGAAGAAAATAAGAAAGAAGAGATGAAGGAACAAGATGCTTTGGAGGAAAAACAAAAAAGGGAAGGTTTGTGGACTATGTATTTTGATGGATCTACTGCAAAAATAGGTGCTGGAGCTGGTGTGTATATAATCTCTCCCATTCGGGATTTCAAAGCTTTATCATATAAATTAACATTTGAATGCACCAATAATGTAGCAGAATATGAGGCTTTATTACTGGGGTTGCATGCTTTGAAATATTTGGGAGCGCAAAGGATAAATTTTTTAGGAGATGCAGAATTGGTGATAAACCAAGTGAATGACAGTTATCAAACCAGGAATCCCTGGATGAGAGCTTATAGGAACGAAGTGTGGGATATGATTGGTAACTTTTTTACAAAGCACACGATTTAGGTAGTGTCCAGACATGAAAATATTGTGGTAGATTCTTTAGCGGTGGCTGCTGGAAAATTAAAAACCCCTGTTGCTGGTCAGAGGGAATACCAGGTGGAAATTGTGAATCGACTGTCTATTCCCGATAATTCTAAATATTGGAAATTCTTTGAAGACGACATGTAGATTAGAAGATTTTTAGAACCATCTGGAGAGTTTGTAAATACTCATATTGACACCGAAAATAATGATGATGAGACCTTTCAGGGTGATGAAGAACCCGAGAAAGAAAAAGAGGGCGCTGAAAAGCTAAAGAGAACCTTGGTAGGAAAGGATATTATTCAATTAAAAAATAATTTCATACCAAGAGGTTTCATCCCTTTGGAATTTTTTTTTGATCAGAATGATGTTGCTAAGAATCCTAAAGTAAAGCCTGTTGAGAATGCCGTTGAAGACAGGAATATTGGCACTGAAGAGAATCCTAAGATTATAAAATTATCCAAGAGTTTGCCTGAAAAAGAAAAGGAAGAATATGTGAAATTAATGAAAAAATATATAGATGTATTTGCTTGGAGTTATGAATACCTTAAAGAGTATGATACATCTATCATACATCATACTATTCCTATAAATCCTGGGGAGAAACCTTTCAAACAGAAACTCAGAAGGATAAAACCTAAGTTACTTCCCATCATTGAAAAGGAAATTAAAAAGTTATTTGATGCCAAGATCATTGTAACTCTAAGATTTTCAAAGTGGGTTGAAAATTTGGTTCCTGTTAGAAAGAAGAACGGAGAAATAAGACTGTGTATAGATTTTTGGAATTTAGACAAAGTTTCTATGAAAGACAATTATCCTTTGCCCAAGATGGACCATATATTGCAGAAAGTAGTTGGAGCTGAGAGAATTTCAATGTTGGACGGTTTTTCTGGCTATAATCAGATCAAAGTATTACCTGAAGATCAAGAAAAAACTGCATTTACTACACCTTGAGGAACTTTTATGTATGCAAAGATGCCTTTTGGCCTAATGAATGCAGGAGCTACTTTCCAACGAGCTATGGACATTGCTTTTGCAGGAGAAATTGGGAATTTTGTGGTAATCTACATGGATGACATCAGAGTCTATTCAAAATTTGACAGAGAACATCTGCATCATTTGGAGAAAGTTTTCATGAAGTGTAGGAAGTTTGGTATATCATTGAATCCAAAGAAGTCCAATTTCGCATTGGAAGAAGGAAAGTTGTTGGGCCATATAATATCTAAAGATGGAATAAAAATTGATCCTGAAAGGGTGAGTGCAATTTTGAAAGTAGGTGAACCAAGGAGTAAGAAAGAGATACAATCATTTTTGGGGCAGGTGAATTTTTTAAGAAGGTTTGTGCCAAGCTTCGCTGAAATCTTGATGAATATCACAAATATGTTGAAGAAGGGTTAGGAGATAAAATGGAATGTGGAAGCTAGAAAGTCTTTTTGGGAAATAAAAAAAGCAATATCAGATGCTCCTGTGTTGGTGAGTCCAGATTTTACCAAATATTTCTCAATATTTTCATATGCTTCAGAATATACCATAGCAGCAGTTTTATTGTAGAAGAATGATGAGAATTTGGAACAGCCCATAGCATTTTTTAGCAAAATGCTGAGGGATGGAGACTCTAAAATATGACATCATGGAGAAAAAAGAATATGCTTTAGTTAAAGCATTGAAAGATTTTAGAGTATATATTCTACATTCACATATAATTGCACATGTTCCAACTGCTGCAGTGAAAGGAATTTTGACACAACCTGATCCAGAAGGAAGAAGGGAAAAATGGATAGCTACATTATTGGAATATGACATAGAGATAAATCCTACTAAGCTGGTTAAAGGACAAGGATTAGCAAAAATGATGGCCAATTCAAATTGTGAGGCTTTACAAATTAATTTCCTATCTCACCGGCTTAATTAGTTGGATGCAGAAGTGGAAGTAATGGCTGATTTTGTGGCATCTCCATGGTATTTTGATACTGTTTATGTTCTTCAAAAATTACAAGCACCAGAAGGATTGAGCAAGTCAAGGACGAGATCCATAAAATTGAAAGCTGCTAAATTTTGTATTATAAATCAATACCTTTATTGGAAGGACCCCGGAGGTGTGTTGCTAAACTGTCTTTTAGAAAATGAAGCTCAACAAATAGTCAAAGAATTTCATAAGGGAGATTGTGGAGGACATCATTCTTGGAAGGTAACTGCAAATAAAATTCTAAGAGCAGGTTATTATGGGCCCACATTATTTTTAGATGTGTATAAGGAAACCAACAGGTGTCATCAATGCCAAATTTTTGATGGTAAGAGAAAAGTACTCCCTCTTCCTTTAAATCCAATAACGATAGAAGATCCTTTCCAACAGTGGGGTTTGGATTTCATTGGAGAAATAAACCCCAATTCATCAGGATAGCACAAATGGATTTTGACAGCTACGGATTATTTTACTAAATGGATTGAAGCGATTCCCACCCGAAAAGCCACTAAAACTGTGATCATGGATTTTCTTGAGGAAAACATATTGGCTCGATTCGGATGCCCCAAAAGAATAGTAACAGACAATGCAGCTACTTTTAAATCAAAGAAAATGATTGATTTCTGTCACAAATATCATATAAGTCTCAATCATTCAACTGCCTATTATCCGCAAGGAAATGGGTTAGATGAATCTTCAAATAAAAGCTTAGTAAGGATCATCATGAAGCTGTTGGAAGATAATAAAAATTCATGGCACACCAAGCTCAAATATGCTCTATGGGCTGACAGGATTAGTACCAAAAGGGCAATTGGCATGTCTCTGTTCCAACTGGTGTATGGAACTGAAGTTGTTTTTCCAGCATCCTTAGGTGTTCCAGTTATGAGATATTTCCAAGATCAGCAAGAAGAACCAAATCACATGCAAAGGAGGATAAATCAGATTATTGAGCTGGAAGAGCGAAGGAATAAGGCTTATGACAAGGTGCAGTTACATCAGGAAAAAATGAAAAATACTTTTGATAGAAGAATCAAAGAAGAACAGTTTCAAATTGATGATTTGGTCTTGAAGTGGGATGCTCCTAAAGAAGACAAACATGGGAAATTTGATCATATGTGGGTAGGTCCTTATGTTGTTGCTGGGTACAGAGGACAAAACGCATTTCTGCTAGAATACCCGAATGGGGTTCCTCTGGATAGTAACCCTGTTAATGGAAGGTATCTGAAGCATTACCTGTCCTAAGGATGAGGGTAAAACTTGTATTATAGCCTATAAATATTTATTTTTATTTACAAGCCATAATGAACGGTAGGCCGGATGTGTTTGAAGCCCGTGGTGAAGGCCCTAAGATTCAGGAGGCATACCATTCCTTTCTGAAAAATAAAAATAATATATTTGCGAAAAACAAAAGACAAGTTTTCTGGAAGCTATTATGAAAGATTAAAGACAGGCACCTGGTCTACGAGTTCTTTGATACATCACAAGGAGGATATCATCCCCAGATGGAGCCAGTTGTTAACACCTCTACCTAGCAGAGGGTCGAAGGGACCATCGTAAAGAAGAAATAATGGTTGCTTGAGAACCTTGGTTAAATATAATAGTGTCAAAGTGTGATAAGGAGCGCATAAGCAATGAATTATCATGGGATCCAATGGTGTAAAGCAAAGAAATGGAGATCGATGGCTTACAATGTGTCCGCCTTATGAAGATGTGAGGAGGATAAGGACATACGGGGTATTCAATGAGATATGAAGATCAACAGTCACAAATCTATCCCAACAAAATCTATGATCAACGTGAAGCCCGCTCCGTCAACTTGCACGTTCGATAAAACGGAGAAGCTTAGCGGAATAGGTACGTGTAACCTCATCCGACGGTTGGGAAATGAAGGTAAAATGCATCGACGGTTGTTGACAGATCTGGAGCAGAAAGTTGCACGATGGATGGAGACAAAATGTGGTAGAGGAATGGAAACCACGGTACACGCGGCAGTCTGTGGTGCATTCCGCGGGCAAAATCAGTTTGGAAGAAACCGCTAAAGGGGGGCCTCCGGAGTGGGCTCCTATATAAGTAAAGTTGACTTGTTCAGAGAACTATTTTTTATTTTGCACCGGACGAATGAAAAGGACTGCTCGTTCGCCACCCTTTAATAGTCAACCTCGAATATATGCGGCCACATTAACTGGTAAGTCCCGAATACCCAAAATTCATCCACTGAATTACCATTATTGTCTATATTATGGATAAAGGGAAAGATTTACAAGGGTTTAACCGTATTCTGGACGAGAGAGAAGAATACCTGGTTGACAGGGATAGAGGGGTATGTGATCCTTTCTTGTCTGTGGGAAGTGTATCAGTTAGCAAAGACAGATTATGGTAATACAATTCACAGGGTAACGACATTCTAAATGCTTGTAAATCATTTTTGTATCATTTTGCTGTTGAGCAAACCCTGCATTTTCTCGAGTTTGCCGAGTGGTGTGCAGTTAACTATTCTTCTTCTCGAAGAGTTATTGTAAGTCATTATACATCTAGGATACTGTGTAAAATTGATTCCAAGGTCATCCGTGAAAACCTGAACTTGCCCGACAATTACCTCGATAGTCGTGAGCCTATAAACGAGTCAGTTTTAGCTGAAGTATACAAAAATTGTGAAACTGAGGTTCGTTGCAAATTCTTGTCTAGCATTTTGAACGAGGGTAAGTCACTAGATGGTCTTTTTTATACCATATCATGTTCACATTTTCAGAGATGAAGTTCAATTAGTTGTGTCCTTAGTCTTTCAAGTCTTGGATCTAGATGACGACTGTCGTGTCAATGAAGTCATCTTGGGCTTCCTTTTAAAAATGAGTTCAATGAGTCCTGAGTCTCAGTTCGTTCATGTCTTTAGTTTAGACGATTATCTAGAAAAAGCTATACATCTCCAATTGAGTGAGTTTCCAAAAGTCATGTTTTTTAAGTTTCAAACTTATTTGTTGAACATGTTACTGTGTTTGAATGTCATCGAATTGCAGTTCTTAAGTACCATGTTCTCTTCAGATTTGCCCAAGCAAATCAGCATGCTCGAATTTGCAAATTCTATCATGTCAGAAATATACAAGAGGTTGTTTGATGAAGTGTTACCCCAGGTATTAGAAGAAATGAAAAGCATGATGCAATCCTCACTTGAGGATAGGGTCGGAGATTGGTTTTTGTACAAGGATTTCACCGTTTTGAGAATATATGGTTTTACTGGAGAGCCTTATAGGCTGCCTGCTTTTCTCACTCCCAGAGTTTTTGCATTGGAGTATATGAGACAGAGAGTGCATGCAGAAGAAGAACGCTTCGGAGATTTTAAGAAATCTTCCAATATTAAGTTCCCTCTTAAAGTTGGCTCTTTTATTTTTAAAAATAAAGGCGCTCTGGTGTTCATAGAGAAATTGTTGGAAATCGTGGATTTTCAAAGGGAGCAAAGGGTAAATTATGACCCCTACCATATAATTTCCTTGAGAAAACAAGCTAATAAAAATAAGCCATTTGAACACCAAGTTGTTGAAGGTCTGAATGAAGTAGCCAATTTATTTCACTTCATGGAAATTCCAGGATCTAATGAAAATACGAGCAGTAGACCGGTTGCAGTATCTCAAGCGACACATGTTTCTAATATTTTAGTTAAAAGAAGTCTTTCTAGAGTTGAAAGTATGCAGATAGATGAGGATGGTTCACATAAAAAGGCCAAGTTGTTTCAAGATGATAAAGATTTAAGTGAAATTATTTCAAATGATTTAAAAAAGAATTTCTTTGGTTCCTACAAAGTCTGTACAGGTGAGTCAATTTTCTTTTGAAGGTGTAGAAAATACAGAATCAGGCCCAGTTTTCAAATCTAAAGAACATCGCATGACTAGTTATGTGGAGAAGCAAAAGCAGTCCCTAGAAGAAACAAGGAATCTGCTCCCGCGGGTGAGAAGTTTAAACAATCCAAAAACTTCTTTGATTTCTACCCGGGACGTAGAAAGAAATACTTTTAAATTGGCCATGGTAAGTGATAAGAAGATGTCAGAAATGGAAGTAAGGTTAGACAATATTAGTGTACCAGATAAAATACAATTACATCTACAAACGGGAGACATTATTTATTCAGATTTATTGCATGCTATGGTGAGAGTTAATAAATTACAAGTTTTGGTAGACAAATTGGAAGTTCAGTTAAAACATGAGAAAGTTGAAAATAAGGCTAATTCCATTCAAATAAAAAAGCTACAAGCAGACCTCATAAACTCAGGAAATGAAACAGGTAACACCAAAGCAATCAAAAGACTCCTAGAAGAAAAAGACAATGCCCTCCAGGTATTGAAGAAAAGGCTGAAGATCCCAAGTACAGAACAAGTTCAATCATTCGAATTATTAGCATTACAAGAGGAAAAGGACAGGATTCATCAGGATATGATGGAGTATAAAGGAAAGACTATAAAATTACAAGAAGAAAAGGATAAGTGGCAAGCAGAACGAAACAAGTTAATAGCAGATATTTCACTACTGAAAAGGGATCAAAATGAAGAAAAAGAAATCATGGAGGAACTAATGAGCCAGACTCCCACTGATGAGGACTTAACTATTGTGAATATTGAAAAACCTTTAAATTATTTTTCTGTAGATGACCTACTAGTGCCCATATCCCATGTCACCTTGAAAGATGAAGAGATAAGATAATTGAAAGAGGAAAATGAAAAAATCAAATCTGAGCTAGCCAAGGTGAATGAAAATAAGAATAAGATATTGCAAGATAAAAATCCGCTACAGAAGAAATTTAATGAATTGAAAGAAAGGAACATAGGAAAGGGTCCTCTCCAGGGAGAAAAGCACATAATATGGGATACATTATTAGTAGAAATTACTAAGTTTAGGCAATATTTGAACTTCATTGATGATCAAAGCATATTGATCGATTTGGCCAATCAAAGACTGAAGTTAGTAAATGAAACTATGGAGAGGAAACCCCTTGGCACAGCTCAGAATGCATTAAATTTATTAAATTCATTAACATACCAAAAATTACATGACATAGGAGTCAAAGACAGAGTGGCAATGGTATTGTGGGAAAAAAGGTTTATTCATAAACATCATCTAATGAAAACAGTACAGGACAAGGCTGATGAAATGATCTCACAGGTTAATGACTTCAAACAGGCTTTTAAAGAATTATTTGAATATGGCCTTCCTTCCTTTTGGGACGAGGAGGGACGAATGTTTTCTCAATAGCACTATCACAGCCTATTGGTATGAAGCCGTATGGATCATTCAAAATTTGACGATCTGGAAAAAGGGCTGATAAGGAAATTCATCGTAGATAAGATGACAGAATATTTTGAGATATTACAAAAATTCCTGATCATCAGGGGAGGGTTGCCTAAGGTGTCTTATGAATCCTACATGGAGCTGGAGGTGTCTATTCGGGAGATGATTGAGTATGATATTCCAAGCGCGGAGCAATGGAGAGCCATAGAAAGATTTGGAAAGACAAAGTACATCCTTCATTCATAAAAACAGGTGTTGCGCACTGAGGAGCTGCTTGGACGGGCCTTGTCATCGAGTTGATTTTAATTTAATAATCTGTTAGGATCAAAGCAATTAGTTTATTCCTAAGAGTTAGGAATATAGTTACAAGACTTTTATTAAGTGGGTTAGTCAGTTATAAATATTCTTGGAAGAATAAATTATTTTATGTATATAATTGCATTTACTTTATGTGATGGAGGTTGGAACCCATCTTGTTGATGAATGTTTTTCTGAAGATATATATTTTTGAATAACAAAGTTGAATGCGTGCGATTATCAGAGATTCCTGTGCTGTTTACATTACAGTCTGTATTTCCCTTCCTTTGTGATTGTTTTTCCAGTGTTACACTCCATTTTGTTTTCTTCGTATCTAAAACATAGTGTTGAATGGTTGGAATTCATATTATTTATGCTCTGATCATTGTCTCAGATATTCTATGAATGTTTCTGCTAAAGTCGATATAGAATTCATCTCTTGATGCTCTGTATTTATGGACTATTCATTATCTCTTCTGCCCCATCTGAAATTAAATGAATGATTGTGATTGAATGGTTATCTTGCCTTTGATAAAAATCTCATGCATATGTCTTTGTGATATCTTTATGTATATGTGACTCCATTGCCCAATGGTTATGTGTATCATTTCAACCATTTATGTAATCTTTGAGTATTGATTTATATCTGGCCTTGTTAAATCTGTATTTGAGAGATCCCTCTCTAGAAAGAAAAGCCAGTTTCTTTCTAAAGTGGTTTTTGTTGTTACCTCGGGATTTACCTTTCACAACCTTTGTACATTCTGAGTGCTAACAAAGCTCAAGTATGTTCCTACAAAGGAACAAGTGGAAGATGTGTTGACTAAGCCTTTGGCTCATGTAAAGTTTGAATACTTTCAAGACAAGCTTGGTGTAGTCTGAAAAGATCTCTCTTGAAGGATGGAGTGGCAGTATATGGAAGAAGGATGCAGTGGTGAGTAGCTCAGTCTAGAGTAGGGTAAGTCTGACTAGGATTGTTTGGCCCGAAAAGGTTAGTCAGATGAGGCATGTTGATCCTAGGGGGATTAGTATGTCTATATAGACCAGTTTAACCCAATTGGGTTAGTAATCTAGTACAAGGCTTCTTGGTCCCCAGGAAGATCCATCCTTCTAACTAGGCTTGCTTGCTCGAAAGAGTTAGTAAGTTAGACAAAATTCCTAGGTGGATCTACCAGAGAACTCACTATGATGCTGCTCTGAGACAGTTAGAGGGCAGGATGGTTGTTACAGTATTGATGAGATGTTAGTTCAGTATGGTCATACTGATGACTGTTGATATGATAATTTAGTGTTGTTACACTGATGAATGATGAGATGTTAATTAAGGATGATTATACTGATGATTGTTGAGATGTTAGCTCAATATTATTATACTAATGACTGATGATTGGTATGCTAATTGTTGAGTACTATTGTACTGATTGAGATGTATGTTTCAATATTTATTATAGTAATGATTGATGAAATTCTTGATGAGATGTGTACAGTGTAGTCACACTGTTGATTGCTGAGATGATTGTTGAGATAGTTATAGTTGATTGTTGAGATGCTTGATTGATGATTGATTGATGTTGAGAAGTTTATTGTGATAATTTTAGTACTTCTATACTTATGATGATGTTTGTGATGTTCCAACATCTCTATGCTGGTAATGCAGATGATGGTATAGCATTACAAATGATTTCTTCCTTAGCACTAATATGCTAATGATGTTGTTGATTGTTTCAGTCCTTACACATTATTGATGCAGATATGATGCTTCAGTGTTTCCACACTAAAGAGACAGGTGATGATGTTTCAGTATTCATATACTAAATTTATAGATGACGGTGATTCAATATTCACATACTAAAGATGCAGATGATGATGGTTCAGTATATACATACTAAAGATGCAGATTATGACGGTTCAGTATTCACATACTGATAATATAGACGATGACAAGTCAGATGATGATGAAACAAATGACGGTTCAATGTTCACACACTGATGATGACCAATGGATGATTCAGAAGATGATTGCAAGAGATGTTCCAGAAGATGACTCGAACAAGATTGAAGAAATATGATTACAGAAGAAGATCCAGGCAAATTATTAAAAATACAGTAGTTTTGTCTTCTCTCCATCTTTCGTCTAGCTGCATTGAATGCCCAAGACAATTCATCTTCACAGTCATTAACAATCTATTGCACTTCTTTTGAAATATCCAGGTCAAAACCATTTCCACTGGCTTGAGCCGAGAGAGGAATATAACGGTCCTCCTGAGCACCATGACCACGGCCTCTATGGGGGCCACCTATTTTCCTTCTGAGCATGGCGGGAGAGCAGCTGAGAGCAGAGAAAAATGGAGCAGAGAGAGATGGTAACATACCAAAGCTAGGAACTGAGGTAACATACCAGAGTGAGGGAGGATGGCATTTAGGCATGGAGCAAAGTGATGGAGCAGGTTCAAGTGCGACATCCCAACACCCAACGTCGGCCATATTGAATGGCACAACTGTGAGTTATGGCATCAAGGAGGGAAAGTTATGGTGATTGGGATTTGAAATGAAGGCCTAGTACCATCTGCATACCTGGATGTGGCCACGTCTCCCATGGTATTGAAGGTGTGCATTGATGGAAGGGGCGATGAGGTCACGCATGGTGGGGGAAGGCCTCATCATCCTCCCCTGTGTCCATGTGGACTTGATTGACACCTGCATCTAGGGATAGATATTTAGAAGCTATGAGCTCACACTCCTGCCTTAGGTGAGCATCTAGAATGTTGGCCAGGGTACAATGATGTAGGAACGTGGTTGAGCAAACACCCCAGTTTTCCAACTTATCCGCCATGGAATTGGATTCTATTTTAACATGCTGGAAGTTGATAGCTAGAGGATGGGCTAGGAGCTCAGCAAGTTTTTGGAGATCGTAATCCAATCTCCAGCTGGAAGAGATTTTGGAGCTGCTGGTCCCATTCTAGAGGTTGATGGAAATATTGAGGATTAGTGCAGAATATCCCTCAACCACTAGAGGGAAGAGGGCATGAGTGGAAGCAATTCTAATGCCCTGAAGGAGGATATTCATCTCGGCCACATTATTTCTTTCAAGCCCAAGTTTCCCATAGAGGACCCGAGTGATCTACCCTATATCAGTTCCGAATATGCCACAAAAACCAGCTAGGCCAGGATTACCTTTGGAGGCCCCATCAAAATTTAGATTGAAGAATCCTGGGGGAGGAATGGACCAGGATGTTGGAGAAGAGGGGTGGGGGTTACACAAAGAGATTTCAATGGATTTAGGGGTCAGGTGGGGGAGGCAGAGGTGAAGAATGTCGTGTTCCTAGGGATGGGCTTGAAAATCAGAGCCTTGCCAACTAGAGAGAAAAGTGGTTTCCTTGATATGCTGTTGACATTAGATCCAAATGGTTTCCACCGAGTTTCCTTTGCCCTAAAAAATCCTAATGTTTCTTTCTTTCCAGATCCCCCTATTAGCACTCAGAATGTACCCAGGTTGTGAGAGGTAAATCCCGAGGTAACAACAAAAACCACTTTAGAAAGAAACTGGCTTTTCTTTCCAGAGAGGGGTCTCTCAAATACAGATTTAACAAGCCCAGATATAAATCAACACTCAAAGATTATATAAATGGTTGAAATGATACACATAACCATTGGGCAATGGATTCACATATACATAAAGATATCACAAAGACATATGCATGCGATTTTATCAAAGGCAAGATAACCATTCAATCACAGTCATTCATTTAATTTCAGGTGGGGCAGAAGAGAAAATGAACAGTCCATCAATACAGAGCATCAAGAGACGAGTTCTATATCGACTTTAGCAGAAAAATTCATAGAATATCTGACACAATGATCAGAGCATAAATAATATGAATTCCAACCATTCAACACTATGTTTCAGATACGAAGAAAACAAAATGGAGCGTAACACTGGAAAGGAAATCACAAAGGAAGGGAAATACATAATGTAATGTAAACAGCACATGAATCTATGATAACCGCATGCATTTAGCTTTGTTATTCAAAAATATATGTCTTCAGAAAACATTCATCAACAAGATGGGTTCCAACCCCCATCACATAAAGTAAATGCAATTATATACATAAAATAATTTCTTCTTCCAAGAAGATTTATAACTGAATAACCTGCTTAATCAAAGTCTTGTAACTATATTCTTAACTCCTAGGAATAAACTACTTGCTTCGATCCTAACAGATTATTAAATTAAAATCAACTCGGTGACAAGGCCCGTCCAAGTAGCTCCTCAGCGCGCAACACCTATTTTCATGAATGAAGGATGTACTTTGTCTTTCCAAATCTTTCTATGGATCTCCATTGCTCTGCGCTTGGAATATCATACTCAATCATCTCCTGAATAGACACCTCCAACTCCATGTAGGCTTCATAAGACACTTTAGGCAATCCTCCCCTGATGATTAGGAATTTCTGTAATATGTCAAAATCTTCTGTTAGCTTATCTACAATGACTTTCCTTGTCAGCCCTTTTTCCAAATCGTCAAATTTAGAATAATCCATACGGCTTTGTACCAATAGGTTGTGATAGTGCTCTTGAGAAAACATTCATCCCTCCTCATCCCAAAAGGAAGGAAGGCCATCTTCAAATAATTATTTAAAAGCATGTTTGAAGTCATTAACCCGTGAGATCATTTCATCAGCCTTGTCCTGCACTGTCTTCATTAGATGATGTTTATGAATAAACCTTTTTTCCCACAGTACCATTGACACTCTATCTTTGACTCCTATGTCATGTAATTTTTGGTATGTTAATGAATTTAAGAAATTTAATGCATTCTGAGTTGTGCCAAGGGGTTTCCTCTCCATAGTTTCATTTACTAACTTCAGTCTTTGATTGACCAAATTGATCAATATGCTTTGATCATCAATGAAGTTCAAATACTGCCTGAACTTAGTAATTTCTACGGATAATGTATCCCAAATTATGTGCTTTGATCCCTTGGGAGGACCCTTTCCTATGTTCCTTTCTTTCAATTCATTAAATTTCTTCTGTAGCTGATTTTTATCTTGCAATATCTTATTCTTATTTTCATTCACTTTGGCTAGCTCAAATTTGACTTTTTCATTTTCCTCCTTTAATTCTCTTATCTCTTCATCTTTCAGGCTGACTTGGGACATGGGAACTAGTAAGTCATCTGCAGAAAAAGTCATTTAAAGGTTTTTCAATGTTCACAATGGTTAACTCCTCATCAGTGGGAGTCTGGCTCATTAGTTCCTCCATGATTTCTTTTTCTTCATTTTGATCCCTTTTCAGTAGTGAAATCTGTGCTATTAACTCATTTTGTTCTGCTTGCCACTTATCCTTTTCTTCTTGTAATTTTAATTTATTTCCTTTATACTCCATCATATCCTGATGAATCCTGTCCTTTTCCTCTTGTAATGCTAATAATTCGGATGATTGAACTTGTTCTGTACTTGGGATCTTCAGCATGCAATAAATCTGAATAGATAATGTCTCCCATTTGTTTATGTAATTTTATTTTATCTGGTACACTAATCTTGTCTAACCTTACTTCCATTTCTGACATCTTCTTATCACTTACCATGGCCAATTTAAAAGTATTTCTTTCTACGTCCCGGGTAGAAATCAAAGAAGTTTTTGGATTGTTTAAACTTCTCACCCACAGGAGTAGATTCCTTGTTTCTTCTAGGGAATGCTTTTGCTTCTCCACATAAATAGTCATGAGATGTTCTTTAGACTTGAAAACTGGGCTTGATTCTGTATTATCTACACCTTCAAAATAAAATTGACTCACATGTACAGACTTTGTAGGAACCAAAGCAACTCTTTTTAAATCATCTGAAGTAATTTCACTCAAAACTTTATCATCTTGAAACAACTTGGTATTTTTATGTGAACCATCCTCATCTATCTGCATACTTTCAACTCCAGAAAGACTTCTTTTAACTAAAATATTAGAAACATTTGTCACTTGAGGTACTGCAACCTGTCTACTGCTTGTATTTTGATCAGATCCTGGAATTTCCATAAAGTGAAGCAAATTGGCTACTTCATTCAGACCTTCAATAACTTGATGGTTGAATGGATTATTTTTGTTAGATTGTTTTCTCAGGGAAATTATATGATAAGGGTCATAATTTACCCTTTGCTCCCTTTGAAAATCCATGTTTTCCAACAATTTCTCTATGAACACCAGAGCACCTTTATTTTTAAAAATAAAAGAGCCAACTTTAAGAGCGAACTTAATATTGGAAGATTTATTAAAAGCTCCAAAGTGTTCTTCTTCTCCATGCACTCTCTGTCTCATATAATCCAATGCAAAAACTCTAGGAGTGAGAAAAGCGGGCAGCCTATAAGGCTCTCCAGTAAAACCATATATTCTCAAAACGATGAAATCCTTATACAAAAACCAATCTCCGACCCTATCCTCAGGTGAGGATTGCATCGTTCTTTTCATTTCTTCCAATACTCGGGGTAACACTTCATCAAACAACATCCTGTATATTTTTGACATTATAGAATTTGCAAATTCAAACATGTTGATTTGCTTGGGAAAATATGAAGAGAACATGGTACTTAAGAACTGCAATTCGGTGACATTCGAACATAGTAACATGTTCAGCAAATAAGTTTGAAACTTAAAAAACCTGACTTTTGGAAACTCACTCAATTGGAGATGTATGGCTTCTACTAGATACTCGTCTAAACTGAAGACATGAACTGACTGAGACTCAGGACTCATCGAACTCATTTTTAATAGGAATCCCAAGATGACTTCATTGACATGACAGTTGTCATCTAGACCCAAGACTTGACGGACTAAGGACACAACTAATTGAACTTCATCTCTGAAAATGTGAACATGATATGGTAGAAAAATACCATCTAGTGACTGACCCTCATTCAAAATGCTAGACAAGAATTTGCAACGAACCTCAGTTTCACAATTTGTGTACACTTCAGCTAAAACGGAATCGTTTACAGGATCATGACTATCGGGGTAGTTGTTGGGAAAATTAAGTTTTCACGAATGACCTTGGCATCAATTTTACACAGTATCCTAGATGTAGAATGACTTACAATAACTCTCTGAGAAGAAGAATAGTTAACTGCACACCACTCGGCAAACTTGGGAAAATGCAGGGTCTGCTCAACAGCGAAATGATATAAAAACGATTTACAAGAATTTAGAATGTCATTACCCTGTGAATTGTATTGCCATAATCTCTCTTTGCTAACTGATACAATTCCCACAGACAAGAAAGGATCAGATACCCCTCTATCCCTGTCAACTAGGTATTCTTCTCTCTTGTCCAGAATATGGTTAAACCCTTGTAAATCTTTCCCTTTATCCATAATACGGACAACAATGGTAATTCAGCGGATGAATTTTGGGTATTCGGGAATTACCAGTTACTGTGGCTGCATATATTCGAGGTTGACTGTTAAAGGGTGGCGAGCAAGCAGTCCTTTTCATTCGTTCGGCGCAAAATAAAAAATAGTTCTCTAAACAAGTCAACTTTACTTATATAGGAGCCCACTCCGGAGGCCCCCCTTTAGCGGTTTCCGCCAAACGGCTTTTGCCCGTGGAATGCACCACAGACTGCCACATGTACTGTGGTTTCCATTCCGCTACCCATTTTGTCTCCAACCATTGCGCAACTTTTTCACTCAGGATCCGTCAATGACTGTCGATGCATTTTACCTTTATTTCCCAACCGTCGGATGAGGTTACACGTACCTATTCCGCTAAGCTTCTCCGTTTTATTGAACGTGGAAGTTGACAGAGCGGGCTTCATGCTGATCGTAGATTTTGTTGGGCTATATTTGTGACCGTTGATCTTTATATCTCGTTGAATACCACGTATGTCCTTATTCTCCTCGCATCTTCATAAGGCGGACACATTGTAAGCCGTCGATCTCCATTTCTTCGCTTTACGTCGTTGGACCCCGTGATAATTCATTGCTTACATGCCCCTTATCACACTTTCACACTATTATATTTAACCAAAGTTCTCAAACAACCATTATTTCTTCTTTACCATGGTCCCTTCGACCCTCTGCTAGGTAGAGGTGTTAACAACTGGCTCCATCTAGGGATGATACCCTCCTTGTGAGGTATCAAAGAACTCGTATACCAGGTGCATGTCTTTAATCTTTCATAATAGCTTCCAAAAAACTTGTATTTTGTTTTTTTGCAAATATATTATTTTTATTTTTCAGAAAGGAATGGTACGCCTCCTAAATCTTAGGGCCTTCACCGCGGGCTTCAAACACATTCAGCTTACCGTCCATATTGGCTTGTAAAGAAAAATAAATATTTACAAGCTATAATACAAGTTTTACCCTCATCCTTAGGACATGTAATGCTTCAGATATCTTCCATTAATAGGGTTACTATCCAGAGGAACCTCGTTTGGGTATTCTAGCAGAAATGCATTTTGTCCTCTGTATCCAGCAACAACATAAGGACCTACCCACATATGATCAAATTTCCCATGTTTTTCTTCTTTAGGAGCATCCCACTTCAAGACCAAATCATCAACATGAAACTGTTCTTCTTTGATTCTTCTGTCAAAAGTATTTTTCATTTTTTCCTGATGTAACTACACCTTGTTGTAAGCCTTATTCCTTCACTCTTCCAGCTCAATAATCTGATTTATCCTCCTTTGCATGTGATTTGGTTCTTCTTGCTGATCTTGGAAATATCTCATAACTAGAACACCTAACGATGCTGGAAAAACAAATTCAGTTCCATACACCAGTTGGAACAGAGACATGCCAATTGCTCTTTTGGTACTAATCTTATCATCCCATAGAGCATATTTGACTTTGGTGTCCCATGAATTTTTATTATCTTCCAACAGCTTCCTGATGATCCTTACTAAGCTTTTATTTGAAGATTCAGCTAACCCATTTCCTTGCGGATAATAGGCAGTTGAATGATTGAGACTTATATGATATTTGTGACAGAAATCAATCATTTTCTTGGATTTAAAAGCAGCTGCATTGTCTGTTACTATTATTTTGGGGAATCCGAATCGAGCCAATATGTTTTCCTCAAGAAAATCCATGATCACAGTTTCAGTGGCTCTTCGGGTGGGAATCGCTTCAATCCATTTAGTAAAATAATCCGTAGCTGTCAGAATCCATTTGTGTTGTCCTGAGGAATTGGGGTTTATTTCACCAATAAAATCCAAACCCCACTGTTGGAAAGGAGCTTCTATCGTTATTGGTTTTAAAGGAAGAGGAAGTACTTTTCTCTTACCATAAAAAATTTGGCACTGATGACACCTGCTGGTTTCTTTATACACATCTGAAAATAATGTAGGCCAATAATAACCTGCTCTTAGAATTTTATTTGCAGTTACCTTCCAAGAATGATGTCCTCCGCAATCTCCCTTATGAAATTATTTGGCTGTTTGTTGAGCTTCATTTTCTAAAATACAGTTTAGCAACACACCTTTGGGGTCCTTCCAATAAAGATATTGATTTATAATACAAAATTTGGCAGCTTTCAATTTTATGGATCTCTCCCTTGACTTACTCAATCCCACTAGTGCTTGTAAATTTCGAAGGACGTAAACAATATCAGAATACCATGGAGATGCCACAAAATCAGCCATTACTTCCACTTCTGCATCCAACTGATTAAGTCGGTGAGATAGGAAATTAATTTGTAAAGCCTCACAATTTGAATTGGCTATCATTTTTTCTAATCCTTGTCCTTTAACCATCTTAGTGGGATTTATCTCTATGTCGTATTCTAGTAACGTAGCTATCCATTTTTCCCTTCTGCCTTCTGGATCAGGTTGTGTCAAAATTCCTTTCACTGCAGCAGTTGGAACATGTGCAATTATATGTGAATGTAGAATATATACTCTAAAATATTTCAATTCTTTAACTAAAGCATATGCTTGTTTCTCCATGATGTCATATTTCAATTCTCCATCCCTCAACATTTTGCTAAAAAATGCTATGGGCTGTTTTAAATTCTCATCATTCTTCTGCAATAAAACTGCAGCTATAGTATATTTTGAAGCATATGAAAATACTGAGAAATATTTGATAAAATCTGGACTCACTAACACAGGAGCATCTGATATTGCTTTTTTTATTTCCCAAAAAGACTTTCTAGCTTCCACATTCCATTTTATCTCATGACCCTTCTTCAACATATTTGTGATATTCATCAAGATTTCAGCGAAACTTGGCACAAACCTTCTTAAAAAATTCACCTACCCCAAAAATGCTTGTATCTCTTTATTACTCCTTGGTTCACCTACTTTCAAAATTGCACCCACCCTTTCAGGATCAATTTTTATTCCATCTTTAGATATTATATGGCCCAACAACTTTCCTTCTTCCAATGCAAAATTGGACTTCTTTGGATTCAATGATATACCAAACTTCCTACACTTCATGAAAACTTTCTCCAAATGATGCAGATGTTCTCTGTCAGATTTTGAATAGACTGTGATGTCATCCATGTATATTACCACAAAATTCCCAATTTCTCCTGCAAAATCAATGTCCATAGCTTACTGGAAAGTAGCTCCTGCATTCATTAGGCCAAAAGGCATCTTTGCATACATAAAGTGCCCCAAGGTGTAGTAAATGCAGTTTTTTCTTGATCTTTAGGTAATACTTTGATCTGGTTATAGCCAGAAAAATCGTCCAACATTGAAATTCTCTCAGCTCCAACTACTTTCTGCAATATATGGTCCATCTTTGGCAAAGGATAATTGTCTTTCATAGAAACTTTGTTTAAATTCCGAAATCTATACACGGTCTTATTTATCCGTTCTTCTTTCTAACAAGAACCAAATTTGCAACCCACTTTGAAAATCTTAGAGTTACAATGATCTTGGCATCAAATAACTTTTTAATTTCCTTTTCAATGATGGGAAGCAACTTAGGGTTTATCCTTCTGAGTTTATGTTTGAAAGGTTTCTCCCCATGCTTTATAGGAATAGTATGCTATGTGATAGATGTATCATACTCCTTAAGGTCTTCATAAATCCAAGCAAATACATCTGTATATTTTTTCATTAATTTCACATATTCTTCCTTTTCTTTTTCAGGCAAACTCATGGATAATTTTATAATCTTAGGATTCTCTTCAGTGCCAATATTCCTATCTTCAACGGCATTCTCAATAGGATTTACTTTGGGATTCTTAGCAACATCATTCTGATCAAAAATATTTTCCAAAGGGATCAAACCTCTTGGTATGAAATTATTTTTTAATTGAATAATATCCTTTCCTCCCAAGGTTCTCTTTAGCTTTTCAGCGCCCTCTTTTTCTTTCTCGGGTTCTTCATCACCCTGAAAGGTCTCATCATCATTATTTTCGATGTCAATATGAGTATTTACAAACTCTCCAGATAGTTCTAAAAATCTTCTGATCTGCATGTCGTCTTCGAAGACTTGCCAATATTTAGAATTATCAGGAATAGATGGTCTATTCACAATTTCCACCTGGTATTCCCTCTGACCAGCAATAGGAGTTTTAAATTTTCCAGTAGCCACCGCTAAAGAATCTGCCACAATATTTTCATGTCTGGACACTACCTCAATCGTGTGCTCTATAAAAAAGTTACCAATCATATCCCACACTTCGTTCCTATAAGCTCTCATTCGAGGATGCTTGGTTTGATAACTGTCGTTCACTTGGTTTATCACCAATTCTGCATCTCCTAAAACTTTTATCCTTTGCGCTCCCAAATATTTCAAAGCATGCAACCCCAGTAATAAAGCCTCATATTCTGCTACATTATTGGTGCATTCAAATGTTAATTTATATGATAAAGCTTTGAAATCCAAAATGGGAGAGATTATATACACACCAGCCCCAAAACCTATTTTTGCAGCAGATCCATCAAAGTACATAGTCCACAAGCCTTCCCCTTTTTGTTTTTCCTCCAAAACATCTTGTTCCATCATTTCTTCTTTCTTATTTTCTTCAGACTTTTCCTGTAATGTGGCTTCTAACTCACATGGGACAGTATCATTAAAGAGAATAGAAGACCCCAAATCAGTATCGACAACATATATATGATGAACTTCAGGTTTATCTTGACTGCTTACTACATAGGGAGTTCTTTTTTCACTATACAACCTTCTGCTCCCATCTTGAACAGGAATCGTAGCATATGACATATCCATTTGTAAACTACCTTTCAACTTTGAAGTCCAAGATCTTGACAACAATACCCCAAACTTAGGTGGAATATCTGCTACTACCACATCCATGACTATAGCTTTAAATGGTAATTTATTCAGAGTTACTACCATATCTTTGATCAAACCAAGGAATTTTACTCTTCTAGAGTCGAAATAAGACAAATCTTTATAGGGTCTTGTCACTTCCAGTCCCAAACTTTCAACTACTCCCTTCGGCATTAAATTATGTGATGCTCCTGAGTCTAACATAGCATTGTGGACCACCATATCATGCACATTCAAACTCAAATAGAAAGGAGGGACTTATTCATTTTCTAAATTTTCAACCTTTGACCCAAATGAAATAGTAGGATTATCATCATTCAACTCTAAAATATCATATTGCAATTCTCCTTGACCTTTGACCATTTTTGTTATAGTATCTCTATATTCATTGTTTTTCAACAACTCGTTAAACGGAACAGAAATTTTTAACTTTGAAAGTTCATTTTGCAAATTAAAACCGGAACCAGCCCTTTCTACATCAATTGGGGCCACTTGCTTCATTCTTTTGTCTCTTTGTATCTCATTTTCAACTTCTTTATTTACAAGAGATTCTTTTTGCACTTCTTTTCCCTTTTCTACATTTAGGGAACTTGTGGAAGGTTGATTTGGATTTGCCTTCCTCTTATTTATGAAAACTTCCCTATTTCTCAATCTGATTTTCCTCTGCACATCATCCATAGCACGTAAATAACCCCTTTGATACTGCTCTGTCTCCCTTTCAAATTCCTCATTTTTACCTTCCTGTTCAAACATGTTATGTTCTTCTTCAGTAAGATATATCTCTAAATCCAGTTCTCCAAAAAGATGAATTTTATTTTCAGTAGGGTCCTCTTCATCAGCAACATAATTTTCAGGAAATGGTGGTCGAATTTGCTGTTCTTCTTGATTTCTTGGGTTTCTCATGTCTCTCTGCCTATTTTGTGGAAGAACAAGGGGATTTGGTATTCTAAAATTGGGGTTCCTGATTTGAGGGTCGACTTGTTCTCTGTTAAATCCCCTATTATCCATAGTCAATCTGTCCATCAACTTTTTCATCGTCTTCAGCATCATTTCAAATTTGACATCATTAGTAGAAGAAGAATCAGAAGGCAAATTCTCTTCCTTCTTCCTCCTATCAGTATCTCTATGTTTCATTTTTCCACTTGCCATCATATTTGCTTCCACTTCTAAAGCATCTGTAAACATTGCAGCAAGAGTCGCTTATTTTCTCTCCCTTAATTAAAATGAAAAATCATTATCAAAGGCTCCGGCATAATGTAGTTTAGCAGCGGCTGTAGAGGGTTTTATGTCTTCCAGAATAGAATTATAAACCCTCATGAACCTGCTTGAAAATTCATGGACAGATTCGAAACCTCCCTTTTTTAGACTGTTATACTGACACAAGAGCTGTAAAGGATTCTGTTTATCATCCCACCTATCTAGAAACACATTCTGGAAATCCTGAAAATTCATTATAGACCCATCTGGAAAATATTTAAACCATTTATTTGCCTCACCTGACAAACTTTGAGCAAATAACCGCATTTTAACATCTGCATAATCAACTTCTTCCAAGTCAACGAAATCTTCAAACTTAGCCACATGTTGCTTTGCAGTTATGTCACCATCTCCATCAAATAAAGAAATTATTTGGGAATAATTCTGAGGAAGGTCATGTAATAAAGCGGGCAAACGCAAGGGAGCAAATCTGGCTGCCATTGGTCTAGGTAGGTTCAAAGGAACTGAAGACTTTTGAGTATTTTGTACAGCAAATGTTTCAACTTTTGTATTTTGTTGTAAATCTCTCCAGAGGTAATCCAGCAAATAAGATTCTAGTCTACGAGGATTAAACTCAGTAGTCTTAAGATCAGACTCAGACTTAGTTTTCAACAGACTCCTCCCAACATTAACTTCCCATTCTGGATCAATAGGAGAATCTTGAGAAGATGATGCACCAAACAAAGGAAAACCTAATTTTTCTTTATCTTTTCTCTTAAACAACTTTTCTGGATCATCCAAGCTTTTTAATACTTCGGTATCAAAATTACCTCATGTATGTCTTCTCAAAGCCAGAATGACTCCTTAAGATTTGAAAAAAGTTTTACAATGGAGTCGCCAGGGAAAATATACAACCTTCTTCACTAATAAAAATTCCTGTTTGCCCACAGAAATCTTTCTTCAAACTCTGTCGTTCTTCCCGGGGAAGATGTGCACTTTCGTTCCTCGGGCACGGCGCCAATTTGTTAGCACTCAGAATGTACCCAGGTTGTGAGAGGTAAATCCCGAGGTAACAACAAAAACCACTTTAGAAAGAAACTAGCTTTTCTTTCCAAAGAGGGATCTCTCAAATATAGATTTAACAAGGCCAGATATAAATCAACACTCAAAGATTATATAAATGGTTGAAACGATACACATAACCATTTGGAAATGGAGTCACATATACATAAAGATATCACAAAGACATATGCATGAAATTTTATCAAAGGCAAGATAACCATTCAATCACAGTCATTCATTTAATTTCAAGTGGGGCAGAAGAGAAAATGAACAGTCCATCAATACAGAGCATCAAGAGATGAGTTCTATATCGACTTTAGCAGAAACATTCATAGAATATCTGAGACAATGATCAGAGCATAAATAATATGAATTCCAACCATTCAACACTATGTTTCAGATACGAAGAAAACAAAATGGAGCGTAACACTGGAAAGACAATCACAAAGGAAGGAAAATATAGACTTTAATGTAAAAAGCATAGGAATATCTGATAACCACACGCATTCAGCTTTATTATTCAAAAATATATGTCTTCATAAAACATTCATCAACAATATGGGTTCCAACCCCCATCACATAAAGTAAATGCAATTATATACATAAAATAATTTCTTCTTCCAAGAAGATTTATAACTGAATAACCCGCTTAATCAAAGTCTTGTAACTATATTCCTAACTCCTAGGAATAAATCACTTACTTCGATCCTAACAGATTATTAAATTAAAATCAACTCAGTGACAAGGCCTGTCCAAGCAGCTCCTCAGCGTGCAACACCTGTTTTCATGAATGAAGGATGTACTTTGTCTTTCCAAATATTTCTATGGCTCTCCATTGCTCCGCGCTTGGAATATCATACTCAATCATCTCCTGAATAGACACCTCCAACTCCATGTAGGATTCATAAGACACTTTAGGCAATCCTCCCCTGATGATTAGGAATTTCTGTAATATCTCAAAATATTCTGTCAGCTTATCTACGATGACTTTCCCTGTCAGCCCTTTTTCCAAATCGTCAAATTTAGAATGATCCATACGGCTCCGTACCAATAGGCTATGATAGTGCTCTTGAGAAAACATTCGTCCCTCCTCGTCCCAAAAGGAAGGAAGGCCATCTTCAAATAATTCTTTAAAATCCTGTTTGAAGTCATTAACCTGTGAGATCATTTCATCAACCTTGTCTTGCACTGTCTTCATTAGATGATGTTTATGAATAAACCTTTTTTCCCACAGTACCATTGCCACTCTGTCTTTGACTCCTATGTCATGTAATTTTTGGTATGTTAATGAATTTAAGAAATTTAATGCATTCTGAACTGTGCCGAGGGGTTTCCTCTCCATAGTTTCATTTACTAACTTCAGTCTTTGATTGGCCAAACTGATCAATATGCTTTGATCATCAATGAAGTTCAAATACTGCCTGAACTTAGTAATTTCTACGGATAATGTATCCCAAATTATGAGCTTTTCTCCCTGGAGAGGACCCTTTCCTATGTTCCTTTCTTTCAATTCATTAAATTTCTTATGTAGCTGATTTTTATCTTGCAATATCTTATTCTTATTTTCATTCACTTTGGCTAGCTCGGATTTGACTTTTTTTATTTTCCTCCTTTAATTCTCTTATCTCTTCATCTTTCAGGATGACTTGGGACATGGGCACTAAAAAGTCATCTGCAGAAAAGTCATTTAAAGGATTTTCAATGTTCACAATGGTTAAGTCCTCATCAGTGGGAGTCTGGCTCATTAGTTCCTCCATGATTTCTTTTTCTTCATTTTGATCCCTTTTCAGCAGTGAAATCTGTGCTATTAAGTCATTCCGTTCTGCTTGCCACTTATCCTTTTCTTCTTGTAATTTTACAGTCTTTCCTTTATTCTCCATCATATCCTGATGAATCCTGTCCTTTTCCTCTTGTAATGCTAATAATTCGGATGATTGAACATGTTCTTTACTTGGGATCTTCATCCTTTTCTTCAATACCTGGAGGGTGTTGTCTTTTTCTTCTAGGAGTCTTTTGATTGCCTGGGTGTTACCTGTTTCATTTCTTGAGTTTATGAGGTCTGCTTGCAGCTTTTTTATTTGAATGGAATTAGTCTTATTTTCAACTTTCTCATGTTTTAACTGAACTTCCAATTTGTCTACCAAAACTTGTAATTTATTAACTCTCACCATAGCATGCAATAAATATGAATAAATAATGTCTCCCGTTTGTTTATGTAATTGTATTTTATCTTGTACACTAATATTGTCTAACCTTACTTCCGTTTCTGACATCTTCTTATCACTTACCATGGCCAATTTAAAAGTATTTCTTTCTACGTCCCAAGTAGAAATCAAAGAAGTTTTTGGATTGTTTAAACTTCTCACCCGCGGGAGTAGATTCCTTGTTTCTTCTAGGGACTGCTTTTAATTCTCCACATAACTAGTCATAAGCTGTTCTTTAGACTTGAAAACTGGGCCTGATTCTGTATTATCTACACCTTCAAAAGAAAATTTACTCACCTATACAGACTTTGTAGGAACCAAAGCAACTCTTTTTAAATCATCTGAAGTAATTTCACTCAAAACTTGATCATCTTGAAACAACTTGGCCTTTTTATGTGAACCATCCTCATCTATCTGCATACTTTCAACTCCAGAAAGACTTTTCTTAACTAAAATATTAGAAACATTTGTGACTTGAGGTACTGCAACCGTTCTACTGCTTGTATTTTGATCAGATCCTGGAATTTCCATAAAGTGAAGCAAATTGGCTACTTCATTCAGACCTTCAATAACTTGATGGTCGAATGGATTATTTTTGTTAGATTTTTTTCTCAGGGAAATTATATGATAAGGGTCATAATTTACCCTTTGCTCCCTTTGAAAATCCATGTTTTCCAACAATTTCTCTATGAACACCAGAGCGCCTTTATTTTTAAAAATAAAAGAGCCAACTTTAAGAGGGAACTTAATATTGGAATATTTCTTAAAAGCTCCAAAGTATTCTTCTTCTGCATGCACTCTCTGTCTCATATACTCCAATGGAAAGACTCTGGGAGTGAGAAAAGCAGGCAGCCTATAAGGCTCTCCAGTAAAACCATATATTCTCAAAACGGTGAAATCCTTATACAAAAACCAATCTCTGACCCTATCCTCAGGTGAGGATTGCATCATGCTTTTCATTTCTTCCAATACCCGGGGAAACAGTTCATCAAACAACATCCTGTATATTTCTGACATTATAGAATTTGCAAATTCAAACATGTTGATTTGCTTGGGAAAATATGAAGAGAACATGGTACTTAAGAACTGTAATTCAGTGACATTCGAACATAGTAACATGTTCAGCAAATAAGTTTGAAACTTTAAAAACCTGACTTTTGGAAACTCACTCAATTGGAGATGTATGGCTTCTGCTAGATACTCGTCTAAACTAAAGACATGAACTGACTGAGACTCAGGACTCATCTAACTCATTTTTAATAGGAAGCCCAAGATGACTTCATTAACACGACAGTCGTCATCTAGACCCAAGACTTGACAGACTAAGGACACCACTAATTGAACTTCATCTCTGAAAATGTGAACATGATATGGCAGAAAAATACCATCTAGTGACTGACCCTCATTCAAAATGCTAGACAAGAATTTGCAACGAACCTCAGTTTCACAATTTTTGTACACTTCAGCTAAAACGGACTCGTTTATAGGCTCATGACTATTGGGGTAGTTGTCGGGAAAATTCAAGTTTTCACAAATGACCTTGGCATCAATTTTACACAGTATCCTAGACGTAGAATGACTTACAATAACTCTCTGAGAAGAAGAATAGTTAACTACACACCACTCGGAAAACTCGGGAAAATGCAGGGTCTGCTCAATAGCGAAATGATATAAAAACGATTTACAAGCATTTAGAATGTCATTACCCTGTGAATTGTATTGCCATAATCTCTCTTTGCTAACTGATACACTTCCCATAGACAAGAAAGGATCACATACCCCTCTATCCCTGTCAACCAGGTATTCATCTCTCTCGTCCAGAATACGATTAAACCCTTGTAAATATTTCCTTTTATCCATAATACAGAAAACAATGGTAATTTGGTGGATGAATTTTGGGTATTCGAGACTTACCAGTTACTGTGGCCGCATATATTCGAGGTTGATTGTTAAAGGGTGGAAAGCAAGTAGTCGTTTTCATTCGTCCAGCATAAAATAAAAAATAGTTCTCCGAACAAGTCAACTTTACTTATATAGGAGCCCACTCCGGAGGCCCCCCTTTAGCGGTTTCCGCCAAACTACTTTTGCCCGTGGAATGCACCACAGACTACCACGTGTACTGTGGTTTCCATTCCACTACCACCTTTTGTCTCCAACCATCGTGCAAATTTCCGCTCCGGATCCGTCAATGACCGTCGATGCATTTTACCTTTATTTCCCAACCATTGGATGAGGTTACACGTACCTATTCCGCTGAGCTTCTCCATTTTATCGAACATGCAAGCTGACGGAGTGGGCTTCACGCTGATCATAGATTTTGTCGGGCTAGATTTGTGGCCGTTGATCTTAATATCTCATTGAATACCCCGTATGTCCTTATCCTCCTTGCATATTCATAAGGTGGACACATTGTAAGCCGTCGATATCCATTTCTTCGCTTTACGCCGTTGGATCCCGTGATAATTCATTGCTTACGCACCCCTTATCACACTTTCACACTATTATAATTAACCAAAGTTCTCAAACAACCATTATTTCTTCTTTACCATGGTCCCTTCGACCCTCTGCTAGGTAGAGGTGTTAACACCCCCAAATAAGGAAGCCAGGGATGAGCTGCCAGATTCTATTCAGAATGGAGTTTTGGAAGGGATGCTTGTGCCAATTTTTGATAGTGTCAATGACGCTGCCTGGGTATCTATCCGTTCTTTTGCATATACTGGAAATGATGGTCCAGAGGGTGGTTGCAAAAGGGAACTGGTTTAAAATGTGTTCCATGTTTTCCTCATGGATTTTTCAAAGTGGGCATTGCGAGGGACTAGTGTAACCCCTTCTGATAAGATTGTCCCAGGTGAGAATGCGCTGGTGAAGGACCAACCAGAGGAAGGTGGTGACCTTTGGCCAAGTTTTGATGTCCCAGATTTTAGTCCAACAAGGATTTCAGGGCTCATTGGGGGTGTTGATGAGTTGATAAGCTTCTTTGGTGGAAAACATGCCTTCAGGTTTGTATCCCCATCGAAAGATGTCATTACCAGTTCTGTGCCTGATGCATCATTGTTGAAGCTCTTCGGTGAAGAGCGGTTGCTGCTACTGATGCCACCTATCTCTAGTGGTCCATTTTATGAAGTCTTCCTATCAATTCTAGTCCCAAAAGAAATAAAATTTGTCATGCAAGGGAATGGAGAGCATGTCGGGTCTGTCATGAAGATCAAACTGAAGTATTCCTGTCCATTCTGGTCCCAAAAGAAATAAACGTTGTCATGCAAGGGAATGGAGAGTGTGTCGGGTCTGTCATGAAGATCGAAAATAGCTATCAGCGAGGGAAGCTGGTTCTAGGAGTCAGTCCAAAAGTTTTCCGGAGTGTTGTTAGGAATTTCCCAAAAATAGTGTTGTTGTATTGTTAGTCTTTGTGAGTTGGCAGCATTCCAAATCAGAGAGCCTTTAATGTTCTCATAAAACTTGACTAGCTACTGAGTGGGCCAGTTTGTAGCATACTTTTGATTCTAGAGTTGATCCCACTGGCTGTGATTTTTGGTGACCCAGTTCCACCAAATTTTCTCACTGAGGGTTTCATTACTTTGTTCAGGGTCCCTCAGCCCGAGCCCCCCATTTGATTTCGAGCCACACACAATGTCCCATTTGACCAGAGCCCAGTGATGGGAATTTTTATCCCCATTCCAAAGGAAGGTACGTTGGAGCGTGTGAATGGCTTTGAGGACCCATTTTCGAGTATTTAAGACTGAGAAGAGGTAAAGAGGCATAGCCTAGAGTATAGATTTGATAAGGACAAGGAGACCAACAATGTTGAGAGAGCAAAGAGTCTAGTGAGATAGACAAAAGTTCCAGCTTAGTGAGAAGATCTCTCCATGAGGAGTGCTTGAGGGTTGATTCTATGAGCAGGGCACCAAGATATTTTGAGGGTAGAGTGGCTATTTTGAAACTTAGAATGCAAGCTATTTTTCTCTGGGTTGGGATGGTGGTGTTGAAGAAAAATATTTCTGATTTTTCTTGATTGAATGTCATATCGGAGGCTTTAGAAAAGGTGGTGAGGATTCTCTTGAGAGTTCTGGCTTCCTAGACTGAGGGGTGTCCCATGAGAAGGTTGTCATCCACAAATTGTTGATTGGTAATTGGGGTATTTTCATGTAGCGAGAGACCCTTAAGGGATCCAAGGATTTTGGCTTGGTTGAGCATGAGTTTAAGTCCTTCAGATGTGAGGATGAAAATGAAGGGGGAGAAAGGCTCTCCCTGTCTGATACCCCGAGAGGGATTGAAAGGTTTAGATGGGAATCCATTTAGGATGATCGAAGATAAGGAATATTTGATGAGATGTGTCACCCAACGAATCCAGGATGGATGGAACCCAAAGGATGACAGGGTTTTTTCGACGAAGACCCAGTTGAGTTTGTCAAATTCCTTGGAGAGATCCAATTTGAGAAGCATGCCAGGTTTTTTGGTGGTATTGAGGGAATGAATAACTTCATGTGCTAGGATTATCCCATCCAGAATTTGTCATCCTTGAACATATCCAGTTTGTTCCATAGAGATCAGAGAGGGTAGTAAAGGTTTAGGGCAGTTGGCAATGATTTTGGTGATGATTTGATAGAGCACATTACAGAGTGCAATGGGACGAAAATTGTTGGAGGGTTTTTTTTCCTTGGGAATGAGAGTAAGGAAGGTGGTGTTGAAAGTAGGATAGAGTCTCTGAGTGATGCAAGATTCTTCCACCATTTCCCAGACTTCAAGCTTTAGCAGGTTCCAATAAGAGTGAAAGAAGTTGATAGTGAACCTGTCGAGACCTGGGGCTTTGTCTTCTTTCATTTGCATCACAGCCATCTCCACCTCCTGAAGCATGGTGGGCCTCATAAGCATGATGTTTTGTTCTTCAGTTATCAGGTTGGAAATGTGAGTTGTGACTTCTTGGATAGCTTGAGCCCTATCTTGAACATCTTCAGTGAGGATATCCTAGAAGTAGAAGACCAGCTCAGTTTCCATGTCCTGATGACTCTCTAGTGTGTGGCCTTCAACATTTTTGAGACTTGAGATGCGGTTGTGTATGCGGTGTTGAATGGTATATTTGTGAAAGAACAAAGTGTTTTGTTCTCCCTCCCGTAACCATTTGATGTGTTCCTTCTGGTTCCAGTAAATCTCCTCCTGTTTGGTTCTTTCTCCAATCTGAATAGTGAGTTGTTGTTCCCGGGCATTGATTTCCTCAGTGCAGCCCGAGGAGATAATCTGTTGTTGGAGGTGTGCCATATCCTGTTCTAGGAGATATTTGTTGGTAAAAATGTTCCCAAAAGTATGTCTGTTCCAATTTTTGTGGTGTTGCTTGAGTAGTTTCAACTTATTATGGATTTTTTGCATGCTTGAAGTCCCTGTAACGTGAGTGTTCAACCACCAGCCTATTATCATCTCATGAAAGTCCGGATGAGTGAGCCAGAATTTTTTAAACCTGAAAGGATTTCTTTTGGCCACATCATCGACCTACTAGTTTAGACAAATTAGCCGGTGATCAAAGCCAACAGCAGGGAGGATGGAGGCATGGGCCTCATCATTTATGAGCATTATATGTTTGGAGGTGAGGAAGCGATCTAGCCTGCATGCAATATGGGAAGCTCCTCCCCTATGATTTTTCCAGGTATGTATGCCATTGTTGGTTTGGAGATCAATTAGATTATTTTCGTCAATGAAATCTTTGAAGAGTTTGTTTTCCTCTAAGAGGTTGCACCTTCCTCCCCACTTATCTTGAAGGGATGTTATAATATTGAAGTCACCACCAAGAATGTCAATGTGAGATGCTTGCTCCTGAATAAGCCACTGGAGAAAGTCAAGAAGGATCAAATTCTGGTTCGGAAGCTGGGGTCCATAGACATTGGTTATTTGACCGTGAATGTTGGTGCCAATGAGATGAAAATAAGTAGAAATGGTGTAGCGAGAGGCCAAAAAATTGTCAAGAGCCACCTCTGTAGGGTTCCATGAGATTGTGAGCCCTCTAGAGGCCCCAGATGAGTCAATGGATATAGACTAGCTACCTCACTAGAGTCTGTACATTAGAGAGTCGATGTTGGAGCTGTTAGTTTTGGTTTCTTGTAGCATAAGGATAGTAGGGTTTTCTTGTTGAAATTTTTTCCTAATCATTATGTGCTTTCTAGGACTATTAATGCCTCTAATATTCCAAGATATTATCTTCATTGATTAACATTGGAGTTGAGAGGGAAAAATTCAGTAAGCTGGGACTATTTCCCTGATTCCACTAGAAAGGTTCCCAAATTGGTTATCCTCTGAAGAGATGTTTTCCTTCCTCATTTTTTACTTTCCTTGGTACCTTTCTTGATATATTTGGGATTGGCGATGATTATGCCTAATTTGTTATTGGCTTTAGCAGTGTGTAGGATGTCTGTGAGCATCTAGATCTACTTGGGAGCAATGTTTTGAAGGTTATTGTTCTCACAAGCATTTTCTAGGCCTACCAGGTCTAGTTCTCCTAGTTCAATGTCTCCCATTTCCTCATCCATGAGTATGTCTGCCTCTGGATATGTTAGGAGAGAGGTGTTGGGTTGAGCTGTTTCCCTGTCCAGTGGGATTTGATTTTCATTGGAGGTCTTGTTCTAATGGATTTGATCTGTGAAAGAGTTACCTTGATGGGGACGCTTGGAGGATTTTGAGGGATATGTAGAATCTTTCTCTGACTCTTCTGGTAGCGTTTCAAGGACCCTGAAGTTGTTGTTCGTGGAAGGGTTGGAGGATTTACTTATAGTGGGATTTTTCCATCCTTTTCTTTGTTTTTGTGTGACTTTATTGAATCCTTCATCATTTGTACTAGGATTCTGATCTGTTTTGATTTTATTCTTGGGGCAGTCCTGGTAGAGATGCCCGTGCTCATGGAATTTTCGGCATCTAAAGGGAATATGCTTGTAGTCTAACAGTTGGACCCATTATGTGTCCTCATGAGCTAGGATGATGGAATCTGGTAGGGTTTTAGCAATATGCATATAAACACAAATACGGGCATAAGAAGTGTACCTTTGTTGTCTTGTTAGGTTAGCCACTTTGACAAAATCTCCCAACGCATTTTCGATGTCCCTGAGGGTTTCCTCATCCCAGTAGTCCTGAGGGAGGGAGTATAGTTGGACCCAGAAAAGGGCCCAGGAAAAGTTTCATGTGTCTAGATTGAAATGCTCCACCCAGTTGTGAAGAAAGAGACCTGCAAAATTAAAAAAATAAGGTCCTCCTTCCAGGAAATGATCTCTATCTTCTAGCAGGGTAAAAATGATGGTGAAGAATCCTTTCGACCCTAGCTGAATGTCAAAATGGGCCGTAGGTTTCCATTTGGCAGAGATCTAGTGGAGCAAATATTTTTCGGTGGGCCATATTCCCATGAATTTTCCAATGAGTGCATAGGTCTTCATGTACTCAATGCATGCGTTTATTCTGGAGGGGGGCAGGTTTATTCTTGGTTTTTTAGTGGATAACCCTATGCATGTGTGAGTGTGGGCCTTGGCATCTTCCAACTGCTGGGGCAGCAGCTCCTCAACATTCTTGATCATGTCAGATTGCAGGGTTTTAATAGAGGATGGCTTTTCTGAGGTGGGGATGTCCGTGTGAGAATGGAAGGTGGTTGCAGAATGATGCAGGGGGGTAGGGCTTGGCTCCCTCCCCAAAATGACATCCATGGGTGTGCTGGTGGGAAATGAGCAAACGCAGATGGATTAGAGTACGGGGCGGCAGCCAGGGAGAAAACCAGAGCATGACCTAGATTCCTTCATCATTTTTAACCATTATCTCGATTTGTTGGATCTGCTATAATCAAATTCATTTTATTTGTAATGATCAATTGATAGATGCCCTCTATTATCTTCTTATAAATATGGAAACAATCTAGAAAAAATCTTTAATCTCTAGTGTTAGGTATCCAAATCTAGAAATATTACCTTGAATCAAGTCTGATTTTCTATATCCACCTCATAAATATTTGGGAACAAAATATTTCCCAAAGAAATTTCCAAATATTCCCATATCCATTTTCAAATATTTGGGAAAAAATATCCATTAAAATCAATTCTATCCTTGGTTTTGAAAACCACATCTTCCGTTAAAACCCATGTCTTGTAATATTTATCTATTCACTTTGTATTTATTTATGAATTTCCAAATTCAAAAATAATTTCTCAAAACCATTTACTATTTCTGAAAGCCATGTATACCTTGCATTTTGAAGTTATTTGTTTATGAATTTCATAAAAATGAAATTAAAAAAAATCCCCGAAATAAACAAAAATTCATAAACAATTTTCATTTCCTTACAAAAAACACCCATAGGTTCTGAATACCATGTCTTGTTTTGGTGTTGGACCAAGTGTATTCGGGAAAATTTGGTGAACATAAGAGTTTTATAACATAAGGTTTTAAACATTAGGCAAATTGTCGAACACAAGAGTTTTATAAAATACATTTTATTCCTCTTAGCCTAAGAGTGGTTTGGAAAAGTGGTCTAGCTCCCAACGGAATAAACATGGGAGTGACAAGTGGTAAAAAGTAAAAAGGATGGTAAAATTACGCTCCACCCTCATAATATTAACCCTAAAACCATTTTTCTTAGCGAAATAAATGTCGACCCTTGATTCCAAACTTTTGATTTTTCTAAGTATTAATTTTTCATTGAGATTAGCGCAAACCATATTAGTTTGGATTTAAATATTAATATAAAAATTTATATTAATAACAATTTTTTTTTATGTTTTCAATAAGTTCTTGGGCAATTTTTGAGGTCCAGCCATTATTTTTTCCTTTGGCCAAATTTAGAAGCTCTACTAATTCACTGACCTACTCAGCTAAATATAGAAATTTTCTCCACTAGCTCTTAGTCACAGCCTTAGGTCCCATTGTAAACCTTGATCCTTTGATTTACCCCCATTTCCTTTTATAATTTTCCATAAGGTGGTCTCGGGATCGCGAGAGGTGATTTTCCATTACAAATTCTCAACTAGCAGAATGATCCTTAGCTCACATCGTGACAAGTGGTAAAAATTCTGGTATCGCTTGCCCTTTTCATCTCCCCCGCCAGTTGAAAGTGCGAAATGAATGTCAACCATTGATATTCTCCCTTTTGAGCATGTGTCATTGATTATTTCCAATATTTAGTACACTCCAACTATCATTTTGCTAAATTTCATCAACATTATAAAATGTGCACCTTCGTCTAGTAGATTCCTTGTCTGTTGCGATCTCATCAACTCTCAAATCCAGATCGTTGATTATTTTATAAGGTGTTTTAAGGAACTTTATCAACTATTTTTGGTCACTTTTAACATGGCTCACGGTCATATGAAAAATTTTCCCTCCTTGTTTAGCACCTTACTTGTTAACCCCTTGGTCATATCAAAACAAATTTTTTGAATTAGAGTATATCTCCTTACCTTAAACTTCTTCTAACCATTCAGAACAAAATCTATGCTAATGAAAGGCATAAAATATTGTGAAATTTGATTGAATTATTAAGCAAGACATGGTAGATTGTGAGATTTGAATACTTTTGAGACTGTGTACTTACAACATGTTGACAATATTTCAAATCATGTAACTAATACGCACACAAAATAAGCAAAATAATTACACAACGAACATACAAATATATTTAGACAATGAACATGAAACATTTTTATTTTTATTCCTAATTTGAGTTGGATAGTTAGATAGACATTACAATGCTCTTGTGCATTTTTTAGAAATTTTGTGGACACTATTACAATACTATAGGTTCACTCATCAACACCTCTACTTAATACTATAAACTATCAAAAAATACACTACAAGAAAATTATTCTACTACAAAGAAATATAAAGGTAACATGTTCTATGTTAACTGTATTATTACAATCAATCACATGATATGACAATGTGCTAATCATTTAGTCATCTATAATTTTGCATGAAACATAAATAAAATAGATCCAATTAACATCCAATCACACAAAAAGACACCATAACTGCGAAAAACACATAATCATATTAGCATAGTTCAAATTCCAGAAAATAATCACTTGTAGTCTATCCTAATGGAATTTACATGTTCATACAAAAGGATACTCATGTAGAAATTGAATCTCTAGATACCATGTAGAAATAGAGATTTGGTGCAAAATAGAAGCATAGGTAGTAGATCTTGATACATGATAATTCTCACAAGCATGCACAAGGAACATATAGAGAAGATAGAGAGACTGAATCACATGAAGAAGAGATCAATATTGGAGTGTATCCTTCCATTGATTAATGATGAATAATAGTGTACATAAATAGTACATCCCTCATAGTTAAATTCAATTTCATAGGAGACAACTGATCTAGCTCAGAATGCAGACTTACTAAATATGATAAACCCCGATAGGTGGCTAACGAACTTTCCTAATAGGTCAAGGACCTCACGAATTAGCTAAATCATGAGTGATTTTTCATGGATGATGGAAAAACATTCCAATACTTGAATTTGGATATAAAATCATGGAGGATGGGTTGGAAAAAAAAGATAGTAGTTTCCTAGTTGACTAGCTTTACCTTTTCCACTGAAAAGCTAGAATAAAGAAGTATAAAGACATAATCTACAGGAAGGACCAGTTACTAATTATAGAAGTAAATAAATTGGATAGTATCTAACCAGAATCAAGATAAAGGAACTCTTGGGGTATATATGGATAGTGTTGACTAAGTGGTGCAAGTGGATTCCAACTATCTAGGCTAGTAGGTAGGAATTTAATCAATAAATATTAAATATTGTTATCCTAAGTATGAAGTGGGTTTATAATATCCCAACAATCTCATTTAAGTCTGAATTTATGATTATATGTGTAAAATAATCATATGGAGCCCAACAACAAGCCTATGGTCACCCTTTACAATTATTCATGTCCAGAAAAGATGAGAAAATATGAAAACAGACGTGGGGAAAATCCTCCCTCAAGAAAGGAAAAGAACAAAATTTAAACAACATATATTCAATATGTCTTTATCTTCACTTGAATGAGCTGAATGAACTGCTTTTGGTGAAAGACTTTGATGAAGAAATTGTAGACTTCATGATTATGCGCTAGAGTGTAGAATCTGCAAGAAAGAAGAGGAGAGAATCTTTGTATCTCATCATCTAATGAAGTAGGAGAATTATATGAATGATTCTTTCTGATAACAAACTCTGATATGCAAACAAAATCTGAAAAGGAAAAAATATCTGTGCATACTCCCCAAGGAGTACAAAAATTAAGACAATCAATTACATAATCAGTTCCTTGTATAACTGCAAAATTGTGATGTGGATCACATATATTTCTTCCAATATGATGTAACACCTTCACAAATATTATATGAGGCTGAAAATAATCTGATATATCATAAATATTTTCATATGGAATATAAAATACAAAAGGTTTAGTGTCTCCATGAGGATATAGGGCAAGACTTGGAAAAGGATGAGCAACTGGGGAAAACTGATGAGTGTAAATATATGAATGATTGATGGACTTGAGATCTGAATCATAAGTGTTTAGAAAATAATAAAAAAATGTGTAATATAATTCCAATGATTACTAAGGTCATGTATAACCAAGTATTTAAAAATATACAAGACTTGAAACCATTTGATATAAGTAACATTGCATAAGAAACCAATGAGGAATCAACTAGTGAACTTGGGGTTTGTATAGTCTTAAAAGTATTAAGAGGTATGGTAGATGGTATGAATGATTTCATGACATGAATATAATCCTGTAGCTATGATTCTAAATCAGAATTATAATAATTTTAGTGGAGTGAGGAAGATATGCTTAAAGACAAGCTAGGATCTAGTGAAAAATCACAAGTATTGAGAGATGGATCTAGTAGATTGATAGGTGGATTATCTAAGAAAGAAACTGAGATTTATGATTCTGATATATCAGAATGTAAACTCTATATCATATATTTGAGGAAAGGATTTAACTTTGGGACTCAAGGCATAGTTTATATCACCTTGGAACTGCTCACTGTGACAGTGTTCTGAAGATTCTACAGGCTTCTCTAGCTCATCTGGAACTTCGATGTTGTGCTTCTCAAGAAGTTGAGACATGATTTCCATATTATTATTGAAACATCTATTCTCGGGATGAAATCCATTTCTGAAATAAGAACATTTGTATGTACTTCCTTTATTCTTGACTTTATTCATTGAACCTTCATAAGTAGGCTTCGAACTTTCATCTTCATTATATGAATTTGGAATATTCTCTTTCACAATTTGCTTCTCCTTGGATCTGGAATCATTTATTCCTTGAACTATGAGAGTGTGATCCTTGCCCTTGGAGAATCTAATAGAACCCATCTGGATCAATTTATCTTACTCCTTTGTCAGTGAATCAAAGAATGTACTCAAATAGGGAATTTTCCAATTAGAAATAACAAGCATAGTAGCATGAAAAGTAGACACAAAAACTAAGTAATACTCAGTTTTGAAAGAATGGAAAGGATCAGTTGATCTTATTTATTCTCAATCCCACATTGTTTGATAAATAGAGAAAGTGACTTTAATTTGGTGAGAACCCCTTAGTGGAATCGAAACTACTTGGAATCAATGAGAATAACTCGTTCTCCAATTGATGCACTCTTATCTCATCTTGAACTCCAAAATAGACTCAAGTTTGGTCCATACTTGGTTTGGAGTGGTCAAACCATCTAGATGAAAGAGTCGATTAGGGGAAATAGAGAGGCAAAGAAATCCATAGGATTCATCCAACCTATTATGCCACTTAACTTTCTCAACAACATAATTTGGTTCATTTTCTAAAGCTGTAGAAACTCTATAGAGTCTCTTACTAAACAACATAATGCCAATTTTGTATTTCCATTCATGATAGTTGAATGTATTCAGGATCATAGCCAAAGAAGAATCCATAATGATATGTTGATGCGCTCAAGAAGATACTCTCTACAACCTGCATGAATAAAACTAGGATAAAATATTGTAAGCTTAATACAAGCTCTTCTTTAGAGAGGAATAGAACACTGGATGCACTCTAATATAGAGAACATATAACTCCTCAACTCTGTTGAACTTGAAAAACCTTGCGCTCTGATACCATGTAGGAATTTCATTTTTGATACCATGTAGAAATTGCAGATCTAAAACCATGTGGAAATAGAGCCTTGATGCAAAGAAGAAGCACATGGAGTAGATCTTGATATAGGATAATTCTCACAAGCATGCACAAGGAAAATAGAGAGAATATAAAGAGACTGGGTCATGAAGGATATATGAATATTTGAGTGTATCCTTCCATTGATTAATGATGAATAATAGTGTACACAAATAGTACATCCCTCATAGTTAAATTCAAGTTGCATAGGAGACAACTCATCTAGCTCAGAAATTAGACTTACTAAATATGATAAACCCCCATAGGCTGCTAAAGAAAATTCCTAATTAGTTAAGTAGATCACAAATTAGTTAAATCGTGAGTGAATTTTCATGGATGATGGAAAAACATGCTAATCCTAGAATCTGGAGAGAAAATCATGGACGACTGGTTGGAAACAAAAGATAACAGTTTCCTATTTGACTAGCTTTACCTTAATATCAACAGGAAACTGCGCTGGCGATGAAGGTCTCGATGGAATTTCAAACCCTAAATGCAGGTCCACCTTTAGGAGAGAGAGGCTCATGATCTTACATTGGAATTTTGGAAGGATAATAGATACATAGTTGATAGTGCCAATATAAATTTATAAAGATAAGTCGGTCCCCACTTATAATTAATAAATTAATGAATTGGGTTTTTACTTTTATTAATAGTGTGAGAGGGGTTTATTTTGGTGTGTACAAATAGTATCCATGCTTCCTTTAGTTTCAAGCCATCGTCTCTGTCTAAGTTATCCACAAACTTCTCTATATTCAGAGCTTCCCTTATTTTCCTTTTGTAGCTTTACCTTATCCATTGAAAAACTAGAATAAAGTAGTATAAAGGCATAATCTACAAGAAGAAATAGTTTCTAATTCTGGAAGTCAAAAAAGTGGGAAGGATCTAACCAGGATCATGATAAAGGCACTCCTAGGGTATACATGGCAAGTGTTGACCAAGTGGTGCAAGTCTATGCCAATTATCTAAGCTAGTAGGTGTGAATTTAATCAATAAATATTAAATATTGTTATCCTAAGTATGAAGTCAGTTTATAATACCCAACAACTCAAAGCAATCCAATTCCTAAAATGGAACCATATCAAAACTACAGATAACACAAAAGTGATTACTAAATTTCTTACCAGACAAGGATATATTTTACCTTTTAAGACTTCATCAATCCCATATACTATGTTCTTTTTTGTGACTAGCCAATCCAATAAAAGAATCACAACAAAAATACCCATAATATTAATTGGGGTTAGGGTTGAGGCCACTAGTCTTAACAACCCAACCTGGATCATACCCTAAGTTATATATTCTTCTTGATTTCAAGAGGAAGTGTAAATAAATAAAAGGGTTTTAGCTTAGGGTTTCTTTTTTTGTCAAACCTTTTCAATAATCCATCACATACATCTTTAATTTTCTCTGATCTACAATATACAAGTTCTCTTTCTATTTGAATACTTTTTAGGAATGTATGGGAAGTGTATGAGTAAAGACCTGTAATTGAAATTAATGGCCACCATTCTCCTTCTTATGCTTCTAGTGCTCGATATGATGATTCTCTTCAGGATGTGTAAGCAAGTAAGAGAACCTGAGACCATCGAGAAAAACATGGTTTAGCAACTAGATCGAGCGTGTATGAATGTATTTGGAATTATAATTGTCCATACCTTTATTAAACTTCATCTTAATGAATTCCTTGGACAACATTAGCTTTATGTAGCGAAGAAAATCCTTCACCTTCAAACACCTTATTTCATTGTAGAATTGTCTCAATTCCATGGATTCCTTCAAACTTCAATCCCCTCTTTTGCTACCCTATTGTCTAGTAAAGGACAAATATATTAAAGCTACTTTTGTTGAAGAATGGATTCAATATCATTGATTTGGAAATATGTCATATTGTAATTTACCTTTATTGGGAAGTGGTTTGCTTGGAGTTTTGGTAGATGAAGGTAAGTATAGGTAGGGATGGAACCTTGTATAAGAAGAGGGGAATACTTTAGGATTCCTTTACAAATTATACACCTGTTGATAAGAAATTGGTATATATACCCTAAATTAGATAGTTGATATGCACTTAACTACAATTTGGCCTTAACAATGTCATTCTACAAGGTCATTAGAATTAAGAAGGGGGAAATAGAGATGGGTTTCCAACATTACAAACTTTAGATCTAGTCATGTTAAAATTAAATATGTTGGGGATACCTTGGTTCGTCCATTAAACCCCTCTAATCACTATACACCAAAAGAAGGTTATAAAACACTTGATTTTCAAGGTTTTCAGAAGGATGAGTGTGGTGGTGGAAGATATTTTGGTGATTTAAATTCCTTACAAAATATTAGATATTTATGTGGTTACCTTAACACGAAATAATTTGTATTAGAATTTGAATTCCATTTAGATCTTCAAGAAGATAGTTCTAATAATGTTTGTAGTAAATGGAGAATGAAGATACAAACTGAACAAAACAAACCACACAGGAAACAAATGATTATTTATAATGAATTTACAATATCATTCACAATAATAAAATCCAGTGTTACAATAGTTTACATAGGAAAAGAATTCCAATGCATTAGGTAGCAATTTGAATCTATCCACTGGATCTGACTGTATCTAAGTGACCATCTAACTCATGGTGTCTCAATCAATATCGAAGTCCAACAGATCAACTCCCAGATGTCCAACAACTTAATCAATCAATGATAGCTAGTTAACTCAGTGCAACTAAGTGTGGTAGGTGGGAAAAGGCACCTAATCCACATGCATCCATGCATTAGCCATGCATCACTAGCACTATCTTACTGGTTGTGAACTAACTAAAAGTAACTAGGGGCTAACTAAGACTAACTAGTTCCAACTCCAAATAACTGAAGGAGGTTGGTGCTAGGACTCCCAGTGGATCCTAAAATGTAGGGATTGGTCTAGGAGGTGCCCAAACTGATGCATGCACATGCAGTAAGTGGAAGTTAACCTCTAGTAGTGTTCCCTACACTCTACTAATTATAAGTACATGTGTCCCCATTAGGCCAAGTGGAGCCAATGGTACTAGTGGACCCAATTATTTAATCAAGGTTCCTAAGTTAGGCTAAATATTCTAATAGACAGTATGGTCAAGGGAGGATTAATAATCCTAGCACCCCCCCTGACTCCTAACTTGGACAATTGTGGGCCCTGGTAACAAGACCATAGGTCACCCAAATCCAATCTAAAATAAATAATTCTGCTTAATACAACCGAGGAAACATGGAAAACCTCATGGGAAACCCCCCCCTCAAGATAAGCAGAAATCAGGAAATACAAGTTAAAAACTTGCAAAATCTTTTGCTGCAATTTGCAGCAGTAATGCAGTATTCTGGTTCTTTTATGTAGAAGCATCCTAAATCTGTGCATGTGAACCTATGAATCCAAACAAATTGATTTTTTTGGAGGAATATTCCTCTTTGGAAGAAGAATAATGTGCCCAACTGAATCAGTAATATAGACAACTGCAGGATGAAAACTGGACCCATGTAGAGCAACTGAAACCAACTGATGAGAGAGAAAAGGTGCTTGAGAATTCGAACCATGTGAGGAAAACCCAAAAAAATTATATATTGCAGCCTTGAACATCAAACCATGTGAGGAAAAATCATCCCCAAGTGTTAGGAGCAAGTGTCCAGGAAGATGCAAAATGTCTCCAACTTTACTAGTTATGTGAGGAGATGAGCATGTGATAAAAAAGGTAGGTAGAGAATCCCTGTGACTGTGGAGAATGAATTATTGATATCCATAATCTTATATATCTTCATAAATAACCAATATTTCACAAAATCTAATATCAGCAAACTCATAAGAGAGAACTAACATCGAATCCTCAACAACAAAATTAGAGGAGACTTGCGGTGCTTGATTTGTCACACCAAAGTTGATGAAACCTGTTACAAGAAATTATGTAAGCTATTGAATCTTAAAACCAGAGCCAAATATTATCAGATCATAAAATAAATCATATCTAAATAGGTTCATATCAAATCCAAATCTGTGAAGTGAAATCAAATCCCCACAACAATTTCGAAGGAGACTTGCTGTACTTGATTTGTCACACCAAAATTGATGAAACCAGCTACAAGCAGTACTGAAAGCTCATGAACCTGAAATATTGAACCAAGTATTATCATATCATATCCAAATAATATCATATCATATCCAAATAATTCCATATCATATCCAAAAGTGTGGAATGAAATCAAATTCCCAGCAGCAATTTTGAAGGAGACTTGCGGTACTTGTTTCTTCACACCAAAATTGATGAGAACAACTACAAGCAGTACTGAAAGTTCATGAACCTAAAATATTGAACCAATTAATATCAAATAATATACAAATAATATAATATCATATCCAATAAATTTTTAATCAGATCCAAAAGTTTTCTCCACCGAGATGGTAGATGCACAATTTTCTTTTTCTTCAAAATTTTGAATATTGGTGCATGCAATCATGTAGGAATTTGATGGAAGCTCAATATCAATGAGAGTGTTTGAATCACTCCTAAAATCTGAAATTATTTCCAAAATATCCAAATATTTACAAAATATAATATCAGCAAACTCATGAGAGAAAACTAACATCAAATCTCTAGCAGAAGTTTTGAAAGAGATTTTTGGTACTTGTTTCTTCACCCCAAAATTGATGAGAGCAACTACAAGCAGTAGTGAAATATCTTGAACCCTTGAACCAAGTAATATCATATAAGATCCAAATAATATCATATCATATCCAATAAGTTCCATATCATATGCAATAGTGTGCTCCACCAAGATGGTAGATGCAGAATTTTCTCCTTCTTCAAAACCCTGAGTATCGGTACATGCAATCATGTAGGGATTTGTTGGAAGCTCTAAATCAATGAGAGTGAATGGATAAATCCTGAAATCTGATATTATTTCCAAACTATCCAAATAATTACTTATCTGTACACCAGCAACATCATTAGAGGCAGAGAAATCAAATTCATCTCCCTTTCCTAGAGCAATCACCAGTAAACTATGCACATAATTTATAATAGAAGAATTGTTGGAGAATTTTTGCATAGAATGGAAGGAGATATTTTATTCAATAACAGAGATTTGAATGTCTTCTTTTGAATAATACATGTGAGGATATGAGATATCAGATATCTCATACACTTCCGGAGAAGCAGGAGAAGGAGTCACTCCAAGGAGACTCTCTTCAATTCGAATTGACTATGAGGAAGATTGTGCTTCTTCTTCATCTTGAAAAAATTCATCAGAGAGAGTAGAAACTAAGAATTTTGAGTAAAGAAATTTTGTGGTTTTGAATGTTCCCTCCAAATTTCTATAAATATCCTCATTGTGCTTCCCAAAGGTTCTCTACAGTTTTTTCTAGAGATCTTTTGGGGATTCTGCAAAATTATTAAGGTAGCGTAAGCTTGGAGACCTCCAAAAATCCATACATATTGTTCCATAATATTTATCACCGTCATTTATACATTAATTTTCATATTCACAATAATATTTACCAAGTCCCATAGATACCTCATAGAGACCTTTCCTCTTCAGAGATGCAATCATCTTCAACTTCCATTCTGAATATCTTGTGGATGGAGTAAGAGGAGGAATTGCTAATATCGAATCCATACGAAGTTGAACCTGCAAAATATCACTACAAAAACTAAAATATTCAAAATATGTTAGAATCATGCTTTTCCTCTCGACATGAACATGTTTCTAGGGTCCCTCACAACCTCTCCGCTGCTCTAAATAAATTCTGAGATAGCAAATCATCATAGGGGACTTCTGTGGAAACCCAACTGCTTCTAATGTTTGATGGGGAGAAACAAGCATGAAACCTTCCTGAGAATGCTCTGATACCATATTAGAATTTGAATTCCATTCAGATATTCAAGAATATAGTTCTAATAATGTTTGCAGTAAATGGAGTATGAAGATACAAACTGAACAAAACAAACCACACAGGAAACATATTAGTATTGTTGATGTATTTGTAAATTTGAAATGTATTCACTTGTATATTTTATATTGTATTTCATTGTACCCCGATGTTCCTCCGATTGAGAAAGTAATTAATATAATAAAGTCATGTAAAGTTATTGAGGTTAACTTTCCTTTGTAAGCCGGGGAAATATTCCCCACAATTGAGGGGTATTAGGGTTATTAGACTCTCCTAGTGAGGTTGGCCCTGGTGAGTAATTGTCAAGTGGAAAACTAGTATAAATAGAGAGTGAGACTCTCTATTTGAAACACACACTCACTCAATTGTAGCACATGAGTGACAGAAGAGGAGCTCACACAAGTGAGAGAGAGAACATATGTCAGAGATCATCTTTGTGTTTTTGGGTTTTACATTTTCTATTGGTGCTCATTCTATCTCTGAGGAAGTCTCAGATTTTTCTCCTTTATGGTTTTCCCGAGGAAAACTCTTTGTGTCTCTTGTATCTTGTGATTATTGGTGTGCATGTTATTCTCTCAGATAAGATCCTAGATCATATTGATTAAATGATAAAAATCTAACATGGTATCAGAGATAACCCGAGAAGAAGACACTTTGCAGCTGTAGAAGCTAGGGATTCTTACTTTTGTGTCTCTCTCCATAGATCATTCGCAAAAGGAGGCTGGGCTAACTCTCCATTGAAGGGCGCATTTTTCTGTCGAACCAGAATTTGATTCCGAGCATTTTCAGTTTTTGACCTATCACTACTACGGGAAATTAGGGCTTTTCACAAAAGAGAAATTTTTGAGTGAGCCCAGCATAGGATTTATCTACTCCTCAAAATCAAAATTTAGAGACCAAGATCAAAATTTTTGGTTGGGTAAAACTTCAAGAAAGTCAAACCCTAATTTGACCCCGAACCAAAAAACCCTAAAATACTAAAACTAGTCATTTTGGTGCATTCTCTATATCTATATATTGGAGAAGGATAAGGATCCCAAAAGTTTACAAGATGAAGATATATTCCTGATGTACCATGTGTAAATGTTTCAGCCTCCAATTCACTATATTCTGGGAGATATGACTCCTCCAAATCAGGGTTCCAGCCTCTCCCTAGATTCATCCCTAAACAAGACACCTAGGGAAAATTGCTATATATCGGGCTACAAAGGTCCAAATGAAATTTTGCAAGATTTTCTAGATAGGGAACTGATTTTAATTTCTTTGGTAAAATGTTTAGACCCCAAAGGTGAAACAATGACATGTGGTAGTCTGTACATGTTTGCTATGCTGAATATTCCTGAAACAAGTCACCTTGGAAAACCTCTCATAAGTCCCAATTGGTGAAACAAATTCTTATAAAACTTGTGGTTTAGGAAATATTAAAAATGAGGCTACCTTAGTACGAAATTTTAGACACATAGGAGTAGTAATTTCGAAGATACCGTAGAAACAATATTTGACATTTCTGCAGAAGAAATTGGAAATTTAGGGCTTCTTGTTCCCGGAGCTTCCCTCCACTATTTTCAGAAAAGGAGTACATTAGATAGCTAGCCTTGAAGAGGCTCATATTTCTATCCAATAAAAAGTATGAAATTCCAAGTTTTTAAAATTAGGGTTTCTCTGACAAACCCTAGATCAGTCAGCTCCAGAACCAGGATGGACACCTCAAATCGGTAAGATCTAAATTTTTGTTATTTACATTTGAGGTTCTCATTTAAAAATGACTAATCACACCAGCTTGATGACAAAATTGGTGAAGATGAAAATTTCCAAGCATGGAATTATAGGATCTCACTAGTTCTTGAAGAAAATGAATTGGAAACCTACATAAGTGGAGAGGTTCCAGTTCCAGATGGAGATGAGGCTAAAGCCTTACACAAGAAGAACTTGGTCAAATCCAAGAGGATTATTGTTGATTCTATAAAGGATCACCTTATACCACAAGTGTCTTCCCAAAATACACCTAGAGAGATGTTTGATTCCTTGACCAAGCTATTTGAAGGGAAGAATATAAATCAGAAGAAGTATAGGAACTCCGGGATCCTTGAAGAAATTGACCTAGACCAGTATTTCAGTAAAGAAGTTAAAATATCCAGAGGGAGATGAGGCTAAGGATAGAGACAAGATAATCATTGTAGATTCTATTGAAGATCATCTCATTCCTCCTATGTCATCCTTGAAGACACAAAAAGGAAGTGTTCGATGCTATGATGAAGAAATCAAAGAAGAATACGATATTGTTATAACCACCTTGAATGGCCTTCCATGATCATGGGATTCATTCATTCAAGGAATGTGTGCCAGAAGGAAGTGATTACCTTTAGCAGACTCTAGGAATATCGCACACAAGAAGAAGCTTGACTCATAATAAGAGAAGAGAAAATGGGAGCAATTGAAGATCAAGCTCTCACGATCCAAAGAAGATCCCTCAAGCAATGAGGAATATAAAGTACTCAACTCTTGAAGAACCTCTTATCCATATAAACATTTGGATAAGAAATGATGTTGTTATGAATGAAGAAGATTATGAAGCTAAAGGATCAAGAAGGATTCTACCCACGAAACAAATAAAGATAAGTATTCAATTGTAATTTCATGATATTATTGTGTTATGCATTTGTTTATATTCAGTTGATGTGTTATGCATGATAGGATGTTTGAATTAATGACAATATACTACTAATATGCATGTGATGGGTAAGCAAATCATGGTGCTATACAAATCTCCATTTCTACTTATCTAGAATGAAACATCTTTGTTGACATATTGGATTAGTGCACAATCTCAATGATTTCATGGTAGAGATGGAAGACATCTAGAAAGTTTCCATAAGATATGGATGAATGTTGTATTGCCTAAAATAGTTGCATGATTATATCTTTATGCATAAGAATTTTGCATTATGAATATTTCGTATGAAATTTTTGTAACCATACAACTAATGCATTTGACTTGTAGGAAAGATCGCACACAATCTCCTACAAGAGAATAAGGATGAGACTTGTTCCAAAGAAAAAGTGATGACAGTTCAAGATTCACTCTAATAATCCAAAATGAAGAATGATGACTAGAATGCGATGTCGAGACTTGAAGGGAAGTCCGTAGTGTCTTTCATATGGATCTACAAGATCCAACATGTAGTATATGGAAACATCATGGGATACAAGGAAATATTTGTAGCACAAGGCTTCTCACAAAAAGAATGCATAGACTATGAAGAGACATTTGCAGCCACTATAAGTGAAGACACATGACAGAAAGACTCATGTTTGCAAATTAAAGAAGGCCTTGTACGAGCTCAGAAGGAACCCATGGGATAACACATACATGAGGATCTTGAATATCGCCTATAGTGATGAAGATCTTAACCTTTGCTACAAGGTTGAAGATGAAAGCCTATAGAGGATGACAAGCTCATTGATGGGTGTGAGAAGAACCTTTGAAAATGTTCAAGATAGAGGATCTTGGTATCCAGTGACCCTAGATGGAAACTAGTAGTAGATAAAGCTACTTGTCACTCTAGTACAAAATGTTTCAATGCATAGAGTACGAAAGGCAGAGGGAGAATGATGCTCCGCTTCAAAGGGAGTGACTATAGAAGATCTCGAGGTTTGACATGATATGATGGGATGGAAAACTTACTGATGGATCTAGGATTTACTAAGAGTAAAGTGGATTCCAACCTTTACTTCAAAGTTAAAGGTTGAAGACCACTAATGCTCCTATGTCAATGACTTGTTCCTGATAGGAAAAGAGGAACTCATTAAAATTGCAAGAAGGAGAATTGTTTCCGAGTTCGAGATGAAGGACTTGAATATGATGCACTACTTTCTAGGCATGGAGGTGTGGCAGAATATGGATGGAATATTCCTTGGACTAGGGAAGTATGCAGTGAAGATACTGAATAGGTTCGGGATGATGGACCGCAAGGCCATGCCCACACCTATGTCATCGAACCTGAAACTATTGAGTGATGCTTCATCAAAGAAGGTTGATACCATGATGTATCGTCAGATGATTGGATCATTGATGTACATAAAAAATACGAGACCAAATAATTGCTTTGTTGTGAACACATTGAGCCAGTTCCCGACATATTTGAGACATGTTCACCTGATTGTTGCAAATCATATTCTGAGGTACTTGAAGGGTATAGTTGAGTATGATATGAATAAGAAGACTAACCTGCATGGTTATGTTGATTTGGATTGGTAGCGCCAATGAGAAGAAGAGCACATTGGGATGATTTTTCAGTTTGAGATCTAGTATGGATTACTGGTTTGGAAAGATGGAGTCCTGCATGGAACTGAGTAAAGCTGAGGAAAAATATGTTGCCACTTGCTCAGCTATTTGTGAGCTAGTATGTTTATTTTGAAAGCTACTATTTGATTTGATTGATATGAATTTCATTTTTGTATAATGAAAAGAGGAGCAGTGAAGCTCTAGTATGTGATCCAGGTCGAGATTTCTCGAAAGAGGGAGTGATGAGTTCTAGCATAGCCAGTGAGACAGGTTGTCTGAGCATAAAATCCTGGCGAAGCTCATAGGTTTCTCAGACGTAATCAGTCCTATAGGTTGTCCTTAGATGTAATCAGTCCTGGTGAAGCTCACAAGTTATCCTTGGACGTAATCAACCCTGATATGATTCTGTGCTAGAAATGGCCAGAGTGAAGTTTGAGTACTTCAGAGAGAATCTTGGTGTTCATCAGATCAAGGTTCCTCCCTAGGGGAAGTGATGAGTCTGAAGAGTCTTTCTGACATGGTGAGAGGATTGGTTCCTCCCATGGTCAGATGTAAGTGATGTTCCTTTCTGACATGGTGAGAGGATTGGATCCTCCCATGGTCAGATGTAAGTGTTGTTCCTTTCTGACATGGTGAGAGCATTGGTTCCTCCCATGGTTAGATGTAACTGTTGTGTCTTTTTGAAAAATGGCGAGAGGATTGGTTCCTCCCATGGTCATATGTAAGTGATTTTCCTTTCTGACATCGCAAGAGGATTGGTTCCTCCCATGGTCAGATGTACGTTCTGTGCCTTTCTGACATGGCTAGAGGATTGGTTCCTCCCATGGTCAGATGTAAGTGTTGTACCTTTATGACATGGTGAGAGGATTGGTTCCTCCCATGGTAAGATATAAGTGCTGTAGATGTGAATACCTACATGGAGTCGAGGCCTACATCTAACAAGGATGGCTCTGTAGAACTTTCTATGATGAATAGAATTGAGAGATAGAACCATTTGCTCGGTATAGAGGAAGCAGTGATGATGATGATATAGCTTTGATGATGATCCAGCTTTGATGATGATCTAGTAATGAAGACTTGTGCTGATGAACTGTGTCAAGAGAATACCTTCCTAGTTAACAGGGAGTGTTTATGTATTTGTAACTTCGGAATGTATTCACTTGTATATTTTATATTATATTTCGTTGTACCCCGATGTTCCTCCGATCAGGAAATTCATTAATATAATCAATTCATGTAAATTCATTGAGTCTAACCTTCCTTTGTAAGTCAGGGCAATAGTCCCCACAATTGAGGGGTATTAGGGTTATTAGACTCTCCTGGTGAGGTCGGCCATGGTGAGTAATTGTCAAGTGGAAAACTAGTATAAATAGAGAGTGAGACTCTCTATTTGAAACACACACTCACTGAACTGTAGCGCATGAGTGAGAGAAGAGGAGCTCGTACAAGTGAGAGAGAGAACAACTGTTGGAGATCATCTTTATGTTTTTGGGTTTTACTTTTTCTATTGGTGCTCATTCTATCTCTGAGTAAGTTTCGGGCTTTTATCCTTAATGGTTTCCCCAAGGAAAACTCTTTTTGTCTCTTGTCTCTTGTGATTTTTGATGTACATGTTATTCTCTCAGATAAGATCGTAGATCATATTGATTAAATGATAAAAATCTAACAAGTATTGCTCAGGAATTTATAGTATCATTAAGAATAATAAAATCTGGTGTTACAATAGTTTACATAGGAAAAGAATTCAAATGCATTAGGTAGCAATTCAAATACATCCACTGGATCTGATTGTATCTAACTGAGCATCTAACTCATGGTGTCTCAATCAATATCGAAGTCCAACAGATCAACTCCCAGATGTCCAACAACTCAATCAATTAGTGATAGCTAGTTAATTCAGTGCAACTGAGTGTGGTAGGTGGGAAAAGGATCCTACTCCACATGCAGCCATGCATTATCCATGCATAAATAGAGCTAGATAACTGAAATTAAATAGGGGCTAACTAAGACTAACTAGTTCCAACTCCAACTAGCTAAAGGAGGTTGGTGCTAGGACTCCCAGTGGCTCCTAATATGTAGGGATTGGTCTAGGAGGTAGGGATTGGTCTAGGAGGCGCCCAAACTGATGCATGCACATGTAGTAAGTGGCAGTTAACCTCTAGCAGTGTTCCCCACACTCTAATAACTGGTACATGTGGACCCATTAGGCCAAGTGGACCCAATGGTACTAGTCCACCCAATTAATTAATCAAGGTTCCTAAGTTAGGCTAAATAATCTAATAGACAATATGGTCAAGGGCGGATTAATAATCCTAACAAGTTGAACCCAAAGTACGATGGCCTATATGTATGATTTTTTACAACAACATGTCGACTATTTGACAAGCGTTGACTTTTATAAACGTTGGTTAATTTTCGTCGGATATCTGACAGGAATATTGTCTAGTCAAATATCTAACAATATTGAGTCAGATATCCGACGACATATTTATTAATATACCAGTTGGAGACTCAACACATAAACGTTGGATATTCTGCCACCAATACTTATTAGAAGGAAATATTTCCAACTACATAGTCACTGGATAACCAAAAAAAATACTTTACAGTCTATCAGATATCCGAATACATTTTTTGTCGGTAGTATGGCATGAACACCGAAAATGTGTGGAAGATCGTCGGATCTCCGACATCTATACATAGAAAAAAAGAGAAATACCGATGACATTTGTCATCGGTGTTCTAGTATGAACGTTAGAAAAATGGGAAGGAAATTCGAATATCCAACATCTATACGTGCAAAAAGAAGAGAAAGACCGACGACATTTGTTGTCGGTGTTATGGCATGAATGCTGAAAAATGGGAAGGAACGTAAGATATCCGAAATCTATACGTACAAAAAAGAGAGAAAGACCGATGACATTTACCATCGGTCTTATCGCATGATTGTCGGATATTGTAGGATATTGTGGGATATCTCCAACACAACCATGTGGAGGTATGCCCAACACAGGGTGACTGAAATCAAAGAGGTGCACGCACCACGGGCGACCACAAGGCATACACGGGTGATCATGAACCTCGTCACAAGTGAAGGAGGATTTGGGAGAGAATAAATTCAAGGGAAATAGAAGCAAGTACGTCATATCAGACTCACCAACCCAAGAACCTATTGTGAATTTGGGTTTTGTACTACAGGACGTACAAACTGAAGTAGCGACGGAGTCTTATACGCCCCATGCAAGAGTTGTGGAAAGTACATCAATCTAGTTCAGATCATGCGAGATGACGTTAATATGGCCATGTGTGAGAGATAAGGTTGAGGAAGGAGATTTAGAGCATGCCAACATGATTTTTTTGATTATGAAGAAGAGTGACTTGGCCGATGAGACAAATCATTCCTGCAGTATATACACACATCAACTTATCTATGAATTCATTCATCTCAGGAAAGCAATTCAGAGCTGCGAGAGACTCCAAGATAGTTGGCCCATATGCAAACAAGATGATAACATGGAATACACCGACAAGAGTGATCCTTTATTCCTACAACATGCCCTAGAAGCATTGGGACACAAAATGAGGAGAGTTAAATATGGCGTGGATATTCAAAAGCGTTAGCTTCACCGAATCAAAGGAGAAGTGAGGGAAAGTTTTGAGCAGGTTGCAGAGGACCTCCATGAAGTGAGATCAATTCAGAGGGAGAAAAAATATGCCAAGGAATCCTGATGTTCGGAGCAATCCCATGCCATCCAAGAGCTCACGGATAGACTGACTCACGTCGATATTCAGGTTGGAACTATGGCCTTCAAATCTCGAGTGCAGAATGAAGTAGCCAACCAAAACTTTGTTGATGGCAAGTTTTTTGGGACCTATCTAGGGAAATAAATAGTTCTTTATGTTTTGTTTTCTACTATTGGGACAATATGTGTAGTAAGGATTTCTCCCTACTACAGGGGCAGGAATGGCACCCTTTTTTCTATAGGATAGAAGGGTAGGTTCTTGCTGGTGGGTAAATGCAGAAAATAAAACAGAACGTAAATAAAAGTAAACTAAACTAATGCTAAGCTAATAATAGAAAGAAGAAGATGAACCCCTCTGCAAACATGGGTTAGGGTTCCACCTCCAAAGACCTGCAAACAAATCCTATGCTACAATAACCTGCAATACCTACAAAACAATGTTAAAAAAAACAAAACCTGCAAATGGAAATAAGGGTTAGAAATCAAAGCAAACTAAACAACTAAGAAGCAAAAAATAAAAAATGGTATACCTTCTCTAGTGGAAATGGGCCACCATGCCCAAGCTTGTGGAAGCACCTCTCTCTCTTGGATGGGGAGCAATGGATCAATGGAGATGGAGATGGAGGAGAGGGAGTGTGGGTGGTTTGAGAGGAAAAGGTCTCAAAGAATCCATGGACATCATAACAATAAGCAAGGGAGAAGTGTTTTGAGAGTGACCCCCCACCCTCCTTTTATAGCTTTTCCAAGGGGTTATAGGGTTTTAATCCCTTTGTCAGGGTTTTAGCCCCATTTTTGGGCCTTTAGCCCCTTCCGCCCTAACTTTAGCCCCTTTTTGAGGGATTTAGCTCCTAGGGGGCTATTTTGGGCTCTTTTTTGGGGTTTTTAGCCCTTTTTTTTCATCCTTAGGCTATTTTGGAGGTGTGGGGGTCTAATGGAAGGTCTAATGGAGTGATATGAGTGTTGTGAGATGGTGTCCTTGGGTGGTGTAGGCCATTGAGAGCTAAGTGGGGGATTTTTGGGTTAACAATATGTCTATATATTTTGGAATATATCCAGTAGGAACTTATATTATCCTTTTGTTTACTACTGTGAATGCTACGAAGAAGACAATGTTAGTAACATAAGTTACAACTTTTCTTTAGCATAATAAGGAAATGCATTTTTCATATATATGCATATATAATATTTGTTGTTGTCATGCAATATTGTATCTAAATTTTTTGAGAACTTTCCGTATTTGTTTCCATATTATTTTCAATACAACTTAGCTTTCATATTATGTTATTCCTTTTCATTTTCAATTTCTTTTTTAGTGGTTCATTGCTAACCATGTCTTCATCACATTATATTAAAACCACTAAATCTCTTTTAACAAAATATTGTTAATCCCTCTTAAAGCTCAGATGTCTTAAAAGAGTACATCATTGTTATGTAATGCAAGTATTTGGCACTAGATTTGCTCTCAAATCCACTTGCAAAGTGATGTTGAACTTTGTATTTCAGGACTAATTCGAATGGTACTAATTTATTGGCACATAAAATGTTTATGAGTATGATAAGAATGGATTCCAAAATAATATGAGATATCTCAATATATTGTGACCTTATACTTCTTGAGATAGATCTGAATTTTCATCATAGTGTTCCTTGTCACCATTTGGTTTCTATTGTTGCAAGTATTCATTTAATTCATTCTTGGCACACCTAAGAAACATTTGTTTGGTAAATCATTTGATAAATTAAATATGATTATGATAAATTACTACAACTATCGCCATCTTTCATTGGGCATGCATCTAAGAAAGAACTGATACAAATTGTGTCTTTGTTACCTTTTAGATAGGTCTTCATTACTCCACTCTTGGCAATTCTTGTAAGGAATATTGATTGACTATTTCAGTTGTAGCCTAAGCATTTTGATTTCAGAAGTATATCGCCTTGAAAAAACATCTCCTCTAGCTAAATATTATGCAATTCTTTAGATACAACAAATTATCCTTCGGTAAGTTATGAATGTTATTGGAAGTTTATCTTTGGTGCCTAGTCATATAGATCACAAGTGTGAAGATAATCTAAAGTTGGTTTCTGATTTTGGAAGTAATATATGAGTAAAATGTTTTATCTATGTTCAATAAATATATGGCCGAATGATTAATTAGAAGGATCTTTGTTGCTCATTATGTACTAGCTCTCACAAATTGTTAAATGCTCATGATCCTTGTTAGTGTTGAAGTGAATGTATTTGGTTTGATAAAATTTTATTTGCATTGAGCTAATGGTTGAGAATATAGTTGCTTTGGAATAAATTGAGCTTATAGTCAACATCATAGGATCTAATTTGTGGATTAATTAATCAGGACTTACAACACAAGATAACTCTTTATCAGGTCAATGTTTGTATTTAAAAACAATAGATGATATAAAACCTGCTATTATACCTTTTAACCAATGTTTTCTATTGTTTTATGCTAATTCAATCATACTTATGAGAAAAAAACATTATATGATATGTTTTGTATTGGTGTCTACTCATACAAGCATACATTAGGATATGTACAACTCTAGGCTATAACTCCTTTGAACTGCTTTGGACAATAGAAAAATGGCGAGCTGAATCATTTGATCATCCCTATGTTTTTGTGAATCTATGATGAAATATAATGATATGTATCTTTTCTTATTGTGAGAAAAACACCTAAAAATTTTGTTTTTCATTCTACCTATGAATAAAAATACAAATCCTAGTAGAAAAACTAGACAAGAGGATAAAGTGGATATTTATAATGCAACCACAGTTCTTGAGAATGACCTAAGTCTTTTTCCACACAAATAGTTTGCATGATAGAGGTGTGAAAACAACAACATAATATGTATTTTTCAAAGTTCATAATATAGGTATATGTCCAAACTTGAAGAAGTTCAAGACCAATAGTCAAAGGATCTTTTGGGTTAAGGCTTGAATAGGCTAGCACTAACAACAAAAGAAAAAACACATCACTAGGTGCATCTAATCCTTTCTTCTAGTCCTAGAATAATCCCTTTTCTTCCAAATCCCATTGAGAAGAGAATATAGGTGATGGTGAATGGATGTAGATGCATACAAAGAAAAAATATTTTTTATCTAAATTTTTGGACCTTTCTCTAACATAGTGAGCCCTATCCTTGAACACCTCAACTTCCACAACCTCATCCTCATGTGGTATTTTGAAACATATGGTGCCAAGCATGTCATATCCCAAGATTCCTAGACCTAACATGGGATTTGTTTTTCCCTTGCAATAAAATATAGGGATTGTGTTTTCTTCGTCTCTTCCTTCTAAATCATGACATAATTAGACACTTTGGTTTGAGTTGATGGCCTTAAAAGGAGAAAACAAGCAATTCTCAATGATTTTTTCATAGTGGAATTCTTTTGGTGCACCTCCGAGCCTTGAATATAACGAGGTGGGGATGGAAGATGCATCAAATTTTTTTATTTATCAATGTTCAAGGATTAAATAAACTTGGAATAAAATAAACTATGCATCAATATATCTTGAATTCCTTTGGTGGGATAGATATGTTTTGATTGCAAGACATCCATGTTTTAGGATTCATGTTGTGAGTGAGATTATATTTTATTTGGACAATACATAAGTGTGTTTATTCATTTTTATTTCAAAGAATGGGTGGATACCTTGTTCTCTCCTAAATTTGATAAGTAAATTATTGATCGGGGTGTTCATCCATCTCAATGGTTAGTCTGATGCTTTGGTTAATTTGGAAAGCCATCTAATTGGACTATCCAACTTGTATGCCTCAAATAAGTTTATTGAATGGGTATCCATTTGGAACTAGATATCTAATGGGTAATTTTAGGGCTTGTCTAGCACTACAAGTTATAAACCATGTGGATTAGGATATAAAATATTTATGATGAAGATGATGGTGATGATGATGATGATGATGATGATCGTGACAATGATGATGATGGAAATGAAGATGGCATTGATGATGACGATGATGGTGAAGATGAAAATGAATATCTTAGGGCATAGTCAAGACTCCTTAGTGCCCTAAGATAATGGGTTTAGCACTACTATTGGACTTCACATGTATTAATGGTAAATAATTTTGAGTTACAGGTCAAGAGAGTTGAAAATTTCAGCCACATATCAAAACTGTAGTATATTCTACTAAAATATAATAACCATTTATGTGAAAAACAAGGAAACCCAAAACTCCTCAATTAAAATTCAGTAGTTAAGGTATCCGACTAAATGGATCTAACCATAGTATTAAAGAATATTTTAGGGATTAGGGTAACCCTGTACCCGGAAGGAGTCAAGAAATCAAAGAATTATACGATAAAGATACATAGAGTAGTTCAAATTATAACATATTTACAATATCTCAAATACTTTCCCATCTGTGCTTAAACAAGGAGGATTACATTATTCACACAAATAAAAATAGTGCACGTCATGGTGGGGAACTAAGAAATTTCATGGGGTTTCATACAAAATTTTCCCTTGAATCGATTCAAGCCACGTCTTTTAAAATTTGGGGTTTAAGATGGGAAAATCACACTACCCTGAAAGGATAAACATCTCACTAGTACAAAATATAAAAAGGATACAAAAACAAGGCAGGGTACTAGGAAAAAACTATTAAACAAAGCTGATTTTAATCATCAATTCAAGAGTTTAATTTAAATTCCAAACCATCGATTACATTTAACAGGAACTCCAAGGTAAATCTGAGGAACATATCCATGTTTTAAGGTAAATGTTTTTGCAAAATAGAGGAGAATGGTAGGGATTACCAAAGACATTGTGTCCTATTTTTTTATACGTTAGTCTTCTCTACTCCTCACAATATTTTCTCGAAATCCCCTCAAGTGTTTTCTCATCGCACCATCCTCTCCATGACCAACTCTTTCATATAATGGAAAACCCCTCAGGGTCTACTCCTCATGGCACTATGATCTTAGTATACCAAAGAATGTGGGTGATCTGGAAATACCTCCATGTATACTCCTTGTGGCACTATGCTCTTTGTATACCAGAGAATATGCGTGCTTTCAAAAACCCTCAACTTCTACTCCTCATGACAGTGTGCTCTCCGTATACCAGAGAATGCTAGTGCTCTAATGAAAACCCAAGCTATAATCCTTGAGGAATTGTTCTATTCATTTCTTTTCATGAATGAATGGATGGGATCATTTCCTCAAAATAATTAAATTAGGAAAATATCATTTTTATGTGCCACAAATTCTATCTAAAGGACTTGTATATCAAAATGGGACCCTATCCATGGCTTACGATACCTAGAAAAGGGTTTAATAAGTCCCTAGTTTTTTTGTCTTGAAAAATATATTGGTCCATTAATGTGAAATAAGGATCATATCCATTTCTTATAGTATATAATACCTATATAATTTTCATATGGTGTTGATTCCATGTTTTCTTAAAGAAATAGTTACATCTAAATCCCCTTGCTTTTCCCCATAAAGCATGCCTATGACCAAGAGACCTATCCTACACATCAAGCAATGAAATGGTGTCCATGTTCCACTTGTATCCAAAAGGTTTCCTTTGTAGGGTCTATTTAGTGGTATAAGACCCCATGCAATGCCCATGATTTATAGAGATAATTAGTATGGCTTAAGACCCTAGGATTTTGTTGTTCAGGATTAAGCGCCCTTGTAACCTAGGGTATAGGGTTACCAACTTACTACTAATCTTGCAGAAAATCAGCTTTACCAGAGAATAGAAAGGGAATAGGAAGAAAGTATTGACTTACCCGATTACCGATGGTTGATCCAAGCTTGATCTTCTCCTACTCCTGTTCTCTCCAAAGCTTCTAGGGATGCACCTCTTTCACCTATAAAGAGCAAATTCTCCAAGTAATATATCATGCATGTATATATAAGAGGTTAGATAAAAAATATATCAAATACATAATCAAATATATTCATTAACCACGATACATGAAAGAGACTCAACACAATGTTGGAAGAAGAATTCTCTTTATTAACAATCAATGAATGAGATAAGAGTACAACCCAGCTTCTGAGACAAGGACTCATCTGCAACCAAAGGACTCTGAGTTCTGCTGCTCCAAGACTTCTGAAGATATACCACCAGCATAACTTTTCTCTCCAATCTTGATTGATTAATGCCCTCCCAAATCCCTCTATTTATACTTCTGGGAAATAGAGTGGTTTCGAAGGTTGGGGTGGTTGAAACAGTTGGGATAGTTAATGATTAGGGCCCAACTAATCTCCATTAATCATGTTTTATATTTTTTAAGGTCAAATCAAGATGTACGCGACTAATGATATAGGCAACCCTCTTATAACACACAGGTTGCTTAAAGGAAACCTGCATATGCTGATGTACACGGGTTGCAATGTAGATAGTCGTGTATAGTACGCGAGTTGCAATGGAGATAGTCGCGTACGTATGCGAGTTGCAATGGAGATAGTCACGTATGCAATTCAACACTTAGAAAATTTATATAGCAAGTTGGTTCAAGGGTAAATGCATCCCAATTCATGCCCATCTATAGTTTTTTGGCAAACTTCAATCCTAATATGTCCTTTTTTGTACCAATATAAGGAACATCGACACTCAAACGAAGAAGTGCCATTTGGGTTGATAACAGATTTTCCCATAAACCATGTAAAAGGAACTCATACCCATCTCTAGTACACAAAACCTAAAAAAGTCTCCATGTATGACTTGAAGGTGAAGGATTCCCTTTGTAGGGAATATGTGGATGTGCTTAAACATGACCAATGAACCCTAAATAAATGATGCAATCCTAAGTTCCTATTTTTTCTCTTTAGATCATGGTTGTGGCATTGAGACATATTTACCATGTACAAAACCTTAAAATGGTTTCCATACTCCTTTTTAAGTGGTACACTATATAGGACAGTCTGGTGATTTAGGTCCCTTTTCATCATGCATGAATTATAAAAGAAAATATTTAGGTCATAATTCCAAGTATTATTTGCCCAAAACTATGGTACTCCATGACAACCATATCTTGTGGATCAAACCTTGAAATGGGCCTTGTGTACTACTAGTGGGAAAATATTCCCATATATTATTACTATTTTGTGTTTGAGACCCTACATTATTTGAGACCTGATAAATAATTATCGATTGGGGAAAATTTTACAGGATCCTTTTGCGAACTATGTTTTTCAATCTACTTTGGTCGCCTCAAAGGTTCTCTCTAGGATCCCTTATTTGTTTTATCCCAAACTATGGAACAAAAGACATGAAACATAGAAAATTTGTATTTAATTAATAAGAGCTAGATTTCTACTCTTTATTAAGGCTTAATAATAAAATTAATTGGATAATTGTATATTTGATTTCTGCCACCAGGGGCCTCTTCATGTTACTTTTGTTTTAAGCCATACGACCACATTTACTAGCATTGTGGAGTAGTCCATTTGGAAAGTGAATCCTTTCATGTACCAATTTAAAGAAGCAATATTTACATTTATGTTCCACATCATTATGACATGATGGTTTTATAGATCACAATGGTGATCAAGTTGTAAGTTTCCAATATGTGTGTATATCTTGTTTACAACTCTTATTGAAATGACAATTTTTGGCATGTAAAAATCAAGTGTTTGAACTAATGTAACATTATGTTAGAGATGATGTGAGATTAATAATTGTATTTGTTACATTGAATGGCCTACATGAGCCATCTCACTCAAGAAAACAATATAATATCTTCAATTGCTCCTTGAAGTGAATACCTTATGAATTGTGGGTCTCGGACTTATTTATTTTCTATAGTGGTACTAGGAAGTGGGAAAATACACTTCTTTTAACTAGTTTATTCTTTAGATGAAAGGGCTTGATGGAGAAGAAAGTTAAGACTTGAAAACTGGGCATTTGAAATCAAGCATAGATATGAAAGTTTCTATGACCTAATATATTTAGCTACTGGTTGGCCTGGGAAATGGAAGTTTAAGAAAAAATGTATGTGATATGAGAAGCCTTCTACTATATAGAATTTATAGATTGGAAAAAAATGATATTGAAGTTACACAGTCACACTTGTATGAAGTATAATTTTATCTAGTTGGTGTTAAGAAAGAGATTACTATGTTTGAACTTATTCTTGTAGTGTCTTTGGATCGGTTGAACCCAAAAGCTAGTCCAAGATGTAGAAAAATATATCACTCTGTGCAGAATAAGATTTCACTGGTTATTGTTTAGGGTTTAAGGGAAGTTGAATAGACCCCCCACATAGGTTGATAGTAGATGGTGGATATTTTTTTATTGGGCATATTTTTTTTATAATTGATGGAATAGAACTAAAGTATTCCAACATGCAATACAATTCTACAATTTATTCTATCCTTTGTTTAATCCCACCAAGTGAAGGAGATCTATTTGACTCGATTGAGAATTCCTGGAGTTTACAATGAAGGTTATACCAAAAAAAAAATTCCATTGACCATTGGAAAAATGGAGAGAAATATGCTATATATTTATCCTTCTAATAGTCGATATAGCAAGAATGTATTCCATGAATCGAATCAATGTATAGTTTTAACCTTTAAAATGAGGAACAAACCAAACATTCATAAATCGAACATTACTTAAATCATAATGGAAATACAAAAACTATCACCATTTTGAGCCCCACAAATCCATATTTAGAGAATTTAGCAAATAATTTAATGTCTGAAACCCCCAAGCACGTAAATAAAACATTTACAGTTAATCTTTGAGACAATGCATTGAAATTCAAGGGTACCTTTCGATTTTTGTTGATATGAAATGATAGATCCAGCGCTCTGATCTTCCGCAGGTCACTATTAATTGTTTGCGCTCTGGTTAAAATGAAATAAATGGCAGAAGTGGAAGAGGATGTAAGACAAACCCCCAAAGCACATAAATAAAAACATTTACAGTTAATCTTTGAGACAATGCATTGAAATGCAAGGGTACCTTTTGATTTTTTTATATGAAATGAGAGCTCTAACGCTTTGATATGTTGCAGGTCGTTGTTAATTTTCTATGCTTTGGTAAAAATGGAATAAATGGAAGAAGTGGAAGAGGATATAAAACAAACCAAGGAAGATACAAATATCTTCTCTATTTTTCAGCTTCAAGACATGAATTCTTGTGTATTATGCTCATATTATGCCCTAAATCTTGGGGTCAATGATCATTCACTAGAGGCAGAGATCCGGTGGTGTTCGTGGTGTTTGTGGGTTTGAGGGAATTGTTTGTCTCATCCATGATTCTCGCCAGTCCAGTACAACATACATCCTATGTCCATTGAATCACACAAGGCCATCCCATTTGACAATGGGGATAAGATGGAGGAGGAACAAAACCATAAAACCTCAAGATAAGGCAAGATGCTTTGGATCGTCTCTATTGGTTCAGGATCATCTGCTCGGGAAGAGTCAATATGCATATGAATATACTAGTGCATTCAATGTATCTGTGATGGGGAACTCCACGCCTACTAAGGATATTATGGCTCTCGATCAAGAGATGGATTTGCTTGAACTAAAACTGAGACTACAGTTTCGTTGGAGGTATGAAGGATGTACACGTGAATGCCATAGAGTGACTATGCCATATGGTGTTGTTATTATCTATTTAGTCTATTTTTTAGTTGAACATGAGTTATCTAGGGCTTTGTTTGAGTTAACCTAATATTAGAATATTTTCATTACATAATAACATCAAAATAAGTTAATTGTGGAAATCTAAACCAAGATGGAATGTGTGATACAACTCCCTTCTAAGTTCTAGTTAAGCTTCATGTTAATTTCCATTATCAACCAACACATGGACATCATTGGTGCCAAAAAGTGAGAGTGGGTTCCAATCCTAGAATAGAAAACCAAATTTAGGCTAGAAATTCTATATAGACTCATTCTTCATCTTACTAAAGATATTGTCCTCAACTCTCCACTTATAAAGTTGGGTGTTCAAGCTCCTCAAGCTTGATGTAAATATTGGAACTAAAAAAAAGCTAATATTTACCAGAAGGAATCATGATGATGTTGCAAATGGTTGTCATAAATCCATCTTGGATAAAATAAATGAAGTTTAACCATCAATGGATAAAAGGAAAAATAGGAAGAATTGGTCAAGGAATACATATAAACGATTCCTACATAAATTGTACCCTGTTGTGGAATAGATACCAATTTCTTCTGTATTCTTGTCCCATAAAGACTTCAAATCTTGATTAGGTTAAAAGTATATAAAAACATTATAGTAAACTCGGTTTTCATAATTCTAATCACTTTAATACCTTAATAAAATAATTTTTTGCTTCACCATAAATTTGGAACTATGTAAAATTAATTTCATATTTCAAAATGATTAGATTTACCTACTCATTTAAATACAGTCTCAAAAATACTATATGGGAAATATTTTATTTAAGTATTAAAATTTATAACCATGATATGAACTTTTATACTCAATATTGTACACAAAAATACACACATACATGTAGATTTGGTAGATCACCCCACCCTCACCTAGGTTATTTGAACGATGATGATGAATCCAACGATGATGATCAAGATGACGATGAAGATGTCGATGAGGAAGAGGGTGATGACGACGACGACGACGACGATGACGATGACGATGATGATGATGATTATGAATATGATGATGATGATGATGACGACGACGATGATGATGATGATGGTGGTGGTGGTGGTGGTCATGACAATGATGATGATGATGATGACGATGATGATGACGATGATGATGACAGTGATGATGAAGATGATGATGATGATGATGACAGCGATGATGATGATGAAGATGATGATGATGATGGTGATGATGGCGATGATGATGATGACGACGATGATGGTGATGATGATGATGATGATGATGATGATGATGATGGTGATGGCGATGATGATGATGATGATGATGATGATGATGATGATGATGATGATGATGATGATGATGATGATGATGATGATGATGATGATGATGATGATGATGATNCCGACAACAACAATGATGATGATGATGATGGTGATGACGATGACGATGATGATGGTGATGATGATTTTGATGATGATGATGATGATGATGACTATGATGATGATGATGATGATAATGATGACGATGATGATGACGATGATGATGATGATGACAATGATGATGAAGATGACGATGATTACGATGACAATGATGATGATGACGATGATGATGAAAACGATGACGATGATGATGATGGTGATGATGATGATTATGATCATGATGACGATGATGATGACAATGAGTGACGACGACGATGACGATGATGATGACAATGAGTGACGACGAGGACGACGACGATGATGATGGTGATGACGAGGACAACGACAATGATGATGATGAGGATGACGACAATGATGACAACGATGATGATGACAACGACGACGATGATGATGATGACGATGATGATGATGATGATGATGATGACGACAACGACGATGATGATGAATATGATGATGATGATGACGATGATGATGAAGATGATGATGATGAGTGTGATGACGACGACGACGACGGCGATGATGATTGATGATGATGACAATCATGATGATAATGATGATGATCATGATGATGAAGATGATGAAGATGATGAAGATGATGATGACGATGATGATGATGATATTGATGATGATGATGAAGACGATGATGATGAATATGATGAGATGGAAGAGGGTGATGACGACGACGATGATGATTTCAATGATGATGATGATAATGATGATCATGATCATGATTACGATGATGACGATGATATCAATGATGATGATGAAGATGATGATGAGGAAGAGGGTGATGATGAAGAGGGTGATGATGATGAAGATGTTGATGAGGAAGAGGGTGATGATGATGGTAATGACGACGACGATGATGATGATGATGATGGTGATGATAAAGATGACGATGATGATGATCATGACAATGAGGATCGTTATGACGATGATGGTGATGATATTGATGATGATGATGAAGACAATGATGATGAAGATGATGATGAGGAAGAGGGTGATGATGATGAAGATGATGATGAAGATGTTGATGAGGAAGAGGGTGATGATGACGATGATGACGACGATGATGATAAATTAATGAATATCCATCAATTTATGTGAGGTATGTCAAAAATTTGACTTGTAGTTCTATCTTTGTCGGATATGTGGGGGGCGTAAAAAATTCAACACGGACATCTTTGTCAGATATGCAAGGGATGTCAGAAATATGACATGCAATTCTATCAATTTAAAAAAAATAATCAAATTACGTAATTTGAGGGTGAAATACGACGACACAATATTTTTCGTCGGATCTTGTCGTATTTCTCCTTGGGTTTTCCCTTCAAATTATGTAGTGTGAACAACAAGGTATTAACTTGGTATAGTAAACAAATACAAAATGGAAATTTTTATAGTTGAAGTTTTTTATCAATGTTAAGTGGTGAATCAAGCTATCATCTAACTATGTCCTATGAATATTCTAGATAGGTTTGGAGAGAATTGGAAATAATGACACGTTCCAGGGATGCTTGGGTAGAATATAAAATTAAAGAAGGGATCATAATGCGGTGGGAAAATTATGATACCAAGAATACCATTAATGGTGGAACATTGCATTTAAACATGCTTAAATTTATCTCAGTATGTAGCAAGGAGGTTTGGCCCTATTTATTCTTTTAGAAAACAAACACACACACACACACATATATATATATGTCCATGAAGATGATACGATCTATTATATGAATAAAATGGAACCAAATGAGTTACTGAATATTTATAAGCCACCCAACATAGAAAAAACAAGATTCTATCATCAAAATAAATCCATAATTTAGTAGAACAAGCATATCACACATGGAATACCATAAGAAAGGGAGCTATTAAGTTGATGAGAAAATATGTTGTACAAATTTGTTGTGATTGGATGCTATAATAATGGTGGTTAGTTTTATTAGGAGAATATAGTTATTGTGGTATCCTTATGATAGACCTCGCTAATGATGATCTATAGCCAAAATTTTACATGATTTTACACTTTTTCATGGGAATCGTATCCATTATTTATCAATATTTGAATGGACATACTAAGAAAAAAGTGAATCCCCTATGATACAAGCAATAATTAGAGGTTGAAATAAGCTATATTGAAATAGAGTCAATTTTTTTAATATTGAAACATTGATATTTAAACAAGTTTAATTTGTGTTATAGTGTTTTGAATAAACTTTTTACTTTCTCTAGTGTATAGATCAATGCAAAAGAGGTATTATTCCGAATTCCCATAAAAAATTTGCAAAATAAATTCTATAAACAACTCAAGTATTGCGTTTGGGTATGTAATGCTTGAAAGATATATTTTAGACTTGAAAGAAACAAGTATAAAACAATAAAGGAGAAGTGGAGACATCACTAAATAACATAATATTATTTTTAATCTTCAACTTCAGTACATTTATGCGAACATTTTGAGAAATTTCAATTTGAGTGCAAACATCTAGCAGGAACATCTATCATGTTCTTCTAAAAATATATATTGATGACATGCAATATTTTTATTTGGAAATAACTCCCTTGAAAACTCTCATAATCATTAGTATAATCATCCTCATTATCATGTGTGTCATTATCATTTCCATTATTATGTCATAGTCATCATCATTGTCATTATCAATGACATCATATTGCTTTCATTGGCATTGTCATATAGTCACATCATCATCATCCTCGCCCCCACTACCACCCACACCACCACCACCACAATCATCATCACCATTGTCGTCATCGTCACATTAAATGCCATTTCCATTATCCTTTCCATTGTTATTATCATCGTAATTGTCATCCCATCATCATCATCATTGTCATCATCATTTCCATTGCAATTGTCATCGTCATTATCATAATCAATGACAATTATGATGATTACTTAAATAATGATGAAAATGATAATTATGATGATGACGATGATTGATGATGACAATGACAATGACGATGATGTTTAAAAGAGATGAATGATGATGAAAATGATCATCAATGTCATTGTCATTGTCATCATCATCAATATCTGTATTTCAAGAACTCCTTTAGAAGGTAATTGAAGGGATCCAATCACTATATTTCAAGCATTTCTTTGGTGCACAAATCTTGTACTTTCAATTTATAGCATGGAACTTAGAGTTGTTAGTATGATGAGTGGGACACAATAGCTAAAAAGAGTAAATTTACTCAAGAGGAATTAGAAAAGCAATTAGCTCAATACCATCTTATTGGATATCCAAAATATTATATATTTGATGGTCACAAAATCCATTGACAAACTTGTTAAAAATATTTGAAGTTAAATAGACTCATAAACAATTGTAAATTTGTTATGCTAAATTGCACATTTTTCTAGAGGGTTGAACAAAACTGAGTATTCTAGACATTTGGGAGTGGTAGGATTTTATAGTGGTGTGAATCGACCTCTATTACTTAAGGAAAGTTGAAAGAGATTAATGTCAAATCAACATTAGTTAAAATATTGACACATTAGTTTAAGTAATTATAAGAACAAGTTCATTACCATCAATGCACTACTGAAAGGCATTTGAGTCTTGAATATATAATGCAAAAATTTGTAATGCTTGTTAGTCAAGGACAATTGAGCTTGGGACCTCCAAAACCAAGCAATTACTTGAAATCAATGAGATAATATTGCATTTGGATAAATAGATTCCCTTGATATTAGATGATAGATAATTTTTGTGTGAATATAGATGAAATCAAAGGGTAGAATCAGGATTTGTAAATCTCTCCTCATTTATCTAATTAAATTTGTTTTCACCAAGTATTTATGTATATATATTTGAAAAATAATGACATTACTTATGCCCATATAATCCTAAATTTATATGTAGTAGAAATGGTCCATTGTTTATTTTTGCCCTTGTACATATTTATCCCACATTCATTGTGAGATTACACATCTTTTTTTTTATATGCATATGCATTTGGAAATTATTTTGATGCAATGTGCACAAGACTCTTTGTCGTGGGTTCATACATGGGATATCAACACTTGGCTTACCATTTGACACTTGGTTTGGAATTTCAATTGGTAGGTTCACTTGCAAGAAAAGATAAATATTGGGGCTTTGTCAAGACCCAATCTTTTATAAAGAAAATAAACCAAAATAGTTTTCCCGCTCAAGGAACTCTTGGTACATTTTATCTCTATATCAGAGCTATAAAAAATACTTTCAAAGTTGTTTTTGTAGTGCTCACAAGAATTTGAATGGAAATATAAAACCAAAGCCATGCCTATTTTCCAATTCTTCTCTATCCATAAGGCAATATCAAATTATCAACAAACTAGAAGGACACCTTATTATTTTTTCATGCATGAGTTCAAATGCTTCGAAGAACTCATTCATTACCATTAATGGAACACTTAAAAGGAATTTGAGTCCTGAAGATATGGTGAACAACTTTGTATTACTTGTTCATTAGGAAAAATTAAGATTGGTGATATCCAAAACTAAGGAATTACTCAAATTCAATGAGACAATATTGTGATCAACTAAATCGACATCCTTGAGATTAGACGAAATAGAATGTTTGAGTGAAGATAGACGAAAGAAAAGAGTATAATCACTAATTGCAAGTCTCTCCTCATCTATCTTAAATTCATTTTCACCATGTATTTCTATGCATCTCATTTACGCAATAACATCATTACATATTCCCATAAATCCTAAATCGATATGTAGCAACAACATTGATTGTTTCTATTTTCCTTTAGGAAGCTCCATCACACATTCGTTGTGTGTGTATGCATATGTGTTTCTAAATTAATTTGACACTTTCTGCACAAGACTCTCCACCATGGGATCTTGACACTTGGTTTGGATTTCGGCTTGGTAGGTTGACCTACGAAAAAAATTAAAGATTGGGGCTTGGTTAAGACCCAATATTTTATAAAAATAATTAAACCAAAATGGTTTTCCCACTCAAGGATTTCTTGGTACCTTTGATCTTGATTTCAAAGTTATAAAAAACACTTTCAAATGTTCTTTAGTAGTGTTGACAAGAACCTTACAACAAATATCAAACCAAATCCATGCCTTTTTTCCACCTTTTCTCTATCCAAAAGGTGGTATTATATCATCAACAAAATGGTTAGAAAATTACTTCATCAATGACCCATGGTGAATGAGAGGTTGCCACATCAAACTAGTTGTTTTCTATCTGCAGCTTATCAAGGTGCAATAAACCCCCATTATGTTCTTGTGTCGCAATGAATGTAAACCTTTGATACGGTATGATTTGAACAATCGGATTTGTGAATGGAAACATTTTTCTTTGGTTGTGTGAGGGTTTATTGAATAATACTTGTCAATTCAAAAAAATATGTCCCTAGTGTTAGGTCTTGGTGCCAACACCTTTCAAATAAGTATGCAAGTTTGGGATATATATGCTTAGGTATGGTTGTCTAAAAGCCCTCAATATCCATCGAATGATATGTTCATGTATTAAAATTATTGTATTGTTTTCATTTTTGGCTTGGGACATTATCACACATACATATAATAAACTAACACTATTGAGTTTATATACTCATGTGTTGGATAACTATTTCAACACATAGTGTACTTAGACTAAGTCATGGGTTTGTTTGTAGTAATCTATTGAAACATGGATTTTATTGGACACATGATTTGATAGGTATTATAGGTTGTTGACTTGGTTATAACATGGTTATTGGGTCTATGAAAGCCCAATTTTTTTCATAGATTTACAAAAACTAAATGGTTGACCCACGACACTTAGTTCTTGGACATGATAGATATTTTCTTGAAAATTTAACTTTGGTAGATATGGATTATTAGTTAACATTAATAGAGAGTGTATATATTAGGATAAAACCCAATATAGGTTTTACATAAAATTATAACCAAAATGTTTAAAACTTGATACCCAATGCTTGAATTAGCTTGGTAGGTATTTGGGTTCGATTAAGAGATGTAGATTTGATTGACTTTCAATAATGGAAAGACATGAGAGACATTAAATACCCATAATTTAAAATAGTCAAATGTATTTGAAGCATACCGAAGTCAAAATAAAATCAACCCAACTTACCAACCTCCTAAACCCCTATCGATGTTCAAGGGAAACTTTGGTTTTGTTTTTTTACCAAGGAAAATTTAAGGATCCATACTTAATTAAAAGGGTATAAACTATGGAAAATATTACCAATTCTTAAAATTCCAACTATAAAATATTTGGCGATACTTTTCTAAAAAATTATAATTTCTAAGGATTTAATATAGTTAATAAAATAATTTGGCTATTTTAAGAGTAAAATAACCTTACCATATCAAAATTGGGCTAAATAATGCTTCAAAAAATAGAAAATGATGATTTTTTGGGAAAAAAACATGTAAAACTATTCCACGGGGGGGATTTCACACCTAAAATTTCCCCTATTTTAGACTTAGTGTAAAATAACTAGGTCTTGAATAAAAATAAAAATGTGGTTTAAGGTGACCTCAACATAGTAGTCATAAAAGCCATCATATGATAAAAATGAATAGGTTCCAAACCAATCATCATGCTAAGAAAAGAGTATGATGCAAGTGCCAAGATAAATTGAATCCATCATTAAAAAAGGCATCAAAACATGTAAAGATCCATTCTCATCTAAGGAACCCTAACTCTTGCATAAGCTACTACCTTCATTTCCACTTGTTTTGTGGCTCAAAATATTCAAAATTTCCCTCCATTTTAGTGTCAACAAGTCTATTTCTTAGTATAGAGGCCCTTTATTAACAAGTATAAATCCAATACAAGGATAATTTCTTCTTGCTTCTAATGTAGATGTGAGAGAAATGAAAGAACTAAGTTACTAGAGAGATCCTTCAATTAGATCTCTCTTGCAATACAGTGGTTCCTTTTGACCATCTCTTGACCTTTGGCATGAAGCTTCCTAGTCTTTGGATTTCTATCCACCTAGAAATACAAGTCTAATGTTCTGAACTAGGCATATAATGGAAGAATCAATATAGGTAGTCTTTCAGTTAATAGAAATATTGAACTAGGTTGATTTCCTAGACATCCAATTCCAACAGCTAGACACAATGACAAAGTTGATTGGTCATTATTGAATGTTGAACTTTATCACTACCATTGATAAATATGATATCCTCAAGTTTGGTTTTTAAAAGGTAAAATATTGTATGGTGGTAAATTAGATTGATGTGTGTCCATATTTAAGTTCAAATTTAATGACATATGGAAAGGACGATAATGGTGAGGAAAAAGGAAATGATAATGGGCATCATTGTGAGAACAATGGTGAAAATTATGCTGATGACAAGGACAATAATGATCCATATGAATACGATGAAAACAATTTAGGGGATTTGTTGAAGGATCCTAGTCGACCAACTGACTAGGTCCTTTGATCGACCATTGTTGGGTCATTTTTGTTGGTTAGTTAGGTGGGCATAACTACTTTTAACTAAATAATTGATTGTAACTCAATATATATATATATATATATATAGGCTGGTGATCCGTGATTAAAATAGTTCATGATTATGTTGTACATATTATGGATTGGATATAATACAAGTGTTGTTGTTGTTCCCTTTACTTTGGTGTCTTCTTGTATATAATAATGTGAATGCCTCATCTTCTATATATTTTATATTATTTATATTCATTTAATCATGTAGATTAAACCATTGGTTCTAAAAGCTAAACTTGAAACTGGGTCTCTTGAGTGAGAGCTGAGTATACTAACCAACTAGAGTACCTAGGTCTTTCTAAACCCCCCCTCAACAAGTCATGAAAATCTAACTTTTAAAGACGATTGTTAAAACACCACCTCCAAAAGTTAAACTCTCATGAATTTTAAGAGAGATTTTAAAAAATTGACCTTGAAAATATATTTAGGGAAATATTCTTAAGCATCCCCCCCACAAGAAAAAAGTAATGTTAATTGAAATTTTGGAAACGATATTTAAAAAACAACCTCCAAAAGTAAATTTTTCATGACTTTAAGGGGTATTTTTAGAAATTACCTTGAAAAATATATTTAGAGGAGGTCATTCTATACACCCCGAAAAGTCATGAGAGTTTAACATTTGGAGGTGGTTTTTACAAATCACCTCAAATATTCAATTCTTGGGACTTGGGGGAGGGGGTTTCCAAAAAACACCTTGAAAAATATCTTTAGGAGTTGTCTTTCCAACCCCCTCCCTAAAATTCATGAGAATTTAACATTTGGAGGCATTTTTTTTTATCAATTACCTCGAAAATTTTAATTCTCATGACTTTTTTTTGCGAGGAAAGGTTTCAAAAACCACCTTAAAAAATATATCTAAGTGGGGTCTTTCTAACCCACCCTTCCCTAAGTCACGAAAATTTGAATTTTGTTTTGGGTGGGGGGGTTAAAAAACCACCCCCAAAGGCCTAAAAAAATTTTAGAGGGAATTTTAGCAAGACCGTCGCAAGCCAAAAATGCCACTAAAAGGGTGAATTATTGTAGTGTTATTTTGGTTTTTGGTTGTTAGTATTATTAATTAATCCTCCCTTTGACCACATAGTCTATTTGTCATTTTCATAGCTTAGGAGGTCATTATCACTTCACTAGTGCATGTGGGACACACCTAGGATCCACCTACCACTTACTTCCTCTATTTGCATAAGTTTAGGTTCTCTAGGGACCAATGCCTATAATTTAGGAACCCACTCTGAGTGCCACCAGTAGTATCCAGCAGTTGACTCTAGTAGGTATTTAGTTATGCTTTGATTCCCATCAGTTAGTTCACTCTCAGTCACCCTAGATCTAGTTAGCGTGATTTAAGGGAGGTTGAGCACATTTACTCACCTACCCTCATTAGTTAATTGATTGTAGACTGATTCAGTGATCTGGAGTTGCATTAGTGAGATATAGTGGTGATTTTCCCACTCCTATTTAGCACTAAAGTCTATTTGAGTTGGTGAGTTCAAATCCTCCCTAAGGCATTCAAATTATACCTATTGTATGATTATTGTATTATAGAGACATCAATGATTATTCATGTAATGTTATGCTGAATATTTTTTTCCTCATGTGTGTGTCATTTCTGTGATGAATCTATTGATCGATTGACATTGAATTGTTTATTATTCTACATCCTTCTCTTCACATTTCTTTCATTCAAGCTTGAGGATCCATGATTCACTAAGATTAACATGGTATCAGAGTAGGTACCCAAGCCGGCTTCAAACCTCAGAAACTTCCATTAATGTACCAGAAGCAATTGGGTTCCACATAAATCCTAGTATTATTTCCTTTCTCCCTTTGGATTATGTACATAAAAGTATAACAAGGTGTGATGCACCTAGAGTACGTGAACATGTTGAAGTGGAGAGTGTTTGAATTGGTTTGATAGTGAATTGTAGTGTTTTGCAGTTTTTTTGCAAGTACATTCAAATATTTTTTAAAGAATTAGCTCTTCTTAAAGCCATGAGATGGAGAATTCAACAGCTCTCACTCCCAGAATCCTCACACCCTTTAATTACCTAGATTGGAGGGATGATATGCATATTTCCTTGCACAAAAAGGGTATGTACAAGGTCCAAATGGGTAGAGAGGTCAAACCCCAACATTATCTTGAAAAATTGAACTATTTGAATAATCTTGGCTTCATGTGCATCCACATATCCAGGGATCTACTGTTCCATCTTGATGGACTAAAAAATCCAAAAGAAGTATGTTATAAGCTCAAATCCTTGTTTAGAAAGCAGGATGAGACCAGGGGCCATATTTTGGAGAATGAGTTGATAGCACTACAACCTAGTAACTTTGAAACAATACAACAGTTCTTCACAAAATTCAAATCCCTTTTCATGCACTACAAGCAGTGCAAGATTGATAAAAAGGATGAGCTTTCGGTGCTCTCAATGCTATGGAAACTTGGCCCAAAATTCCCAGTTTTCATATCTACCTTTCACTATGGGAGACTGGAAACTCCAAATCGGTGAATGCCATATGTTATGCCTACACATAATCACTAATCCGAGAACAAGATAAGTTGATTCAAATGGGATCTCTCAATGTCTCCAAGAATCAATCTCTCTTGGATGGAGAGACTAAGATTTCACAAGAAAATGGGAAAGAGAAAGGTAAATAAAAGAAGAACGTTGATTTCAATCCTAAGGAGAAGCAAAATCCTTCAAAATGATCCTTTGGTCCCAAGAAGGACAAGCACAAGAGGTTTGAAAAATCCAATTGGTCTTACTACAAAAGAGGATTTTATCAAGATAATCATTGTATGAAGAAGACCATAAACCATATGTCTAATATCCTTGACTAGAACAATATTTCCCTTCCTGAAGGTGCAAAGAAGTCTGGTGCTGGAAACAAGACTGATGAACATGAGAGGTGCCATGCTCTGAAAGCAGTTTTCACTCAGTCAAAGGATTTTCTCATTGATTCTAGATCCTCCAACTACATGGTTTCCTCTAAAGAATCATTCACTTCTCTGGATCTCTCTGGAGGGCCAAGCATCCATATGGGAGATGAATCACAAATCCCATATGTTGGGAAAGGTTCCATTAAAATTGTGCATGGAGTGTTCTAGAATGTGATATATGTTCCCTCCCTAGAAACAAACTTGTTGTTTGTATACTAGATGACACATATTAGCTCTCACAAAAGAGTCACATTTGATCCTAACAAAATGGAGATTTTAGAAGTCTCTACTAGAAATTTGATAGCGAAAGGAGTTGCTAATCATGTCTTCAAGGAATATGCATTTTATTTTCTTCCTAATTCATATCTGAGTGCCTTATTGACTCATGCCAATAAAAAAATCAAGATGTGGCATGAAATATTTGGCCACTTGAACTTCAAGTATCTCCAGCAGTTGCACAATGAAAATATGGTTGAGGGATTTCCTCCCATCAAATATTCTTAAGGTGTGTGCATTGGTTTCTTGGAAGGAAATCATCTAAAGAAAAGGTATGAGGTTGGAAAGGAATGAAGAGCTTACTACAGACTATATTTAATTCATAGTGATGTATTCAGACTAATTCCTACAAAATTTATGAATGGATCCAGATACTTTCTGACCTCCATTGATGACTTTTCAAGGTATTGTTGGGACTAATTTTTGAAGCAGAAGTATGAGGTATTTCAAACCTTCAAAATATTCAAATCGTTGGATGAGAACACTCTTGGAAAGAATATCAAAGAAATTAGATCTGATAATGGAGGTGAGTATATCAAAATATAATTCCAGTAGCTATCTGCATCAGCAGACATTCAAATGAAACATACAGTCCCATACACGCCATAGTATAATGGTGTAGTTGAGAGGAAGAACAAACCCTTGAAACATATGGCTGCATGCCTTTTAGAAGAAAGAAATATTACTCCATATATGTGGGATAAAGCAGACAATTGTGCTTCGTATATCCAGAATAGGGTTCCCTACAAGTCAGTGATTGGGGTTAATCCTTTTGAAGAATTGATGGGACATAAGCCCAATGTCTCACATCTGAGATTTTTTGGCTCCAAGGCATGGGCCATAATTCCTAATGACAAGAGGAAATACTTCCAATACGAGAGTAATAAATGAATATGGTTGGGATCTACATATGATGCTAAGGAATACAAACATATGGACTTTGAAACCAAATAGTTCTTCATATATTTGTAGAAATAATAGATCAATACTATGTGCAATGATGCTAAGAAGAAGCACAGGAAATAGATCTTGCTACTAAGAATTCTCACAAAGCATACACAGGAAAAATAGAGAGAAGAAAAGAGACTGAATCACATGAATGAAGAGATGAATATTGGTGTGTATCCTTCCATTGAATAATTATGAATAATAGTGTACATAAATAGTACATCCATCATAGGAAAGTCGAATTTTATGGAAACAACTCATAAAGCTCAAAAAGGCTGACTTACCAAAATATAGCAAACCCCCATAGGTGGATAAAGCACTTGCTAAATCTATCAAGGACCTCACGAGTTGGAAAAAACATGAGTGAGTTTTCAAGGAGATGGAAATAAAATGATAATCCTAGAAAATGGAGAAAAACTAATGGAGGATGGGTTGGAAACAAAAGCTCACAGTTTCCTAATTGACTAGCTTTTATCTTATCCATAGAAAAGCAGGAAAAAGCAGAAAAAGCAGAAAAAAGCAGAATCTGCTGTAAAGTCCTGTATACTAATTCTGGATCAACCCAGAATCAGAAATAAGTAACTCCTAGGATATAGATGGCATGTATTGACTTTAAGGTGCAAGTGGATGCCAACTAATTAAGCTAGTGGGTGAATAATTAATCAAATAATGATTAATTATTTTATCCTAAGTTGTGAGTGGGTTTAATATATTCCAACACCCCCCTATAATTATGAATTTATGATGGTATGACAAAAAATATAGATGCATATGGATGCATATAGGGCCCAGCAACAAGGCTATGGTCACCCTTTAACAATTATTATGTCCAAAAAAGTGAGGAAAGAGGAAAAACCGCATGGGGAAAATCCTCCCTCAAGATACGACAAGGCACAGAATTTGAAATGTGTCTTCAAAATATCTTCATATTCACTTTAATTAGCTGACTGAAGTGCTTCTGAATGAAGGACTTGCTGAAGAAATCATGAACCCCGTGATCATGCACTGGAGTGTAGAACCTGCAAGAAGGAAGATGAGAGACTCCTTCTATCTCATCGACTGATGAAGTAGGAGAATTATCTGAATGCTTCTTTCTGATTTGAAACTCTGATATGCAAACATAATATGAAATGGAAAAGAGATATGTGCATACTCCTTTCCAAAGAGTACAAAAATTAAGACAATTTATTTCACACCCAATTCCCTGAATAGCTGCAAAATTGTGATGTGAATCACATGTCAATATTCCAATATGATGTAGCACTTGTATAGATCTTATATGAGGCTGATAAAAAACTGATATATCAGAAACATTAGCATATGGAACAGAAAAGACAAAGGCTTCAGTGGCTTCATGAGGATATAGGGCTAGACTAGGAAAATTATGAACAACTGGGGAAAAGTGATAGGTGTAAAAATATGAATGATGGATGGGATTAAGATCTGAACAATAAGTGTTTAGAACAGATCCAAACATGTTTAATATCATTCCATATATTACTAAGTTCATGGATAACCAGCCACTGAAAGTTAGGAAAGACTTCAAATCATGTAAGATAAATATCACTGCATAAGAGACTAATGAGGAATCAACTAGTGAGCTTGGGATTTGTATAGTCTTTGGATTATTCAGAGGTATGGTAGATGGTATGGATGATGGTATCATATGTGTATCAACCTGAAAATATTCTTCTAAATCATAATCCAAAGGATCACATATAAGCATATCAATAGACTCATGGGAATACACTGGTAATGAATCCTCTGTATGAAAGGAGGAAAGAATGAGATGTCCACAATATTCTAGAAGTCTCTGAGTATTGATGCCAAGAAAAAAGGAGGATATTCTGAAGCACATGAGATCAAGTAAGGTAAGTGGTATGACACAAATAAGGCTTGATGTGGCTAAGCAAACATCCTGTAAGTCACTGGGTTGCGCACCATCAATGAGAGAGGCATGCAAGAGGTGTAAAGAATCTGGCACATAGATCTTAGAATATAAGATAGGATATTGAGAGAACAATGAATGGGTTATAGGATCATAATCAATATCATCATCATCTCCATATGTTACTTCTTTTTCATCATTAGTATCACAAGAAGAAAAATCACCTTCAAGAGACACAGAAAAACATGGCTCTTCAATATTTGCTTCTTCATTGAAGGAGGAAGCATTCGACTGAAAGAGGGAAGCAGCAAAATGAACTGTATAAGAAACTTCTTCATCATGATCAACTTCATCAGAGAATGTAGAGGCCAATAAATCTTGAGAGAGAGAACAAGAGGAGATGCTAGGTTCACTCCATGTTTCATCTTCAATTTCCTGCAAACCAAAAGCTTTGTCCAAAATTTTCCAAAGCTCAAATGGAAATTCAGTAGAATCTATGAGATGATATATATTTGGAGAC
>LPNX010558291.1:418006-457975 GCA_001517045.1 Pseudotsuga menziesii
TGATCCTAAGAAGAAGCACAGGAAATAGATCTTTCTACTAAGAATTCTCACAAAGCATACACAGGAAAAATAGAGAGAAGAAAAGAGACTGAATCACATGAATGAAGAGATGAATATTGGTGTGTATCCTTCCATTGAATAATTATGAATAATAGTGTACATAAATCGTACATACCTCATAGGAAAGTCGAATTGTATGGAAAAAACTCATAAATCTCAAAAAGGCTGACTTACCAAAATATAGCAAACCCCCATAGGTGGATAAAGCACTTGCTAAATATATCAAGGACCTCACGAGTTGGAAAAAGCATGAGTGAGTTTTCAAGGAGATGGAAATAACATGCTAATCCTAGAAAATGGAGAAAAACTAATGGAGGATGGGTTGGAAACAAAAGCTCACAGTTTCCTAGTTGACTATCTTTTATCTTATATATAGAAAAGCAAGAAAAAGCAGAATCTGCTGTAAAGTCCTGTATACTAATTCTGGATCAACCCAGAATCAGAAATAAATCATTCCTAGGATATAGATGGCCTGTATTGACTTTAAGGTGCAAGTGGATGCCAACTAATTAAGCTAGTGGGGGAATAATTAATCAAATAATGATTAATTATTTTATCCTAAGTTGTGAGTGGGTTTAATATATTCCAACAAGAGTGCATTGTGCAATTTGAAGAAGATCGAGTGCATAATCCACATCCAACCGAAGAAGAAGAAGGTATAATTTCTCATCCATTTCTATTTTCATATGATGATGTCTTGACTAATGTTTCAGATTCAGAAGACAAGGATAAATACGATCATGATATTGATATTGAGAATGAACCTCACAAAGATCCAGATCCAACACCTTATCTAAATCAAAGGCCTAAATGGGCCCAAAATCTCATTGAAGAAGTTGGGAATAGTGTTGGGGATCTAGATGACAGAAGAAGAAGAAGGTCCCAGTATCAAGATGAACATGTTGCAATCTCCCATTTAGATGAACTTCTCCTAGAGATGTGTTTCATAATGATGGGGTCAGATCCTCAGTCATACAAGGAGGCTTTCCATTATCCAAGGTGGAAGACGTCTATGGATGATGAGTTTGGTTCACTACAAGACAACAAAACCTGTGATATTTTCACTTTGTCCCGTCGGAGGGAGTTAGTTCTATGAAAATGGATCTTTTATGGAACCACAACCAAGTACAAGGATCGGTTGGTGGAAAAGGGGTACTCGCAAGTCCATGGAAAGGAATACAACGAGACATTCACTCTTGTTGCAAGAATGGACTCCATAAGACTAGTTTTAGCCATTGTAGCTTTAAAGAGGTGGGAGGTACATCACATGGATGTGAAGAGTGCCTCCCTCCATGGTGACTTGGAAGAGGATATCTATATGAGGCAACCTAAGGGGTACATTGAATATTCATCCTTAGATTGAAAACTGTCGAAATATCTCTATGGGATAAATCAAGCCCCAAGGGCATGGTATGCCATGATGGATTCCTTCCTAATGTCACAAAAAATTGGGAGATGCAGATCTTACTACAATGTCTACATGCACCAGAAAGGGGGATTCTTACTATTGTATGTGAATGAATTGCTCATTACTAGTAGCTCTGTTGTTGGATTCAGCGGCATCAAGTTAGATTTGAGTGAAGAATTCTCCATGAGTAATCTAGGACTATTAAGGAAGCTCATTAGTCTTGAAGTAAATAAAAAAGCTTCAGGAATCATGATTAAATAGTCCAGGTACATAGGATACTTTATTAAACTATTCCACATGACTGATTGTAATGCATCACCCTTCCCCCTCATATCTAGAATTAGGTTGTAAGAAGGTGCTTCAACACCACTAGTTGATAGTACACTCTACAAACAACTAATTGGTATCCTATTGTACGTCACCCAACCAAGGCAATATTTGTCTTATGATGTGAGTGTTTCTTCCAGATACATGCATGATTCGCATGAGATGCATTGGAAGGAAACAAAGTGCATATTGAATTATGTTAAAGGTATAAGGGAGTTTGGGATACACTATTCTACTGGTGCACATCTAGATCTGATTGGTTTTACTAATTCATACTAGGTTAGTGATAGTACTGACATGAAATCTACATCAAGATTTGTGTTCATGTTGGGATATGGACCAATCTGTTGGTCAAGAAAGAAGCAAGCAACTCTTGCTCTCTCTTGAGTTGAAGAAAAGTATTGGGGGGTTGTGAATGCAGCTATTCAGAAATTTTGGTTGCATGGGATTTTGATAGAACTCTAATGTGACAGAGTACAATCAAGATATCCATTGATCCAATTCAGAAGTAGCAAACCAATCATATTGAAGACCACATGCACTACATTCAAGAACTAGTGCATAGTAAGGCTATCACTATACTTTACTTCCCTATAGAGGAGAAAATTGCAGAAATATTCACCAAGTCCTTCATTGAAAAGAGATTTGTCTATATGATATCTCTTCTTGGTGTAAATTCTTGATTCATTTATTGGTCATGATCTTCCTGCTTATTTTGAAGGGGGTTTTTCCCACGAGGTTTTCCCCATTTCCTTGTTTGTTAAGAAATTATTTTTATTCATTTAGATTGTATGGGTGACCTTTTTCCTTAGTTTCAAGGGCCCAGGTATTATAGCCTAAAATGACACATCTCTTCCTATGATCACTTTCACATGTTTTAGTCTCACATCGACACTTGCACGACGACACTTCATGAAAGTCACTATTAGTCATTGAAAAAACACCTTGATTGGAGGATCCATATCTAAAGCTAATTAACTTTGTTTAACCTGTTTTATGGATTTTTAGAAAGGTATCTGAGTAAGTAAAAACTTTCTAGAAGACACCAACCCCTGAAAATGCATGGAAGTACCCTAAAAAGGATATTTTTTGACCTATTTGCGAGTTTCCTTAAGCAAACCCACGAATTTTCCTTGGCACTCATGAATTTGCTTCATAAAACCCATGAATTTATCCTAAAGTGGAAAAAAAAAATATAAAAATATGATAATTCTCGAATTAGGGGTGGTTTGGGTGGTTTTGGAATTGATCCCGTAGTTGTAACTAATCCCTATTCGACCCTAACTCTCTAGAAAAGTATATAAGAGAGGGAGAAGGGTCCATGAAGGGGACTTGGCCTTTGCATTGCTATTCTGGAGAAATTGGGATTCCCATTCCCCCTACCTTTTCCTTAGATGCTATATCCCTATGTTGGAGAGCTTGTAGGCTGATATTCTTGGAGAAGAGAAGCATGAGGTCCATATCAAGGTTTCATTAGGTACCTAACAAGAGGAGAAGGTGAACTTTGTAATTCTTCCACTTGATAATAAAGATGTGGCGTTCATATCTTTCCCAAACCATTGTATAATGTATGTTGAATACATTCTTATGATTATATGATGATGCTTATCATATTAATTTTTCATATTGATTTGATTATCATTGCTTTATATTTAGTCAAATTGGTTTGAGGAAGGTTGAAATTGTTTTGCAGGTCCCTTGGATTGACGAGCAGGAAGAGGGATAAAGGAAAGCTTGGATCTGAATTTTGTGAAATAGGTATGGGTATTTATAACATCTATATCTTTCTTATAATTGATTTCATAACTGTATACATTTGTCTTTAAACCCTAGTATGTTGGTGGCCTCTTAACCCCTAGCCATAGGAACACTTTCTTCTACAATAGAACATGAGACTCCACTGGGGAGGCCACGTCTATTTTGGGGTCTCTTTGCCTTTGTTTTCTAGTATATTTGAGGTTCTAGTTCCTTCTTACAACTTAGGAGTAATCTTTAAATCTGATGAGACACCTCCCTTGCCTGTTTAGGGTAGGTTTTTACATTTCTTGAGCTTTCTGTCACCCATTCGCAGTTGTTACATTGCACAGTTGCGAGTTATGAGGGAATTTATTACCTTCCTTCATGTAACCTACATTTTCTATCTTGAAACTCGTGAATTACCCCTGTAAGTCATTTTTTCATTAGTTTTGGGTCTTTTATGGGTGTTTTAGGGTTGTTTGAAGGGCCTTTGCGGGTCCTCTATCTATGAATGACCCCAGGGAAGTAGTTTCACCTATTTTGGATGCTCTTTATCTAATTTGTAATCCATTTTCAAGTCTTTAATCTTATTTCATTGTCCCCCCCACCTCCTTCTTTGGCTTGACCTTGTTGGGAAAGGTGCTAAGCAGCCTCTGTTTGCAGGTCTATATTGAACCTTGGAGCTTCTTGAACCTTGTTTGTTTTAGTATTGTTGTTTGGTCTCCCCATACCAAAGTGGTGTGCTTATTTACATTTGCAAGTCTCCCTTCCTAGTCAGGTTATATCCAGATTTAGGGTAGCCTAGGGTTTGTTAGTGGGGTATAGAGAAAGAGTCTATTTACTTTGCATGCATTAGTTAGTAGGTTGTTTTTATTTTTCATTCATAAAAGAAAAATTAAAAATAACATATAGTTTCTCTATATGCATGTAGATTAGATTTTAGTCTTAAATGCATTGCATGTTGTTATCCTTGAAAAAATATAAATAATTTCTTCTTTCGTGGCTTTCAATTTTCAGTTTGAAAAGAAAAGAGAAGTACGAGTTTGCTTTTGCATTTCAATTTCTCTTTTGTTTAGTCACCTTGTTTATATTGTTGAGTAAAAAACCATTGGTTTCACCTCCACCACCCTTTGAGTAATAAAAAAAGCTTTAAAAAGAATGTTTAATATCTAAAATATATTAGTAACTGTTTCTTTATAGGGACGACACACACTAGTCTAGGCTAGTGTTTTGGGTTAGTGACATCTTAACTACCCAAAACTTCAAACTCAAGCATAGTTTCCTTTCTTTAGGAAATCCAACTTCGCAGAGAAAGTTACTGGAAAAATTCTCTAACATGGGAGTCAAGCACAAGGTCATGCGATACTGAGCTGTGGAGACACCCCTCCTATACTTAGTAGAGCATACACCATAGCTGTTGCACTTTTGGGGGCTTACTCAGTACCTCCTTTTGTCCCTATGTGGTGCCTAGTACTATTTGATTTTTAGGCTTAGTTATCTTGCCCATGTGCATCGACTGTACTGACAAATGTTCCACTAACCTTTCTTTGTGATTTTGGTATCCTTAGCATATTGAAATCTAGGACTCTACACAGGTGATGGTGGAAGTCTATTTCCACTATAGCTAGTGCAGACGTGGGAGGAAACCTCATGTATCTCTTTCGAAAAGTGTTTGGTGATTCAAATGCTTACCCCAAAGTGATTGTATCGGGACCCCGGGTAATTTTCCTTCTCCCTTCACTGGTTAGTTCTGGTCCCTCATCATCCCAAACTCTCCTTTGGAAGGTATCTTTGTGTGCCTGGTCTTGATACTTATGAAATTTTTCTAGTGGTGTGCTCTTTGTGCTATTGGTTACTAGTTGACATCAGACTTATATTGCTTATTAAGTTAGAAACTATGGCTAATCCCCCTACGGACACCAACCAAGAGACTCCCTTTCCTAGGGTTTCTTATTCTTTTCCTTTCACTAGGAATGTTGGTGTTCCTTTTATGGTCACCTTGAATCTTCCTGGATTCACCCCAGGGCTACCATTTTGGTTATTTTCCACTCCAACTGTCCTGAATGCTCCTGATGTTTCTCAAGGAAGAACCTTATATCAAGGGAATAAAACTAATTCTTCCCCTTCACCTGTAGTAGCCTCTCCTCCACCTTCTACCTCATGTGGTGAAAGTTATGATACTAGTAACGTACAACCTAAAAGGATTCAAAGAAGGAATAATGGGAAGAGGACTCGAAAGAAAGGGGGCACTTGTTCAACCTCTACAAGTCAAGTTGAACCTAACCACCCAGAATTTGGAAGTCATGCTAGGGGAACCTATCCAACCTCTACAGTTCATGTTGGCCCCAAGCACCCAACCTCTACAAGTCAAGTTGATATTCACCAATCAGCCTATGTGGGTCATGCTGGTGGAATCCTTCCAACCTATGCAAGTCATGTTGGACCTAGTCACTCATCCTCTGCACTTTATGCTGGGGGAACCCCTCCAACCTATCCAAGTCATGTTGGAATCCATAAATAAACCTATGTAAGTCAAGTTGATCCTCACCACCCAAACTCTGGAAGTCATGTTGGGGGCACACACTCAACCTTTGCAAGTCAAGTTAACCTTAATCACCTAGCCTCTGGAGGTCATGTCGGGGGAAAACAACCAGCCTCTGCTTGTCATGTCGGACCCAACCACCCAGACTCTAGAGGTCATGTTGGGGTCAAGCAATCAACCAATGTGATTCATGTTGAAATCGTTGAGAAAACTATACGTTCAAAATACAAGCCAAATTTCCCTTGTAGTATTTGTGAGGGAGACCACCTTACTCATAAGTGCCCTTCTTTTGCAGAGGTTGGAAGAGCATGGTTCCAAGGACATCTCATTCTTGAACAACCTGAATTTTCTCAACAACCTATTCAACCTTTGGTTTATCAAGTGGTTCAACCAATTTAATCTTTGGTCAATCCCACTCTTCCTTCAGAGAGTGACCTTTACCAAGTGATTGAACCGATGCAATCTTCGATCAATCCCACTCTCCCTTCAGAGAGTGATTTCCGTCAAGTGGCTGAGTCAATGCATATATATATGACTTAAAAAATAATTATGAGAACTACTTGTAGGTTCAACCAACCAACATGACCTTTGAGGTCGACATAATCTACAATTAGTCAAATGGAGGATCTAGTTGGCTTGGCCAACTAGGCTCCTCCAACATATCCCCCAACATAAAATCCTTCTTCATCCCAAAAAAATGAGGAGATGATGATCTTTTGTCTTTGAGTAGATATCCTTCTATATCAGTTCTTCATTTATGGATTGTGCTACCTGATGGATGGTTCCTGCTGATTGCACACTTCTACAATAGCTTATACAGTGACTAACAGCTGATGCTGAAATTCCTTCCAAGTGTGAAGTGCTTTTTGTATGTCTATAGTCAAGGTGGTGAGGCTCAATAAGTTCTCCATATTTTGGTGCATATCTATAATGAGTATGTTGATCATTTCAGTCCACAAAAGTTATGTCTTCGCATCAACAACTGAAAGTAGTCATTGCATTTGTGTCCTGGTTTTGTCGAGGCTGGTGATACTAGTTCTGGCCTGGCTGATCCATTGATGCTCCTGTTTTTCTATTTTTTCTAGGTTGTTCATTTCCAACATGAGCTGATCATGAATTGTCTGTTCCATTACTTCAGTGCTTGATCAACGGTTTTGAAGTGAACTGATAAGTTCATGAGTCTTATGCATTGTTTCAAACACTTCGTCATAATGAGTATACCAATTTCGTAATACCTCGGTCATGACAGTGGATTCTGCAATGTATTGATTCAACCGTTTGGAAGCTGAAATGAATGATGTAAATTGGTTTCTCAATAAAATAGTAGTCTCCTCGACCTGCTCCTCGCTTTATCCTATCGAATTTCCTATAATTGCTCCTGAAAATTTGACATGACACTTTCAAAAATACGATATGCCTTGTTGAGAGGTTTATTGGCTTCGATTTCAGTTGGAATTGTAACAAATTGCCGTGCTAAATTCTCACACGGTCAAAAAATCTGCTTGTTATGTATTCGTTTTCTTGAGTTGTTCCTTGGTTTTTCCTCTCCTATGTCTAGATTCTCTACTAATAGTTTCTTCCAACAGGTCTAGTTCTTCTTCCTTGGCCTTATGTGGGTTAATTTCCATTGTGCAACCAAGTTTAACTATATGAATTAATGAGGGTACCTGCTGCTAAGATTGTTGTAGTTGTTTTTGTTGCTCTTTTTCTTGTTTCTTTTTCTCTTTTATTTCTTTTCTTCTCCTCCGCCCTTGCTCTTTGGATTTTCTATCAGTTTCTTGTGTCCACAGACTGTCTACTGGTGCATTATGTGTTTTTTCAATGGCTACAGTAGCAAGAACAAGGCTCGGTAGATGGATTTTAGAAGGATTAGTGATAGGTGGTGATTGGATAGGGGGTTGCGTAGGTGAAGGAAGGGTTGGTGGTTTCCCAGAAGTTGTCAGTAATGGGTTGCCTATAGTTTTAGTTGTTTTGACCATTTCTCCAGGCTCAATATAGTCAATATTTTCAACAAATTCTTTAATAATTTATGTACATTAGACAATATTGATATTTTCGACAAGTTCTTTGGAGTCGATAGGTTCAACTATTTCTACGATGGGGTTATTGATGACAGGTTCAAGAAGAAGTGGGTTTTCGACGGGTTGGGGGGTAAATGAGGAAGTTTATTCTGCCACAATGTCACTCGTTAAATCAGGGTTTCTTTGCATAATGGTATTAGTATACCAAACAATTTGTGCTTCTGGTATGGAGGATTGTGGATGGTCGGAAATCTAGGGTATGACTAAGCTATCTTGTGGAGCGTCTATGGATAGAAATAGTCTTTTCACCATCATTTTTTACAAGTCGGGGAGGATGGACGGTAGTTAGTTTCTAAACTCTTGGAGTTCATTGTCCTTTTGGATTCAGACGCAGATTGGTGTGAGCAATGACTGTAAATATGGATGTGTGATGGAAAGTGGTGTGATGGAAGTCAGTATGATGTCTTCAATAATTTGGGTCAAGGATGGAGGTGGTGGGTTGTGGGTGACATCAACAAAAGGTGGTGTAATGGTTTTTACTTTATTTTTTCTTGTTTGTGCTCGTTTCTCCTTTTTAATGATAAAATTGTGGAACTGTTCATTAACTAGTATCTTGTTTCTAGTGGCATCCTCTAGGATTCGAGTTGCGTTATAATATAAATCTATAATATCATCTTCTGTCGGTTCTTGGAGGATGAGTTTAAGTTTCTCCTTTCCTTTTACTGTGCTTTTTATTTTCTATAGAGATTTAAATAACTCGTCGGCTATACGACTAATATTCTCTTTTGTTAGTGTGTACTCTGGAGGAGGAGTATAAGATTGAGGACTTTCATTAATCGTTTCTTCTTCCTCCCATGTTTGTTGTACAATTTTTATTGCAGCCCCCAATGGGTTGATCTCACCAGTATTGTTGCAGTTGAGAGTGAAAGTGCTTATATGAAGTCGAACTTCATAGTCCTCTTCTTTCTCTTGATCAGTTAAAGGCTCGACTATTGGTTGATCAATTTTCTTTGCTATAGGTGGTATATCTAACTTGGTATTAGATTGCCGACTGATTTCTATAAATATTTCCTCAATGCAAGGGTAGAAGTAGAGTGATTTTGCATTGCCTCCAACACCTTATAGATACCAGAATGATGTATGGTCCAATTCAAGTTGAATGTGTGATGATGGTGGTAGTCATCTTCAGACATTTTGTGGTACCCTCCATCGAGCAGTTTTTATATTCAGTGCTTGGAACCACGTGTCCAACCAATTTTTTGCTGTTGTTGCTCCTAGTCGACAACCACCCAGTGAAAAATATTGAAAATTCCACATTGTGATTTGATTTGGTTTAGTGAATTCCTTATCTCTGACTGGTCGAAGATGATACATAGAGATCCATATTATTAGTGAGGGGTGCTGGATTTTGGAACCTTCCTCTTGGTACTTTACGCATATGTACTTGATTATCTCATCTAAATGTTCATCCCATCTATAGAGTTTCCCTTCTGTCAACATGTTTTGAACTGATTCTAGCATGTTGAGCTTTAAGTCGAAGCCTCTTCTAGTGCTTTTTAAAGCCATATAGATAATTTTGGAAGCTATTTTTGGTGAGTCATAGATGATTTGACTGATTATCAACCCTCTTGAGTTTTTGCATGTTGTTGTACCTGTTAGTTCTTCCATGAGGGCTGGGTTTAATATAATAGGCACCAAATCTCCCGTATTTGATAATCCAGTGAGCCTATAGATTAGGTCACCAGATATTTCTACAGGTGTGTCGAAATAGAATTTGCCATTATGGTACCTACTAACAATGAATTGTGCAATTATCTCTTTCATGTCGACGAAGTTATCCATAAGTGGTGTATTCGTATAGACGAGGATTGTACTAGCACTTAATCTTTAGGTCTCCTCTATCCATTTACCATCTATGTCGCATCCCTAATCCTTAATTTCCTTCCAGATCATTTTCCATGATGGATTGAATTACTTTAGCATTTCGAATGTTATGTAGTTGGGTCTGCAATGGTGTGATATATTTTCCCAGCTATTGAGCTTGTTTGAAATGGATCTGGTAGTTGTAGTCATATTTTGGGGGCCATTTTGTCGATTAGATGCTCTGGTTCATAGGGGGGTAAATTAGGCTCGAGCGTTCGGGTGCTCTCATGTTTTAGTTCTTTGCATAATTAAGTCTAAGTTTATTCTAGTGTGGTATTTATAGCGATATTATTTGGAGCGGGTGAGGGTGTAGTGGATGGTGGTATTAATTGTTGTATTAATGGAGGAGTTGACTATGAAGGATGGGTTTCTGATGTTTCTTTAGATACATGTCAACTTTTGTGCTCCATAACTCAATGTTCATCATGATTTGATTGGACCGTTGGCCCTTATTTATGTCGGTGGGTGTCGAGGTCGTGATGGTGTCGGTGATGTCGAACTGGTCGGTATTATTCATGGTGGTTATATCTCCCAAATGATATTATGCTGCTTCCTTCCTGAGAATTGGTCCAAGGCCTTGTCATACTGATTGTCTTTTCTATAGTATAATTTCCTTGTGTGTGTTTTAGTTTTTTATAATTTTGTTTTCAATTTGTTTATACTTATACAACCATTTTTTTCCATGCTTTGTAACGTTTTAGTCGAGCACCATTAACTAACTTCTGAAATACACTCCCTTGTAGTTTTTTTAGTCGGATCGATCCGTTAGCATTGATTTCTTTGACAATGTATGGACCCATCCATTAAGTATGTAATTTATTAGACTTTCCCTTTACTTGACTATTATATAGTAACACAAGGTCTCCAACCGACATGTTTTTACTTTTGATATTTCAATCATGCCAAGATTTTCGCTATTGCTTTTGGATTTCTTGGTGTTTCATTGAAATTAGTCAGTGTTCTTCCAGTTTAGATAGTTATGTTAATCGTTCTTTTCTAGCATTTTTGACATCGATGTGCAATATGTCGGTGATTATGGGAGTTTGTTGTCGAAAGTGTAGAGATATGGCTCCTTCCTATCCATAGACAAGTCGGAATGGTGTTTGATCTATCGACCGTTTGTATGTCATTCTATATTCCCATAAGACAATGGGAATTTTGTCATCCCAATCGTCTTTGTCAATGTTACATATTTTTGTTAATCCTCTGGTTAGTGTTTTATTAAAGGATTCAATTGTGCCATTATATTGGGGATGATATGATGTACTCTTCTGATGGTCGATTATAAATAGTTTTGTTAAAACTATGATTATTTTGATGACAAAATGTGACCCCTGATTATTGATCAAGGTTAGTGGACATTTGAATCTAGTGATGATATTAGAGTATATGAATTTTTCAACTATCTCACTTGAGCATGTTTCAATTGGTTTTGCTTCTGACCACTTAGTGACATACTCGACTGCCATGATAATGTATCGTGCTCCTGTTTGTCAGGTCGGTATTGGAAATAGTCCTATGAAATCGATCGCCCATATTTCAAATGTTAGGCTTGGGTTTACTGATATTAGAGTAATTTCAATTCTTGGTAGAGGTCGACCTAGTCATTGACATCGATCACATTTGCTCATGAATCTTCAACAATCTCGATATAATGTCGGCCACCATAATCCTGACTGTTGGATTTTCTTAGATGTTGTTTTTTCTTGAAAATGTCCTCCAGCTGGACCATAGTGTGCTTCATGCATTATATTTTCTTTTTCATGATCAAGAACACATCATTGTAGTACATCATCTAATCATAGTTTATAAAATAATCCATTTAATATAGTGGGGTGCATATTTCATCACTATATTATTTTTCTTTTTTATCACTCATCCCTTCTGGTGCTTGTCCTTCCTCTAAGAATTGAGAAATTTTCGCTAAGTCAAGAGGTACAACTTCAATTCGAAAGTGATGTGCATCTGGTAAATAATTTTTTATTCCAGTCGGTTCTTCCCCTATGTTGATTCTCGATAGGTGGTTGGGTCCTACATTTGTTTTTCCTATTCAGACTACAACTTCAAAATCAAATTCCTGAAATAATAATAACCATCGACATATTTTTCCATGATGTAATGGTTTATTAACTAAATATTTTAGTGCTTGATGGTCAGTATAAAAAAAAAATGGGTTAGCACGTAAGTAATGTCAGTATTTATGAAGTGTGAATACCATTTCGAGTGCTTCTCTTTCTGTTCTCGAATAATTCCGTTCAGCTTTATTTAATTTTATACTACTATATGCATTTGGATGGTCCATTCCATCATCACCTTGTTGTGTTAATATTGCTTTGATTTCTATGACGAATGCATCGATATGTACATGAAACTTGATCAACCATTTTGGGAATTGTAATATGGGTGCTCTGACTAATTTTTTCTTTAAAATGTTGAACAATGTGGGGCATTTGTTGGTCCATTCATATTCTTTATTTTCTTTTATTAGTTCTTCTAATGGATATGTCATATTAGAATAATGTCGGATGAAATTTATATAATACCTTGTATGTTCAAGTAAGACTCTTACTTGCTTAGGATTTACTGGTGATTTAAGGTCAAGAATAATTTTAATTTTTGCTAAGTCGAATTTAATGCCTTCCTTACTTGTGACATGTCCTAGAAGGATTCCTATTGGAGTTGCAAAGATACATTTTTTGATAATGAGGGATAATTCTATCTGTCCGAATCTTTCTAGCATGAGTCTTAACCATTTACAATGATTTTTCTAGCATGAATCTTAACTATTTACAATGATTTTTCAACATAGAATAAAATTCCAATCGTCGAAATATACAACCATTATTTTATAGATATATTCTTGAAATTCTTTAACGACTATTCTGGAGAAAACAACTAGTGCATTTTTAAGTCCAAATGGCGTGAGTTTATACAAGAATGATCCAAATTCACATACAAATGTCATTTTATTTTGGCCTTATTTAGCGATAGGTACTTGATTATCCCCCCAAAATATGTCTATGAACTAATAACACTCATTCCCTGCAACTTCGTTAAGAATTTCATCCGCAAAGGGAGTCGAAAATGGGTCTCTGAGGGTTACTTTGTTTATTTCTTGAAAGTATACATAATTCAAAGTCATTTCAGGTCATGTTTCTTTGGTTGAATGACCATTGGGCTTGCCCAATCCAACTGATCAATAGGATAGATGATTCCGACTACTAACATACTGTCGATTTCCTTCTTTACTATTTCCTTATATTTATGTGCAAGTTTATATGGTCTTTTCTTTACAGGTTTTTCCTCGGGTTTTATGTCGATTTTCATTTCACCCATTTCTTGAACTAGTCCTTTGAGATCGGCTGTAAGAATGTTTTTATTTTTTTTGATGATTCGACTAATAGTTCATATTCAGATATGAATTTGAAGTCTTTAAGGAAATTTTATTTTAGTTCATTCCATGTGAATGTTTCGCCTCTTGCTTCTTCCATTTTATACCATTTATTTGGTAAATCATCTAATGTAGTTGGGAATAAGTGAGGCCAGACTCTCTCATCTTTATAACCTAGTCTTCTCCATTCTTTTTCACATATAGCAATATGTTTCTCGAGGTCTTTCTCTTCTATGAAGACTGGTATATTTGACTGCATTATTAGCTTATTCCCTCCAAATATTTCGATAAAGTAAGTTGAGGTTTTCGTCCATGTTTATAGTGTCGACTGGTGGGTATCCCACTATCGAGTTGTCCAGTAAATGTCTCAACCAAAATTTGGAGTCGGCTTTGTTCACCTATATTTTTAGAAACTTGTTCCACATGAAGTACTGGTGATTCATGTTCTTTATATCTAAGTGATGCTTGGCTTAATGCTTCCTTCTTTACTAGTTCCAAGGATGGATACTCTCTAATTTTCTGCTTAAATATTTTAGGAATTGCAGTAAAAGAAAAACATTATCATGTTTTTGTTTTAGGAATGGCTTGGATAGTCCAACATTCCCTTGCTTGTAATTCACAATTTTATATCTCCCAATCATATAATTTTGCATCTAAGTTATAACCAATAGAATTGGGTTTCCCTAGGTGAAGTTATTTAGGTTCGATCAAATATTCATTGTATTGTATTTGGTATAACTGTCAAACATTAACATCTCAATATATGGGTTCTGTCCACGGTTCTCCTTGGGATGGATAAATTGGGACAGTGAATTTTTTCCCATTACACTTAAGTTTGATTCTTTCTTTATCTAATGAAATAGATGCCTTCATTTTTGGTCCCCATGGTCGACCTACCAAAGCTAGGAAGGAACTAGATCCTTATTTGGGGTTGATTATTTCGAAGTTGAATTTAGTTGAGATGCCTTTAATGGTCGTGTCAAAATTTTTATAGAAACCATTGTTTTCAATTAATCCTTTATCTGCTAATTTTAAATATATGCTAGATACATTTAGTCGAGGTTTACCAAGTTGTTCCCACGTGTCTCTGGTCATTATGTTTACCCGAGATCCGAAGTTGAGAATGGCTTGTCGGATGTGGTATCCTTCAATTTTGAGATCGACTAATGGGTTGACATCATTTTTATCTTTTTTATTAAGGCTACATATACTTTTAGCCTGCTTCTCGTCGACAAAATTGTTTTTAAGATCATACATTAGATTACTTAGCTTTGCAACAAAACCATCATTATTTATGAGTTTAATTAGTTCGCTAGTGATATTCTGTTGAGCATCATCATTTTCTTCACACGCTGCAAGTTCTTGGAATATATTCGATGCATCATTATATAGTATTTTTTGTTCTGCAAGGTTAGGATAATCTTCATTACTTTTTATTTTTCTTATTTATGGATTGTTCGTGCCATTATTTGTTCCTTGTTGAGTAACAATTTGTAATTTTTTAGTTTTAACAATATCACACTTTAGAACACTAGAGAAGACATTAACATTCTTTTTATTATTTATTTTCTCAAGCATGGTGGGGAAATCCTCCAAAGAGTGATCACCAACACCACAACTAGTACAAAATTTCAAGTCAGTCAGTCCTTGTACAAACACTCTACATGTCGATGTTGTTCGTTTAAGCATGTGTAGCACTGGATGGGACAACGTGGTTTGTTTTCTCGATTTTTGAAGTATCGGCCTCAACCTTGAAATCCCCCACGTTGGTTGTTGTTGTCATTCCACTTCTCATATCTACGACCAGCATACCTTTAATAATTATTTCGATCATTCTGGTCTTTATTATTGTTCCTTTTACTATTGTCAGTGTTTTCATTTTACGTGACAACATTTGTCTGATAGACTGCTTGATAGTCTTGTCGATTTTTCAAGTTTAGCCGACATTCTGTCGTCGAGTGATTTTTGACTTTGCATATTACACACCAATGAGCTTGTTCATTTATGTTATATGGGAAATCCTTCATTGCATGTAAATCATGCTCCTAGAATATGTCTCAAAAGAACTTTGTTTATATGAACCGGATGTCTTGTCAACGGTCATCCTGTCGACAATAGTATTTTGTATGTCTAGCTATCGAGCATTTAGTACACCAAACATCGTTCACTCTGAGGCTCATCTCACATATTTATTTCTGTATGCTTTCCAGTTGTTCCTCAATACATCTATCGACATGATTTATAGGGTAATCCTCATCCATTTCGATCTACAACGCCTTGGTCAATGCATCTTCATACGTGTTGAAGTTATCCAGCCAAATATGCATTTGAATTTTCTGTAGTAGTCCAACAAAAAAACATTGAATTAGTAATTGTTCATCTATATTGTATTCCAATTGCCTCAGTAAATATTTGAATCTTTTATCATGTTCCCGAACTATTTCAGTTGGTTTCTAGGCTGTGGTCATCAACTTTGTAGCTGTAAGATGCTTTGCATCGAGTGTTTTAAAGAATCACATAAATTATTTCTTTATCAACTTTGTAGCTGCAAGATGCTTTGCATCGGGCATTTTAAAGAATCACATAAATTATTTATTTATCAACTTTGTAGCTGCAAGATGCTTTGCATCGGGCGTTTTAAAGAATCACATAAATTATTTATTTATTGAGATTTTTTTGCATTCAGAATTTTCTCCGTATATGTCATATACCAAGTAAGTGCTCGTTTATGCAGAGCGCCCACAAACTATGCCATTTGACAGTCTTCGTTGTTAACGATGTTCTCCTCCCATATCGAATTGCATATGAACCAATGTCATTTGGGGTCTTCATCTCCCTCACAAAGGGGCATGTGGGAAAACATGTGTTCCATATTGTCAGTGTCTTCATCTCCTTCAGTCGGTGGTGGTGGGTCACTTCCTGTGAGTGAACTCTTTTTGAAACTTGTTTTGAAAGAAGTTTCAGTTTCATCGGTAAATTTTTTAGTCGTTTCACTTCCGACAAGAAGCCAATTTATGTCACCTGCCTCTGTCGATACCCAAGTAAAGTTTTACTCAAATCGAGTTACTCTTACTAATGATACCGACTGATTTGGTGAGTTGTCTGAAGCTAGAATTGGCTAGGGGGGTTCTCCTCCATGTTTTGAGTAAAGTACGTAAAAACTACGATTGAGTGAATAGGGTTGAAAATTAATTCAATTCCCTTCTCATGGTCGATGAATTAAAAGATGTTCTACATTATTTCCTTCACCGTCTAGTCGACTCCATACACTGAAAAGTCCATCTCGTAGTCCGAGATATTCTTGAACAATATTCTACACTTGGGCACTCTGAATAATATTTGATGGGGAATGTGGAATTATATTATGCGGTATGGTTACTTGGAGAGATATTCCCCACTCTTTCCACAAGTATTATTCCATGGGTGACACATCTTCATCAATGACCTCTTCTTATCATTCATGACCTAAATATGGCATATTTCCTTCTAGTTTTGGCACTCTATTCATCATTCTTTCTTGTTGGAGGACAACAACTTGCTCTCTAATTTATTCCCACCTGTTTCTCCTCTTTTCCCATTCTATTTCTGTATATCTAGAGTGATTTTGTGCATGAATGTCCTATTTTTTCCCTTTTTGTTTTGAAATTTCATTGTTGGCCCCCGTGTTTTATTCATTGGTCGAATATTATTCATCTACTTTACATAGACATGACCAGCTACCCCCAACCCCACCCCCTCGCCATTGCTGACCCAAAATATTTCTGAAAAGCTACTGTGGAACTAGTTATTTGTTTAGGAAGTACTCCCACTCTCTTTCTTGGACAAATTTCTTCCACTCTTTTTTCTTGGCCTCGGAGTTTGTGTTTCTTGGTGGTGTTATTAACAATGAACGAGGCTCGACAATGTGTCCTGCACCTCTTTTGATATGGAATCTAAACAAAAGTGTCGGCAGTGAAAAAAGGAAATGTTTAGTGAGGTCGTTATATAATTTCTCTCTGATGCTATCAATAAAGACTCTTTCTTCAAGAGCTCACTCCTCACATAATTCGTCGACAATTCTTTTGAACCACTTCGACAAATTTGTGCAGCCTCCTCTTGTTAGTTTTTGGCGTAACTGGCGTTCTTTTTCACCTACCGGATTTTTCATCTAGTCACTGCGTCAATGAATGAGGGACAAACTCGACAAACTTTTCATGCATTTCAGAGAAGAATTTATCCTTTTCTTGGGCAATAGTCAGTTTGTTTCTTCTAGCGTAATTCTGTAGATAGTTCGCTATTTTATCTTCCCCCCAATCCTTAATCTGTTGCTCTGATATCACCAGGTCATAGTCATGTTCATCTGATATATGTACAACTGGAAATGGAACCAATGTTGTAATCAATCATATTTCAAGGTTACCAATGATACACATATAAATTCATATAACAGTAACAAAATAATAGACAAGGAATGGTAGACAAAATAACAACTTATATTACTAAAGAACACATGTGGTTTCATACAATAAACCGAGCCAAGTATCTATCTGGCTCTACATCCTATATATATGATTTACAAAACAATTACGATAAATACCTATCGATTCAACCAATCGACACGACCTATGAGGTCGACATAATCTACAATTAGTCGACTAGAGGATCTAGTTGGATTCATCGACTAGGCTCCTCCAACAATGTTGGTTCAGTTGTGACTAAGTCTATCCCTGATTTACTTAGTAAGCCTGATATTTCCATTGATTGATCTTCTTATGCTAGTCTTATTGATTCTTTGGACTCTTGCTTTGAACAACAAGCTAGTGATCCTGATGAGTTTGATTTTTCTTATATATTTTTCAACTCCTGTGATACTGAGTTTTTTCTTGCAAACTCTATCTCCCTTGTTGATTTTTCCTTTTCTTCTAAGGTTGCTATTATTGATTATAAACCCTTGGGCCTTGGAACTATAGAGTCTTTTTTGGTCGATTCTTCCTTAACTACACCTTTTGTAGAAGATAAAAAAATTTCAATTGTTTCTACCAAAGTGACCCGTATCAGATATTTTATTCTGAATATGATCATGATGTTGTTGTTTCTTGGAAATAGGATTTGTAGTTGGACCCACAACTTTTTACTGGCCTCACCTAATTTTTCAAGTTGTAACTGCATTTGCATGTACCCTGCTTGCGCTTATGAGCTCAATGTCGACTTCCATGCTTTTAGCTCGTTGTATAATCCCTCATCTCTGCTCTCACCTTCACTCAAATTTGTATCATTTTTTTAGTACAACTTGATACCCTTTACCTTGAGGAGACATTCCCTAAGTGTCTTTATCTTTCTCATGTTCCTTGCATTATTCTTAGGTATGTTCCTTGTGCTTAGAACTAGTTTTTCCTTCCTCTGACACTCATCTCCTCGCATTTAGAGAATTCTTTCATCTCTCCTTTGAGCTCGTTAAAAACAGTAAGGAATCCACGAGTTGAATTTTCCAGACTCGTTAAAATTTATGGGAAAGACATAGATTTATCTTCAATCCCTGGTTTGACTCCTTAAATGTGACTAGATCACTGAGTTCACTTGTCCCTTCAAACTTGTTAAAGGATGTGAAGGAACATCCACATAGGTATAAGTTTACCCCTTTTCCGGCCATGTGGATTACTTAGGATTAATTTATGGGAAAAATATAGATTTATCTTCAATCCCTGGTCTGACTCCTTAAATGTGACTATATCATCGAGTTCACTTGTCCCTTCAAAATCGTTAAAGGATGTGAAGGAACATCCACATAGGTATAAGTTTTTCCCTTTTTCCGACCATGTGGATTACTTAGGAATTTTCTTTGGAATTTAGAAGAGTATATTTAGGTATAGATTTATCTCTTTTTTGGGCCTGTAGAACTAAATTTATGGAAAATGAAACTTTTTTATCTTATTTTTCTCTTTTTCGTGCTCTAGACCTAAACATGAAAAATATTTTGAGCGTTCTTTATGCCATTGTCATATGCTCTCTTAAAACATAGTACAAAATCATCGAGTTTACTGTTGTCTGTACCATTCTCATAAATAAATGGAAATTTTCAAGTGATCTTTCCTTCCTTCACATTCGTTAAACTAAGGCTACCCATTTTCTTATAAAGGAGCGTCGGTCTGGTGATAGTTTACCCCTTTTTCAAACCTTGATCACTAATTACAAAAAAAGGCATACCTTAGTTCTACTGGTCTAAGAGAGTTCTCATCTAGATTTTTTTACACTTTTTCGAACTCATGAGACTAAATTTACAACAAAAAAACCCCTAGAGTCTTCTTAGGCATTTTTCAACTCTCAAAACTATGAAAACATCGTCAAGCATCCACTAATTTGGGCTCATAAAATCCATGAATCAGTGCTTTATCAATCATTATTCTGTCTCTTCTTCGAGCTCGCCAATAATGAATAAGGTCCCGAGTTTGCTTTCTTGGACTCGTTAATCCTTTACAAGAAAGAGGGAAAGGGAATTTCATTCAAATTTATTTTACACCATGGAAGCAAGCCTTGTCTCCTTGAACAAAGAACTGATTTTAGTCTATCAACAATTGGGTTCTAGTATTTTGAACTTATCCTGATTCAAAATCTCTTACTCCTCCAGTTGGCTTCTTTTCAAATCATATGGCGAATCTGTCAAATGTCTCCTACATTCCAGATTTGCGTCATTGGTTCATTTTGTGTAAAATTTTCTTAAGTCACTATTGTTTCATGCTCACTGTTCAAGGATAAAACCTTTGTTGACCATTCTGTACTTTCCTTGAACTTTTGTGTCGTTCACTCCTTGGTATAAGTTCATTGCATCCAGTCTTCAACGTTATTTGTTGCAAAACTTCGTACCAATTCTAGATCCAACCAGTATTTGACTTACCTCATGTTGGATGATGGAGGATGCCTTACTACCTTCCTTCCAACGGATCTCTTCCTATCATCTTCAACACATCTTGCTCTGGGAATGAGATTTAGAGTTTATGACAGTACCTTTTGGATTGCAGTCATCAACGGAAATTCCCCTCGCTATTGGGTAGTGGGAATACCTTAATGTCTCCTACTTGATGGATTCTTCAGGTGTTCAACTTCAAGACCATTCATTCACACTTGTTAGAATGTACTAGGTACCTTGGGGACCATTTTCATTAATGGTGGTTTCCCTCGCGTTTGTTAATAGTTCTCATCAATAACTGGTAATCAAACAGTTTCCTCCAGTTCTCTTTTTCTATTGCCAAATTTGTGCAAGACCTTGTGACACTCCATATGACATTTGCTGAGACATAGATCCACCTTGTATTCTTGTGTTTATGATCGATTATTGATCATGGATCCATGTTGTTCATTTGTGGTCATGACTCCTTTAAATTTTATATGGAACTTTTTAGCATATTGAGCGACCATGATAGTTACATCAGTTATACACATGTTGGATCCGCATGTATCTTTATGGAGATCATTTGTATATGTACATGTATGTCCTAGAGATAATTTTTTCTGACGTTTATTTCTCTTTTAGGTACCTATGTTTGAGCCTATGATCTTGGATTCTCCATCTCTCCGACTTCTTGTCTCAACTGATTCCTTTTTATAATGTATTTCAGATATCATATTCCCCTCTAACCTCATACATTAAGGGGAATATGTTATAGACTAAAATGACACATCTCTTCCCATGATCACTTTCACATGTTTTAGTCGCATGCCGACACTTCCATGACAACACTTCATGAAAGTCACTGTTAGTCATTGAAAAAGAACCTTTATTGGAGAAGCCATATCTAGATTTATTTAACTCCGTTTAACCTATTCTTTGCATCGTTGGAAATTTATCTGAGTAAGAAAAAACTTTCTAGAAGACACAAATCCTTGAAAACGCAAGGAAGTACCCTAAAAAAGATATGTTTTGACCCATTCATGATTTTTCTTAAGCAAACCCATGAATTTGCCTTGGCTCTCACGACTCTGCTTCGTAAAACCTGAGAATTTCTCCTGAAGTGGCCAAAAAAATATAAAAATATGATAATTCTCGAATTAGGAGTGGTTTGGGTGGTTTTGAAGCTAATCCTATAGTTGTAATTGATCCCTATTCGACCCTAACTCTTTAGAAAAGTATATAAGAGAGGGAGAAAGGTCCATGAAGGGGACTTGGCCTTTGCATTGTTATGATAGATAAATTGGGACTCTCATTCCCCTACCTTTTCCCTAGATTCTATATCCCTATGTTGCACAAATTGGAGGCTGGTATTCTTGGAGAAGAGAAGCAGGAGATCCAGATCAAGGTTTCGTGAGGTGCCTAGCAAGAGGAGAAGGTGAACGTTGTACTTCTTCCACTTGATAATAAAGATGTGATTTTTTTCTCTTTCCCAAACCATTGTTTAATGTATGTTGAATATTTTCTTGTTATTATATGATGATGCTTATCATATTAGGGTTTCATATTTCTTTGATTGTCATTTCTTTATATTTAGTCAGATTGATTTGAGGAAGGTTGAAATTGTTTTGCAGGTCTCTTGGATTCAGAAGCATGAGAAGGGATAAAGGAAACATTGGATCATACTTCAGTGAATCAGGTATGGGTATTTATTAAGGGGGGGCGTTATGATTATTAGTAAATCCTACCTTTTATCACATAGTCTATTTCTCTTTTTCCTAACTTAGGAGGTCATTATCGCTTCAATAGTGGATGGGGGACACAGATAGGAGCCACCTACTACTCATTGTTCCTATATGCATGATTTTAGGAGCTATAGGGACCAATCCCTATAATTTAGGAACCCACTCTGAGTACCACCAATAGGCTCCAACAATTAACTCTAGTAGGTATACAATTATATTTAGTTATGCTCTTATTCCTATCAGTTAATTCACTCTCAATCATCCTAGCACTAGTTTGCATGATTTAAGGGAGGTTGGGTGCGTTTACTCACCTTCTCTCATCAATTAACTAATTGTAGAGTGATTCAGTGATCCAGAGTTGCATTAGTGAGATACAGTGGTGATTTTCCCACTCTGAGTTAGCACCAGAGTTAGTTTGAGTTGGTGAATTTTCCCGAAGGCATTATAATTCTACCTATTGTATGATTATTGTATTACATAGACATCAATGATTATTCATGTAATGGTATGCTGACCATTTTTTTCCTCATGTATGTGTGATTTCTGCCATGAATATCTTGATAAGTTTACATTGAATTGTTCATTCTTCTACAGCTTAAGGATCCATGCTTCACTAAAATGAATAGTGGTTATCTTAAAACTACCTTTTGGGTTTGTGGTCAGCATAAAATCACTATTTAGTAGAAGAGATCACCTTTTGTTGCTTCTTCTAGCTTATGGTTTATATTCATCCCAAACAACTTTTTTTGTTTGTTTTTTGTCAACATAAAACCACCATTTAGTAGAATAAATAAGCCTCTGTTGCTTCTAGAAATTGTTTTGGTTTGTGGTCATCCAAAACCACCAATTTTATTGTCATCCTAAATCATTGATTTAAAGAGAAATTCATATTTACCACTTAGCGAAATAATTCATCCTCTGCTAACTTACTTGGAACATGGTCACATTTTCAAGTAGGATATGTCAAGCCTTGGAAGCTATTCACATACAATTTTAAGATCTCTTTTAAAATATTCTTGGACTCACACACACCCCTTCGGATTAAGGGAGAATTGTTGGAAACTATAATATCTTGAAGGTAAGTCCTAGACACCTATGGTTTTTCTTATGTTGCTTTGTTGAGTTGGCACTGGGTTCTAAATCCATGGACACCTAATGAGATGGATTTTGTTTAATTTAAATTATTATTATTTTATTATTATTGTTAATGGAACAACATGAAAATAACATTGTTAGGGGGTTATGGAGTGTCACATGAGAAAGGGTTGGGGTTAGGAGTTGCAGCTCCCCCTAACAATACTCTTTCCCAGTTGATTTTATTAATTTTGGACCATGGGGGTCCTAAAACCCATAATTAAGGTCTTGCATGTAGATGCATGCAGTATCTGTGACCCCTAGGTGAGAATATTCCTCATCTAGATGTTGGTGGGGCCCATTTCTAGTTAACACATGAGATATGAGACTAATTGACTAATTATGGTAAATGAATGCACCTAATTTTCAGTTACAATAAGTTACTTTTAGTTGATATTGAGTTAACGTCTGTTAATTTAAATTAAATTGAATTTAATTGAGATACTGTAAGTTAATTTCAGTTAATCCAAGTTCAACCGAGTTACAATAAGTTAATCTGAGTTAGTTTGAGTTTAATTGAGTTACAATCAGTTAAATTGAGTTAGTCTCCAGTTACACTAGTGAAACTAACGTAACTGATAGTCAATTAGAGTTAGTTGGATAATTGGAGTTTGATTTCAGTTAATTAATGTATTATTTTGTTAAAGTCATTAATATTTAGTTAATAATATGAATTCAAGTTGTCTTTAGTGGATGAGAGTAATATTGAGTGAATTTGAGTCATTCCTTGTGAATTTGAGTTGTCTCTAGTGCATGGGAGTAATTTACGGGTGATTAAGAGTTAGTTAAGGGTTTTTTGGGAGCTAAATTGATGGATTTGAATTAGTCGTGCATGGGAAGTGTCTATGCCAATGTTTTAGAGTCAATATCAGTGAATTCAAGTTCTTCAATGAAGATTTTAATGATTCAATGAGTGGCAGTTTGGAAGTCCTAGTGATTTGGGAGTCCTTCCCCAATGGTCTAGAGTTTGAATCTTGGAGGCAATTCGAGTTAGGAATTAAAAGGATTCAAATTACTCTGGGAATTCATTCATTCATGTTTAAGTAGTTTTGGTATCTTAACAGAGCAGGGTTCTAGAAAAGTAGAAAATGTCATAGAGATTTGTCCCTAATACTTGGACAGTTTTTGCAGCAGTCCAATCTATTGATAAGAGATCATTTTTTTTCTTGATTCCCTAGTAGGGATCCAGAGGTGGTCCATGGTATTTTTATCCTTGTGATGAGAATACCATAGTAGGGGTTCAACTTGTGGGATCAAGAGGATAATTTTCTCCTTGCTTTCGAATGCTTCAGTGGGGGTTTGAATTTGTGTTTTGACCCGGGTGGTCGAAAGAGTTGTTTGAAATATTATCCAACATTAGATGGGGGTAATCTAGTGTGGAAATTTCTTCCTGGTTGCGCTAGAACCTGAGGGAAAGGGATATAATCCCAAATGGGTGTCTAAGCCCAGCTAATCTCTATTTTTGAATGCTCCAGTGGGGATTCAAGCTGATAATTGACCTTAGAGGTTGGAATATTTGTTTGAGATATTATCCAATAGGAGAGGGGGATAAGCACATGTGGAAATATATTCCTGGCTACTCTAGAACCCAAGGTAGAGGGGGATAATCAGAGAAAATTGTGTAGGCCCAACGGCTCTCAAGTTTTGAATGATCCAGTGGGGGTTCGAGTTGAGAAATTTACCTTAGAGGTAAGAAGTGATGCTCTGTGATAGGGGATAATCCCAATACTGAACACTACTTTCATTTCTGCTAGAGGGGGGAAATTCCATTAAAGGAAGCACATTAACCATTAGTATCATCCTAGAAGAGACATTCTAGTTTGGGATCCTAGAACCTCATATCGGGGGGATCTTTCATTAGGAAAACATATGCCAAGTAAAGATCACAGGATGGGAAGAAAGTTGTCATGTTGCCTCGAGTTGCATACAATTAAGATAAGCTTATTTTAAACTTTAATTCAATATGTGTGAATATTATGATGTATTAGGAGGGATTCCTATGCATATTTAATGTTAAATTAGAAGGTATATTTATCATGTACTAGCTCTCTTGTTGGACTGGCCGCCTCTTGGTAAATATGTATTTTTTATGCTAGTATTTTGCATTGTAACTTGTAACTGTAATCTTGATTTAGAAAACTGATACAAGGAAAACTTGATGGTTGATTATGACTATTATACATCAATTTTATTCATGAGATTTAAATCTGATCTATGTGAATGGAAATGGTTAGCAGTTGTTGTGCTTAGAATCTTACTTCTAGTACAATTATTGTGATTTGATTAAGGATGAATTGTGTCATGTTTATTTATATTTTTATCAGTTATTTGGGACTAATAGGGGATTTCATGTGTCCATAAATGGAATCCCCATGTCAGATTGATCATTGGTATTTTTTATTATAGATGTTCATAGAACTAGTTTATGAAGCTAGTTATTGAATTCCTAGTTAAATTAGAAAACTTTTGCATGACTACTTAACTTGAGAAAGTTTAAATATATTTACCATAGAGAACACCTAATTAAGTGAACTTATCCTCTTTGTTAAACCTGATCTAAACCCTCATTATCATAAGAGAGAGAACCTATACCCTTCCTTACCAAGTGACCTAGGTTGGGTATGTTACAGAAACCTAATCCATTAGGTTTATATTATTTTTTGTTATTATTTAATATTCACATGTGATAATGAATATCAAGAGTCATAATGAATAGGAAGAGTCACCGAGAATCCAACATACCTCTTGGAATATGAAACCAAGGGTCACATCATTATGACCCTTGGTTAAATTGAAGCATTTGACATACATACCCTTAGAAGATTCATATGGTCATGGAATTTCAACTTCAACAAATGTTCTTCTACAATGAAGTAGCAATATAAATTCAAACCGTATAAATAAGGTATTTCCACACCAAATATAAAATGATTTTCTAGAGGAAGATCACATTTCTTCAAAATCCATGTGGTATCACATTCTTAAAAGACTAAGAGGCACCAACCTCTCCTCTACCTTCTTTTCTTATTCAATGTTTCTTTTTAGTATTTGAAGAAATAAGATATCTCTTAACATCTAATGTGTTACTATTTTAATGATACATGCCTCCATAAAGAAAATGAAACATTTTTAAATATATGTAAGGGATCTAGTAAGTGACAAGTCTTGATATTATCCCAATATGGAAGATCATAAAATACATATTTACTTTCATTCTAATGGGAATTTTCTCAACATAGTTGTTGAAATATTTAACATCGTTGAACATAGATTCCCCATTTGAATTAAACAATTCTACATTTCATTATCCTTTTCTTTGTCATATTCCCTGAGCTAATGAGTTGATGTCATTATTTAGGTTTAGGTTCTCTCTACTTTACCATTGAAAGTTGATGCTACTCTTTTATAAGGGTGGTCTTCTAGGAGGAATAATGTCAAGAATTAGTGCACCAACTTTCATTGGTGGTTGTACCATCTAACATTTATAAAAGGTGCACAACATTCACATCCATGATACCCTCTTATTACAAGACTTGAGATGTTATAGTATACATAGCACATCGACATCACATATGACAATTAAATTAAATTTTCTATGCCAAAATAATGTTATAAATATAAAACAAATCAATCATCCTGATGACGGAAATCTATAAATCCAGATAATCATGTGTGGTGTATGCACATATGTCATACAATGTAAAATACCTCTCTACTGTGATGGGAATTGATACACCATATATAGGTATCCCTTCCCAAAATTGCTTAAATTCATTAATTAATGGTTGTAGGTAAATATCCATGTTCTTCACTTGTTTTATACTAGGTAGTATAAGGGCCAACATAAGATGTTCATTCTTCATGTACAACCATGAGAGGGTATTGTTATTGATCATGCAACCAATGGAGAAATAAAATAGTAGGTGGTTTGGAGGGAATATAGGTTAAGTATATCCATGGATATGATAATTGTACTTCATCCTCAAGTTTATTGGGTGATGTATCCTTTATGTGTTTCATGGCTATTGAATTTGCTAGGATTCACGTAACTCCTATTTTACTTCCATGTGAGGAATGCCATCTCTGTAACATGACCAGTTATTTATAGTGAAAAATATTTTGAATCTTTGGGATTATATGCATGTTCCTCAACATCTTATGAGTATCATTTGCCTTACCCTTTTTTTTTTTTTATAGTACCCATCATTCCCACAATTTATTTCCCTCTTTATAAAACACAATCATTTGAATACACATGATATGATCTATGCTCAACACTTAACCTTTTCAAAACTTTATTTGTCTCTTTGTAGTTACTGGGCAAGACATTATCATTCAAAGGTACCTTTTCTTTGAGTAACTTGCAATTAGAGGGAAATAGAGATATACATCTTGCTCAAACATGCATTAAATTGACCCTTCTCAATGCTAATTGTTTGACAAGGTTCCTCAAAATATAGGAGATTTAATGGTTAGTTACCTCAAAAATTCCAAGAAACATGCCTCTACACACCACACATTGCTTTCAAATTTTATAGTGAAATTGTTGTCCATAGTTTGGTAGAATTTGAGCCATGCCCAAAGAGAGGGGTGGTGGAAGCAAATTTCAGGATCTCAAAGAAGATATCGATGATATGAGTATCATCCCCTAGATCATCTTGCTAGAATTCATGTAACAACATTCCCTCCATGGCAGTGGCATCTAGTAAGAAATCATCCATACCAACCTTTATTTTTATTTCCTTTGTCCCCAATATGAGACTAAATAGTTTTATTGTAGTCAATTTGAATTGGTGATTTAGGATGTAGTGGGAATTGAATGGTAGATACACGCATGCTTGGTATGCTTCCTCTCCAAGTTGTGCTTGCTTAGTATCTTTTTTTCTATTTGAATAATAATGGGGTGCATAAGTAGACAATGGACAAGTCATTTGTCATCAAATTTCTGATTGTAAAATTATTGAATATTACATAATGATATTAGTAAACATAATTTATTTAGCATGTTCAAATATTATCAACACTATATTAAAATCATATTAAAATCATGTTCCAATAGTACACATGCAAAGAACCACTTTATAAAGAAAATGTCAAATTAAGCGATACATTTACATTAATTCCAATGAAAATACAAAATACAATTAATCAATGAATTTTTTCTTACACTCTAGGGGGATGTCTAAAAGTAGTTGTAATGCAAGGCACCTTTGACAAGTGGTTGGTCTCGACTTTGGGATTGAAACATCAATAGTTTTATTAACATCTTAACACAATTTTTCTTCTTTATTTCCATTTCTTTCCTGTGTACAATGAATAGCTTGAAGTGGTTGATGGTCTAATAAATTTATAGTTTAATAACAACTTGTCACTAGGAGACAAAAAAATGTATTGCATGTACAACAACAATTTTGGATGCTTTAATTTTCATAAAGAACTCCTTGCCATTGGAGCGTTCTTTAAATAAATAATTTACACTAAATAATGAATATCTATAACTATTTATGATTTCTACAATGTTTCCATGGCTACATGGATGACCATTGATATATAATAGGTTCTTCTGGTTAAAGATTCCAAAATAATAAAGTATAGCCATGACAATATGGATGTCCATTAATATAATGATTGGTTTTTATGGTTGAAGATTTCATAAGCATGACCAGTCATGAACATACTATACATGAAGATACTATGTTTATATTTAGTAATATTAAAGTAATTAAAATGATAATGAAAAAAACAAAAAAAATGACATAACTACTATTAACTATTTAGGAAGAACTAAACTAGCACATATTTGTAGCATGTAATTTAAACTTGAAAATCATGTAATTATTACCATAAAAGAATAATATGATACCAACTACATAACACATGGAGAGAAGATGGTGAAATGGCATCCAAGGTGTAGTTTAATTGGGTTGGTATTAGAAGAGAGAAATATATATAATTAGATGAACCTTTTCTAAATTAAGAAAAAAATAAAATAAAAAAAAATATCAGAGTGATTATAGGGTTAGAGGTTGTAGGTGGTGATTAATGTTTATTTTTATTTAAAATAAAAGTGAATATTAAAAATTAATTATATTTTGGAAATTTATTATGTTTTTGTTAAAAATGATTATAGGGAAAAGGGTGTAGCTTGGATGTATGTAATGAATGATGCTTAATTTTGTTTAAAATAAAATTGAATTTCAAATACATATATTGACAGGTGGAAAAGTGAATACTAAAGGTTAGATGTTTTTTTGGTATTTTTTTTTATGTTTGGTTAATTTTTAAGTTTATTATCTTTTTTGAAAAAAAAAAAGATTAAGTTAATTTAGATTTATTTTTACTTATAAGATTGGGGTTTGGGTAATAGCTTGTAATGATTGACTTTTAATTAAGGTTACTCTTTTATTACAAGGGTGGTGGGGGTGTTGGGACCAACTTTGGTCTATTGGATTTTAAGACTTGGATAATACCTTGTCTACTTTAAAATCTTGTTTATGTGCTAAAAAATATTACCAAAAATATTTCCAAGTTCACTATAGTGTTGGCAAGTTAGGAGGTTATAAAGGTTTATTTTGTAGCAAATACTATGAAACTTATATCTAATGTGGGTGTAATCAAGGAACTTTAAGAGAGTGATTTTCATCCTCAACGCTCATAGAATCATACAAATTTGTTAAAGAGATCTATTGACATTACATAGGTGAATCAACTTATGTTGACGTTGGTAATTAGAGATGTTCAAATGAAAATGAAAATATATGTATGGACATGAATGTTTAATGGGTAGACCTAAATAGTTTATGTTCTTCAAATTGGAAATTGTATTGTAAGATAATATCTTTGTTATCGTTTTCACATAACATTTGGATTTATTTCATAAATATTTTGTGTTTAAAAACGAGGACAGATTTCAGAACTGTTAAGGTTATATAAATAAATAAAAATTATTCAGAGACTTATGTATAATCATAAGACTTATCATTGATGTAATGGCACTAAGCAAGTGATCGATACCCAACTCAACATTAAGATTATCTTTAAGAATGTTAATACATTATAACCAGTTCAACATATTTAAAAGTTGAATAGTGCAGAAATAATAGATTGTACACTTGTATATTACTATGAAATTATCATTTAATTGTTACTTTTTTCTTATCAAAAGAGTTGGTAGAATGGGTAACCTGTATGCAAATTTATTAGGTGATACAGAGTTGTTATCTCTATTCATATGAGTATGAGTATGAAACAAGGTGGGCTTCTGAAGGCAGCAAGTCCCTGCCTTATGTAAATGGTACATAGTTGATTGCTTAATAATTTAATCAAGCCATAGAAAGCAGAATCCTCACAAAACAGTCAAAAGTATTTTTTAATGTCAGCCAAAAATTGTCCTTGTTAATCAAAGCATAATCTTAAATTGCCATCCAAAAGATTGATGTTATGAGGATTGGTTACTACACTAAATTAGCAATGATTCAATAGTTTTCACACATTGTTTGGTTTTCAAAATTATCCAAGATGCCACGTGGATACAAAGAACATTAAATAGTCACCGAACTACCGTTAGCTAAGAGAATAAAATACACCCATGATTAAGCTATTATGTGTTAAACTAAGTGTTTTGGGTTTCAAGGTATAGTTTCCGGTCAAATAGAATCAAGGTAAAAGTATAGTTTCCAGACAAATAGAATCAATCCCCATTTCTGTCAGATACGGACCTAGGAGCTTATTAGGTTATATATATATTTGATACCAGTTGTTTTAGCTACAGAGATACAGAATTACAAGAGCGTTAGCCCAAGAGTTACATGGGTTTGAGTAGTCCCTTAGAATATGCTTTAGAGCAGTTCCCTTAGCCGCATAGGAAGGAGTTATATATGTATTTACAGTCGCATGAGCTGCAGAGATAGCATTAACATGAGGTTCTAGGAGGGAGCTTAGCTGAATAAGATAAGACGTAGGACATTTTGAAACAAAATTACGATAAAGTAATTACGATCAATGCCAAAACAAAACACTAATAGATAAATTAAATGGAGGAGTGGATCATATGATGTTATTATGCATGCAACTTATATTTAAAATATGTTGTATTTGACCGACTTTAGAGGATAAAGACAAAAACTAAAGGTAGACAACGCGGGTTAGGGTGTACATGTTAAGATCATGGGCTATGGGGGGGATTCAAGGAGGGTGCAGGTTAGGGTATGTAAATCAAGGAGGGTCGTGTGGATGTAGGAAATTGTGATGCGACACTACATAGAGTCACCTTCTCCCCCCAACAAGACAACGCGTGGTCACTTGATAATCCACTGCAATGCATGCTTGACAACTCACTGCATTGCATGGAGGAAGTGTGTCATGCATAGTAATAGAACCTCTGATGTATACTAGTTTCTCTAGAATTGCAACACCATACAAAAAAATAGTGCACCAATAACAAGAAATGCTTGCAAAAACAATAAAAAAAACACAGCACTAAGAGTGTTGCCTATAAGGTAGGCGTATGGCCATTCTGGTATCCCACGTTGGTGGTGATTCAATCATGTAGTTTCAACCCTCTGAGAAATGGATTGTTCTATAGGAAATATGAAAAGGAAGACTAATGAATCCAACGAGCCAGATGATCGAGCGCAGGGTTGTCCACGACGTTTCCAGCAGCACCACCACTAAAGAAGGTCGTTCTACCAAAATTCCAATAAAAGATAAAATCAAGAATCCATTATCAGATCCCAAGTATACATCTCAGCTATCAAATCAAATCGATACATATTTTCAATGCAATTCAAATAGGCCTTACCAATCTTTAGTAGTCTAATGACCCCAATCGTCCCAACCCTCACGAGCAACGATGTCGTTGAAATAAGTATATGCATACACAATACGTGAGTACTGTCCCATGGTGCACCCAATGTAGAGGGGTCCTATTCCTATGACATTGCAATGCACAAATGAAAATCTTGTTTTTTCATACGGCTTTCGTCGTTCTTGAGTAGTGATAGAGCCAAACTCTTTGGCAATGGAATGGAGCTCACAATGCTACAAACAGGAAGTAATCAGTCAGTATCCATTAAAAGAGTATGATCAATATAAGCATTCACTTACAAAAAAACAGGTTCGAATTAGCCCATTTTGTCGCATTGAGAAGTAATAAAAATAGTTGTATAATTAGGTGCATTTTAGTTTTGGATGGAAGTTTTTCACCTGTAACAATTTTTACTCATTTTTTTAGGGTTTAAGACTGGTACAAAAATTTATTCATTTTTGTAGGGTTTAAGGCTGACACAACAATATATTTATTAATAACTCATCAGTAGTTATTTGACTGCATTTATTTTGGGAAGAGACAATCCGCTAAAAGGTGGATACTGTGCATAGGTGCAGGATAAAAATGTAAGAAAATCCAATTGATGCTCACGGTTCGATAATGGTTTGGATTTTTGGGTCTCTGTGATGTTAAAAAATAAGATATTGGAGTTAATTCTTTTGCAACATCAAACGTTGTTGGAAAAACTGTAAGCTGAGCTGTGGTCTTTGTTCTTACCTCTTACTTCATATTTTGAGAAAGGTTATCCTTGTATAACACATCTATAACACAGACTCATCTGAACTGGGTATTATTGTCTATTGAATTGCATTTGGGTGCACTAAATATACAAACTAGAGTAAATGGAACTTTGGTTTTCCTATGATAAAAACTGATATTAATCTAAGAAACTGTAATGATTATATACTAGACAACACAGACCCATCATCGATGGATGTCATGAATGTAAGACAGGGTTAAAAGAATTATTAGAGGGAAGTTTTGGCCACAAGCATGCAAAGAACACATAAAATAAAGGGCTCCACTAGGGGTTGAAACTGGTCCTATTCATTGTAGGTAGGCACTGGACCATCTTTGCAATGAAGCAAAGCATTTAAACCTGGTGTCTAAGATCCTTGTGTAAATTATTCTTGAATATGGAGACCCTCTCTTCAGGCTACCTTAGACTGCTTTCAAACCGCCTCATACCACTCAGACTGTCATTTTTGTTGAGCACTAAAAATATCGGTTTATGTTATAGAGCTAAATAGATTAGCAACAATGGAGAAAATATATGCATTCAACTACCATTTACATTTGCATAATTTGCAAGTAGAAGGTTGTGAATAGTGGTGTCATGCAAGGTGAATAATGGTGTAGTGGAAAGCCTAGAAATGCCCATGACCACGATAAAAGGGCTTGCATGGTAGCTTGGCAGAGCAAAGGGAAAAAGGGCTCTTGTGGCAGCTTCTAGAGGTAAAGAGGGAAAGTGGTGGCTTGTAGAGATAAAGCAAACATTTAATGTTGAGATTCACTGTGAAACTAATGCTAAAGAAAAAAATAGCATTAATCAAACTCATAAATTAAAGCCATAAAGCATCCCATGAAAAACTTAAAAACTTAGGATAACATGATATTGAAAACATGTCTACCTCGGAAAGAGGCCAAATAAGAGGTCGATTTTGTTGGTCGTTCTATAGAAAAGGCTTCGGTTATTGATTGGTCTCGCAAAAGTGTTTAATTTTGTTTTAATAAAAACTTAGGATTATAAATTTTGAGTTGCGTGCCATTTTAAAGAAAAAATGACAGACTGAATACTATAGTCCCTGCTAGCCGAAGGCAGGGACTAATAATTTGCATTTATATATTTGTTGATTCGACAAAAAAATATGGATAATTGTAATATGTGTACATTACAGCTAAAGAATCATAATAACAAAATGAATCTACAATAAAGAACCCCGAAGAATGCAAATTGTGTGCTAATGTGGAGCAATTAAATTGTAATATAAATGTTTAATTATGAAATAAAATCAACAACCCTACCAGTCAGGGATTCTCAAGGCCCTTAGTAAATTCTTGTATGTCTGATTATCATGCTCAACGACTCTAGTTTCAGAAGCACCATATATATATATATATATATATATATATATATATATATCTTCCAATAGGAAAATATCCACCACCTGAAATAAAGAGTGATCATGAACTATTCCAANCATCAAAATTGATACAAGGGATTACACCCTTGGCATAAATTTTCTTACAATTCATACAAAATCTAGTATCCATCCTCCTGCCAGTTACGACTACATTTCTCATAAGACGTTTCAGCTTACACGAAAATGGTTTCCAAAAATTTGTGTTTACCTTTCATGAGTATTCTTCCTATCTTCTTTTATTTCTTCTGTCTCCAAATGGCCTGGAGCTAACAAAAGTGCAAGTTTCGACAGACTATCTACGTCCATGTTTAATTCTTTGTAAACATGTGTTATGCTAAGGCCTGAGAAGAGATACAGAATCCTTCTGATTTCTCTCACAAGTTGTTGAAGATGAGGAGCTTTTATCTGGATCTTCTTATTGACCCAAACTACTGCCATCTTTGAGTCCCCAAATACCTCTAAGTGAGAGATATTTCTGTTTATAGCCAGCTCTAGTATAGCATGAAGAGTTGTTAGTTCTGCTTTGTTATTCATACAGTTCCCAGGAGCATACCTTACTTGAACATTTTATTTCTCTAAGAAGTATAAAACTCCTCCCGAACCTCCTAGGGGAGGTTTTCCTTGACTTTCTCCATCAAAGAATGCTTGGGAATTGCTTTATTTATTTTTGGAGGTACCAATATCCTTCTTTTGGGATCTTTCTCCTTTTATTTGTTGTCCCTAGTCCACTACACCACAAGGGTCATCGTCAATTCATGAGGAATCAGTTTATTATTGAAGATCGATGTATTTCGAGCCCAACATATTCCATAAGAAAGAAAGGAAGGGAGTGCACTGAAGATATGTTCGAAACTTTCCAACCACCATGCAGAGGAATTTTGTTCAAGAGAGGCCCCCACATGCGTCCCTTGAAATTTTATCTATTTTCTAGATTCCTTCCATACTGTTTCTACATAAGAACAAAGAGAAAACAATTGAGATCCAATTTCCTCTTCTGAGTGGCATAAAACACACCATATTGGACCATGCCAACCTCGATTTTTAATATTTTCCCAAGTTAAGAGCTTGTTTCTTAGAGCTAGCCAAAGAGTAAGTTTAGTCTTAAAAGGTCCTTCACTCTTGCATACTTTTTTCCACCAATCAATTTTCTCCCCCTAGTAATGCTCTAATTCCCAACTCTTATAGCCTAATTTGGTCGTAAGATCCCCTGTTGCAAGGTTTTTGGTCCAAACCAGTTTATCTTTTTCATCTTCTTCAAGATGAATAAAGTAAGACTACAACACTGATACATATTCATTCCATTCTTCCTTAATCCCCTCTTCTATTCCTAGATCCCCAGCTTTCTTCCACATATTTTCCCTTTGTAGTATGTGAGAACATGCCTGACTTAGATTTGAAATCCCTTAGCTTCTCAGTTTTTCAATCATGGCCCTTGAAAGTTTGTATATTTCCCCTGGTCCTACCCGAACTTCTTTCCCATTACCTACAGACTAAGCAATACAATTTCCTACTTGAGTAAATGCTAGCACCAAGGCCTTCCAACCAATAGATCCATTCTTGAATGTTTTATCTGGTTTTCTTATCCACTTTTGGATGGAACCATTAGGGCCATAATTGGACACCAAGACCTTCCCCCAGTAGGAAATAAGATTCTTTATTAAGCGCCATAGAGTTTTTGCAGCCAGGGATTGACATAATAAGCACCATAGAGATTAGCCAACGTTTTCCATTTGGCCAAAGGAATTCCTTCTGACTATTTACTTGCAGACCATAAAAAGGAGAAAAAAAATTTCCTTATTTTTTGCAGTATACCTTTTGGGATATATGCTATTGTGGCCCAATATACAGGTATACTCTGCAAGACTGCCTTGATTAATACCAGTCTTCCTCCCCTTGACAAGAATTTGTTATTCCAACACCCAATTCTTCCTTCTATCTTTTTGTATAACCACATCCAATCCTTGAAAGAATAAGCATTAGGTTTAAGAAAAAACCCTAGGTATTTAAAACCTTCTGATAGAGGGTTTACAATATAGGGGATTTATGAGGTTAACATGTTCCTTACTGTGTTAGAGATATCGTTCTTTGAGAGGATGGACTTCTCCACATTAATGTGCATTCATGTAGCCTTCTTATACAGATCTAAGATCTGTTCGGCTTCACTGAGGTTCTCCCATGTTCCTTCACTCATCATTACCACATCATCTAGAAACAAAATGTGGGGGATTTCTTCAGAAATTGTAACCATTAATCCTTTATATGAACCCTCCCTATTAGCATAGTGAATTAGTCTGCTAAGGGAATTGGTTATGAGAAGGAATAAAAAGGGAGAGAGCAGGCACCCTTGTCTTAGACCTCTTGTAGGCCTGAAGAAATTGGATGGAGATCCATTAATAAGAACTGCAAAGGATGCCGACTGAACACACCCCATTATCCAATTGATTGTTTCTGCATCCATTTCGATCTGAATCATCAACAATCTAAGGAAATTCCAACTGACCCTATCATAAGCCTTTGAAAGGTCTAACTTTAGTGCAAAGGATTTGCTCTTACTTCTATTGATGGTGTGGATAACCTCCTAATTTAAAGACACTGCATCATGGATTTGATGATTAAAAAGAAAACCAAACTTCTCCTCTAAAATAATTTCTCTTAATATCGACTTAAGACGCTGCGCTATTATTTTTGCGATTATTTTATACACCACATTACACAAGAAATTGTCCTAAAATCTTTGAAGGAAGATGAGTTTTTTTGGGGGGGAATGAGGGCCAAGAAGGTTGAATTTAGGGCTCCCAATACCTTCCTAGCTCTCTGACACTCTTGAACTACCTTCAAGAAATATTCTTTTAACAATTCAAAGAACCCATGGAAAAATTCAATAGTAAATCCATTAGGGCCCGGGCTCTTACCTTTTTGGAAGGAGTATACTATTTTTTCTAGTTCTTGTTATGTCGCTTCTTTTGTCATGGAGTTGTTCATTTCTTGATTTGTCAATATCAGAAACGTGCTAAGAACCTTCGATATTTCTTGGATATTACATCCTTCTAGTTCTGAGAAGAGTTTTTTTGAAGAACCTCTCCCTAGCCTCTGCTTTTTTCTTGAAGGAATAAACCATCTCCCCATTCACATCTTTAATTACCAAAATCATATTTGGGTTTTTCCTGTGCATTGCATGTCTATGGAAAAAGTTTGTGTTGTTATCTCCTTCCTTTATCCAAATGGTCCTACTTTTTAACCTCCAAATATCCTCCTCCTTTACTAGAAACTCTTCTCGCTTTAAATCATTTTCCCAAACCTCTTTCAGTTCTTCCTTTGAGAAAATTCCAGAGTTGTTCAAGCTGTAAATATTCTTTAAGTTTGATTCTACTTCTTTTAGTTGCATCTGCTAGTTGGTCGTGTATATCTTGGCCCATTTCTTTGTCTCCTTCTTTGTTCTTTGAAGATTCTCTGCAAATTGTTTCAAAAATGAGACATTGGAGATGTCATCTAAAGGAATCCATGAATCCACTACAAGCTTTCGATAATCCTCTTCCTGGATCCAAGATGGGTTAAACTTGAATGAAGCAGCATGGTTATGTTCTAGACCTTGAAGTCGTAAGAGAATTGGGAGGTGATCAAATAACCCTCCAACCTCTACCCATGTTTTCACTATCAGAGACCCCAAAAGCAGGTTTTCTGAAATCAGGAATCTATCCAACCTTTTGGAGATAGCTTGTTCCCCACATCTATTATTCATCCACGTCAGAGTTAGCTTCAGAGGTTGGAAGTCCATCAATTCTTTATAATCAAGAAATGCAGCAAATAAGGCACTGAGACAATCATGTCGCATTGTTGCTCCCCAGTTTTCTTTCTCTAAAAGAGTAAGATTCAAATCTCCTCCTAGAATCATGTTTTTTTGGCTCCAACAGTGCAGAAGAGAAGAATGCTTCCCAAAAAACCTTCCTGTTCTGATAAGGGCCATAGACATTATAAAAATCAAAGGATTATCTAGATATTTTGTCCTTTAATATTGTTTTAAGCACTGTACTGTGCATCGCCGTCACAATTTTGATGAAATCCTAGCTCCATGCAATTATCAATCCCCCCGAGTGCCCATCCGAGCTAATATACGCAAAATTCCAGTCTTTGAGCCAAGGATCTAGGACTTCTTTGGTTTTCGTACCCTCCATCATGGTTTCTTGAAGGAGAATGATGAAAGTTTTAAGGCTAATGATCATTCGCTTGAGAGATTTTATTTTGGAGGAGCTCCCTAACCCCCTCGTGTTGAAGGAGAGTACCAACATCAAGGAACCCTAACCTGGGCCTTCCCTGCTCTAAGGGCCCTACTGATTGTAGCTTGTTTTCCATTTTTTACCTCTAGCTTAGGTAGATTTTTGGCTTTCGAAATTAGCGTCTTCCTACCCAAGGTAACTTTTGGCACCTTGTCTAACGCCAACCCTCCGGTCGACACTTACTCCTTTTCTACTAGAATTTTCGACTGCGTGTTATATATTTTATGTTTTATCCAAGACGGGGGTCCTTTATCACCTTCTGTGGGGATTTCATCTTTCCTACAACCTTTCCCGGGCTTTCACAAATGTCCTTGATTATCTGATCACTTACGGGTGTCACCACTCCATCTTCAGAATTCTCGACAATTGTCCTTGGAGAGTTCATATATTGGTTCAGATTGTTTAAAGAAATGACAGAAGGGAGAATTTCGAGGGGGGGGGGTTCCATCTTACCAAGAGGCATAAGTGTAACCATTTGTGCATGAGGCACTCCTTGTTCACCACCTTTTTGTTCTTCGACATTGTTCTACTTTCCGCCACTCTAAACATCCTTATTAACCCACTCTTTTTTGTACCGCACCTGATTTTCAGAGTAGGTTCCAGGGTTCGAGAAATCTCTTGCAATATGGCCAACTGGTCTACAAGAAAAACATCAGAATGGTATCTTCTAGTAATCCAACCTTTTCCTCCATGAAGTCTCGTGAAGCTCTAGTAGGATCTCTTCGAATGATCCAGCATGTAAGTCAACTTTGATCAAGATTTTAGCGCATCTTCTGTCTACTTTCTGCTCCCAATTTTCTTCCAGAACTATGAACTTACCTATTTTTCCTCCTATTGCTTCCAAAAATTCCTTCTTCCAAAACATTATCGGAAGACTAGGTAATATCGCCCACACTTGCTATACATTATGTGGTTCTTTGTTTGCTTCAAAATCAACCTTCCATTTTTTTAGTATCAGCCTAAAGGGCCCCCACTGCCATGAATTGTTTAGTAACTTTTGTCTTTATTCCTCCGTCTTGACTTTGAACAGGATCCATCCGTGGGATAGGATATGGAAGACGGGTTATTGCTGCATGTGGGGGATCCAATTCTCTTCCATCCACCTTCCCAGCGCAGCTTCTCCCACAGTTTTCCCATAGAACCGTCCTACCAAAGCTAGGGACAAATATTCAGGTAATCTGTTAACTCTATGACCTTACCTAGTGTTAATGAGGCTGTGGTTTTCTTTGCTTTGGCTCCTGTTCACCTAACGCCTTTATGATTACGACCTTTCCTGTTCATTAATGAGGTATCATCCTTCGTGCTTGGAAACCCGAGCTTTGGCGTTTCAAGAGTGGAAGGTGACCGCACCTCCTATTGGGAATTCACCATCTTTAATGAATGCACAAAGATTGGTACTCTCGGGGAGTTGGAATCATAGTCCACCTCATCTATCATCATTATGTCCGTAGTTTCCCACAGGTTAAGAGTGAGAAAATGGAAAAAAAGTCCCTTTGTCTTTCCTGCTCCTTCGTAAATCTCACCTCGCAATGTTACCCTTCACCGTAGAGCCACCCACTGGTGCTGGATATATA
>LPNX010558301.1:10284-114682 GCA_001517045.1 Pseudotsuga menziesii
CGTGCACAGGCCCTCGAGTTAAATATTTGAATGGTCTTCAATTTCAACCTCTCTTTTAAAATGGTTGAGATGAAAAGATGGCAAACATGACAGTTGTGGCTATTCAAAAAGATGAAAAAGACAGATTGAGATCGATTACTTTCTAATCTATTTATTATTCATTATACACATCCTCTTACTTTCTTATGATTTACATGTTTCATCATTCAATATTGTTATTCATCTTATTTCTCATTTAACTATTGAATTTGTCTTTACATACTTCATATCATGATCATCTACAAATTTTATGTGACCTCCCCGAACTGTAACCAGCCTAGATCCATCTAAACTCCGAATCTACCATGTGCCAAGAGACATCAACTCTCTCGAGGTGCAAACATATCCAAGATATTGACCATATAAAAAGGTTTGCACCTCAAGAGCTTTGATCCCTCTTGGTGCATGGTAGATCCAGAGTTTAGATGGATCTACACTGGTATCTAGAACATATCTTTCCACGAAGTGACCTCACCCATGATATGATATATTTGTAACTTTGGTATTAATTAATGAGATTGATAAGATCTTCATCTTATTTCGACTTTCATTATTAATGATTTTGTTGTCATTCCAAGTCTTAAACTTTGTTATGAATTAATGAGATTGATAAGATCTTCATCTTATTTTGACTTTCATTATTACTGATTTTATTGTCATTGCAAGTCTTAAATTTAAACTTACAGAATATAAAATTTGATATCTAAAATATATCTCTTCATAAAATATATCTTATGTTATTGCAGCCACATGCTTTTTTAGTTTTGTATGTGGTGACTTAGTTACCCTCACCAAGAACATGAGCGCAGGTCCATGACAAATATTTTGTTATTTTACGAGTACCCGAACACTGATGATACACATGGAATAAACTCTAAACATATAATCTTTTTATTTATTTATATATCTTTATACAACTTTAAAAAAAATATTCCATCATATTAATATTCTTGTATATATTTTAACAATTTTACAACCAACTATCGAATTATGAAGTTACAAGACGTCATATCTATGATAACTCGCAATCCAAACTAATAGTATTCCAAAAAAATTTGAAAGGCGAGCAAATTATAAATATTGAACGGATAGTGTGAATGTAATTTCACTTTGGTTTTGAGGATTTGTGGATATAAAAGCTCAAACTTCTTATGGATTTTTCGAGGATGTGTGAATATAAAACGTCCAACTTCGTTTGGATTTTTCTTCATTTGAACATGAAGTCCATTATAATAATTCTTTTGCATTATAATTATTTTGCTTACGCGTTTACGCGTTTGTAAATATGATGGTGTCATGTGGATTTATGATTTGTAATCTATGTATTACGTCGTATTATGTTAAGTTGAAAATCGAAATCTTTTGTTTTTATTGTGGTTCTTACAACCGTATCATTGAATGAGCTGGTGAGTGTAGGGACTATTTTTTATTGAAATTTTGGTTGTGTTAAAATTGCGGTTTGAGTTGTTAGAATTGTATATTAAGATGTTTTCAAAGGTAATTGAGGTGGTTAAATCTTTTTTTTAAGCCAAAATTGTAATTTGAACTACTGGAATTACTATTTCTGTGATTTTGCTTATCATCAGATTCCAAAACCCACTGAAAAAAATGCAAATCATGCAAATCATCTGAACATTAACTTATCATCCATAAAGCATATCACAAAAATGATTATGCGTTCTAGTGCTTTGCTGATCCCCCTCTTACTATTAAAAGAGATTGAGGCTCAGTAGATAATTAATCTCCAAAACTGTATCCCATTCTTCGATCAGGCCTTTTCGCATAGAGATTGGGAAACTGTGAACTCTATTTCGACAATTTAAATTTGCGAAAATGGTGAACTCTATCAAGAATGGAGGATCAGGAAACTCTGAACCATATTTCTCTCGTTTGCAGATCGATCGAGGATTCCATCAAGTTTTATGAAAACGTCCTCGGTTTTGTTCGCGTCAAGAGACCTGGATCGTTTGACTTTAATGGAGCCTGGTAACTAATATAATCTATTCTCCATTGCCATCAAATCGTATTTGTGAAGCTAGCAATATCTTTGTGAATAGTAATTAACATTCTGTGTTTCCCTTAATGATGCAGGCTTTTTAATTACGGAATAGGCATCCATCTGCTGCAATCTGCGAACCCTGACAATTTACCGAAGAAAAGTGAAATAAATCCAAGAGATAATCACATCTCCTTTCAGGTACTGTTTTTCTATTGTATGGTCACATCATCATATTGATACATAGTTGCAGTTGCAGGTATATTTTTGTGGTTTACTGTACATGGTGAGCTTTTCTACTTGTTTGGAATTTGCAGTGCGAAGATGTGAAGGGTGTGGAGAGAAAGGTGCAAGAGATGAACGTGAAATATGTGAAACGAATCGTGGAGGAAGGAGGGATCTACGTGGATCAGCTATTCATCCATGACCTGGACAGTTACATGGTTGAGCTCTGCAACTGCGAGAACTTTCCAGTGGAGCCGATCATGGGGTCTGCCTCTGCCTGCGTGAGACGGCCTACTTCTCATATGCGGATTCCTTCCAAAGGAAGTATTGATCAACTAGATGGAAACCGAGGAGAGGAAGTGCAATATTAAGTAGCTAATTATCATCCTCGTCAATTGACACAGATTGCTTGTTTGGGTGATGATTAAGAACACAAACTCAGTAATCTGGTGTTGTTGTATCGCTTTGTCTACGTTTCTTTGTTTCTTATCAGCGTCTCAAGGTCGCTGAACTTCAATGGTATGGCTGTATTCACATAATTCATATATATAATATTAAGTGAAGTTTATAAAATTGTGAAGTCCATATGCAACACTTAAATATTATAATATTAATTCAATTTTATTGCTTTTTCAATGTTAAAGTCCCACCATAATCTGATTACATAAATATGGTGCAACCATAACTGATCTGAAGTACATGAGTACAAATAATGGCATCAAGATGGGATAACAAATCCAATCATGGTAACTAATGTGAAGGGCCCAAGATCTCGATGGAATTATAGAGTGAAACAACTCTTTACAAGTGGCTCAAACTTTTGAAAGGATGAACCAAACAGCTATAGAAAACTGCAACTGAAACTAAATCATTTTCACCCATGGAGCTTGGACATTACGGGAAGTGGAGAAGTGAAAGATATAAACTCAATCATTTTCACCCATGGAGCTTGGACATTACGGGAAGTGGAGAAGTGAAGGATATAAACTCAATCATTTTCACCCATGGAGCTTGGACATTACGAGAAGTGGAGAAGTGAAGGATTTCTAAGATAAACTCAAGAAATAGAGGGAGTTATGAATGTTTTCCTTCTTCCATCAAATTCAAATAAGTAATCACCATGTAATACAATTCTCACAATTCTCAATAATGTGATGGTGAGATCGAGTCAAGAGCAATAGAATCAACCAATGCATGGGGCAATGAGGTCCCCCCTCAGTTTGTCTAAGGGAATCCATCAATGATGATTATGGAGCCAAGGTACAAAATGCTTCTAGGTTCATCCTCTAGAATGCATGTGCTAAAGTTGGCATGGGGAGATCGATTGAAAACAAATCAATGATAGTTCATTGTTTAACATTATGAGATATGACACGAGGACATAAAAAGAAAGGGGATGTAGACATCAAATGGGGATAAAGGGTCATTGAGTGGTGGACTCAATCTTTCTTTATTCATAGCATGAAGGCATGGCCAACCTGGAAGCATGTGTGAAACTCTTGATAATATTAGAGTGGGACATAATGGATAAACTGAGAACAAAACTTCAATGAGGATACTAATAGTGGAACAAGGGTATTAAAGTCAACAATGAATGGGGGTTACCATTAGAAAGGTTCTATGAATGAAACATCATAGAATTCTCTGAACAAAGATGATCAAAGATAGTTAGTGAGAAAAAAACTTCAATGAGGATACTAATAGAGTGGAATAAGGGTATTAAAGTCAACAATGAATGGGGGTTACCGTTAGAAAGGTTCTATGGATGAAACATCATAGAATTATTTGAACAAATATGATCACACTCACATAACATATCATATACAATCTACACTACTGTTAAGGAGCACTACTGAAATGGTTTCTCAATTACATGGATACTCAAGAGAATAGAGAGAGTTAAGGACATAAGCACCTAACATACAATCAAGCGAATGAATGAAATGCGTGATAGCACATGGAAGAGATGAAGGGGAGGACATTGACGGTAATCTCCTCAATGGAGGATGAAGGGTGGAAAAATCCTTCAAGAGTTGGCAAGAAACTCTTTAGTCTTACCAGGAAAACACAGAGAAGGTAGGTGAAAGACCTTTGATCCAGAAGGCATGCATAAGCCTAAAAATGTATACTGAATTCAAGTGTTTCCGCAACCTGCAATCTGCATTGTAGGAGCAGAAATAGAGTAAAATCTATAAGGAATTGGGTTGTTTCCGCAATCCGCATTGAGGAAGCGGAAACAAGGTTAAAATATAACAAAGATAAGGACATTCTGCAATTTGCACTATGGAAAGCGGAAAGTGGAAGTCAAACTATAAAGGAATTAAGTGTTTTTGCAATCCACAATCCGCATTACAGAAAGCGAAGAGCAAAGGATAAAACTGAGAAGGATGTGAGTGTGTCCGCAACCCGCAACCCACATGTAGAAAGTGGAAAGCAGCAGGTAATACTTATAAAATATAAGAGTTTCTACAATCTGCAATCCACATTGCGGAATGCCGAAGGAGGAAAGGAAAAATGGTTAAAATGTTAAGGTTTCCGCAATCCGCAAACTGCATTACAGAATGCAGAAAGCGCAAAGAAAAAAATGTTGCAATGTAAGGGTTTCCACAATCCGCAATACACATTGCAAAAATGGAAATGTGGAAGAGTAAGATTATAAAGGATTAAGCAAGTTCTATAATCTGCATTCTACATTGCGAAAGCGAAATTGCGGAAATGGACTTTTATTTGCAGAAAGGGAATTTTTATATGTGGAAGGACTCTTGCAGAAACAATTAAACTTAGGAATGAATGTTAGAGGAAGATTCATGGCCCATGTCTTATGTGAAAGAAATACTATTTTTTTTATATAGATTTTGGCAGGTTATATGGGTATGTGACAATCAAGCTCACCAAAAATCCAATTCAACATCAGCATAACAAACACATTGAGATACATATGCACTTCATCAAAAATCTCCTTCATGATAATGTTCTCGATGTGTTATTTTTCCTTACAGATGATCAAGTTGTAGATATCTTCACAAAATCTCTTACATAAGCAAACTTTTCTAAACTTCGATTAATGTCAGGAGTTCAATAATTTGTCATTAAGGGGGAATATACTCTAATTCCACCTTGTTTCTCCTATAGCGTCACTTTTGTAAATCCTTCAATCATATCCCAAGTTGTTCTGAAGGGGGATGATGGGACATTAAGAAATTTAGGATTCAGTTAAGATCAACCACAGATCAACTTGTTATAATGTATCTTTAGGTAAAATGTGTTTCTTTAGGGTGGATTAGTATGTTTTTGTACATATGTAATCCAATGTTCACTATATGTTCTATACATGGATTGATTTTAAGGTTCATTATCACCTCGATCATAATGACCATTGATCTATGGATTCACACCCGATTGGTCCATGATCTCTATTTAAAGAGCATGAAGGGTAACTTTCTAGTTAATCGATTATGAGAAGATCATTGTAACATTCTTTTTATTTTGCATAATAGTAAATTTCCTCAAGTTGTTATTTGATTGGGGTCATGGAATGGTTCCCTCTTCGAGAGTTTAAACCATGTAAAAACATTGATGTGTTGATCTGTGATCTATTTGTGTGAGCATCTTTTGAAGGTGCTCAATCTTTTGGAAATATCCTATGTTAGTTAAACACTAACTTCTACAACTATAACACAAATTGGAATTATTGTGAACAATTCAACTTAAGGGTGAAAACATGAAGTTGGTATACACTTTTTGCCTATTTTTTGACAAAAAAACTGCAAAATTTCATGTTTTTCAACTTAAACCCTTTCAAACTCATATCCCCCTTAGGAATTTCACCTTGACATAAACATAAGAGTTTTACAGAATTCTATTAGCTTCGTACTCATATTTTTTTGAAATTTTTTTATGGACATATAGTAGGACAAATTTGAAGGGCACCAACAACATATACTTTAAATGTTTAGGTTGGATAATGAGTGACCTGTGTGCCCTTCATTTTTATTAGAAATAGTTATTCATTTTATGGAAAGCAAATGCACATTCATAATCTACACAAATTGTACTTTGGAATGGACTATATGTTGATGATTTTCGTAAAGTTAAACACTATTTTTCATTATTTTTAGAAATAACATATGTTTAAAAAATAATGTGTAATTGACACATATTTGTGTCGTCCCATTTTCTTTCAAATGTGACTCTTATCATACAAACTAAAACTACCCTTTTAAAGAGGACAGTAGAAAGAACATCCCGTGAGTTTTTAAATTTTTTTTTTTGCTATTATTGTGACGATCTTGAATTTTCATTGTGAGTAATTTTTAGCTCACTGAATTTTGTAATGGTATTGTTTAGAAAAAAAATTGTAAAAAATAGAAATTATTAAATAAATCCATAAATTCTTATACTATGAGAAAGTAGATTCAATCATGGTATAAACTCCAACAAATAAATCTTACATTTTACATTGTTTCCACAATAATAAAATGACAAATTTGATAAAACTGCAGAAATAATTTTTGTATTCGTTGACCAATATAGAACATTTTTTTTTTTGAAAATTGGATCTTTCATCCAAATAGTTCGTTACCTTTTTCCATGTGGGAACCTAAGCATGGGATCCATATCATAAATTCTCTATAGATTTTCCATTGCTTGTTTAAATTTCTTGTAGCGGTTCCTCTCCATTTATCAAGCGATCCAAGTTCCTCTCCATTTATCAAAATCTAAACTAAATAAGATATTTATAATTGTTGATTATGATTATCTCTTCAAAATATTATTTTATTTTTTAATGTAGTAAATTGGAAGTGTCAAGATTATTAGAGTTTTCCTAAGTTAGGATGTTTAAAGAGTGATTAAGTTATGAAGATTTGTTTTGTTATTTAAAATTATAATGTAAAAAAATAGTTTTTATCAATTATAAATTGATAAGATTTTTATTTTATTTCAATTTTCATTATTAATGATTTTATTGTCATTCCAAGTCTTAAATTTAAATTTCAAAGGAGTATAAAATTTGATATTTAGAATATATCTCAAAGTGACATCACCTATCATATCATATATTTGGAACTTTGATATAAATTAATGAGATTGATCCGACTTTCATTTTTAATGAATTCATTGTTATTCTATGTCTTAAATTTAAAACTCAAAAGAGTATAAAATATGATTGCATCGAGAAGCGCTCTACAACCCAGTATGGCGGAGATGTTGTCCTCTAACAAGTAATGTACATAAACATACGTCAGCTCAAACATAAAATAAAATAAAAATAATAAAATAAAATTTCATGTAGACTTAATTTTATATAATATATATTTAAAATAATCTAAAAATCTTAATTGTTTCTAAATAAATGTGTTTGTTTGATCATATTGCTTAGATTGAATTTAGTGTTGAGTAGCATTTGTAGAAGAGAAACGCATGTTAAATACTCATTTGAACTTATTTTCATATTAAACCTACATGGTAAATAATCAGTTTAAATTATTTTCATATAAATACTCAATTAAACTTCATTTCATATAAAAACTGCACCGTAAACTCAAAGAATATAAATCGATTAAATCACAACTTCGATTTTTGTGATTCAAACTTTGACAAAAATTTTGCTAGCTTTGCGTTCGAGAAGACTATAAAAGTTGGATTAATGTTATTTCACATTGCTTTGCATGATAATATAAATGGCAATGAAAACGATTGGAGAATATATTTGTTCTGATAAATTCATAATCACACTTATATGAATAAATATGAATATGAATATGCAAATTTATATTATAATTGATAAATTATTTAAAATCTAAGTTGTATATAATAAATTCAAAATCAGGCCTAATATGAATATGGATATGCATATTTATAAATATGAATATGAATATACAAATTTATATTATAATTGATAAATTATTTAAAATCTAAGTTGTGTATAATAAATTCAAAATCACGCCTAACATGAATATGCATATGCATATTTATATTATAATAATTGATCAATTATTTTAGTCTTGAGTTTGGGTGTAAGCCATTATATGGATATGCATATTTATAAATATGNGATGAATTATTTTAGTCTTGAGTTTGGGTGTAAGCCATTGTTGGTTTAGATATTTAGATAAAAACCATAATAGTTTAGTTCAATATTACAAAGATATTAATATTATTTAGATTTTTTAATAATATTTCTGTTTTGTAACTTTTTATTAGTGTAATAAATGTAATGGTTTAGTTTAATAATAACTTTATATTTGAAAATAATAGTTTAAAGTAATATTATTATTACTTTGAGAATAAAAATGTTTTAGTTTAATATATTTAGTTTCAATTAATATATTTATGTATTTTATAAATTATATTTAGTTTTTTTTTATATAAATGAGTTTTTTTATGTTTTTGATTAGGATTAAGATTATACATTGATTTTATTGACAAATGTATATACTAAGATTAGGATTATGCATCGACTAAGATTAGAATTATGCATTGACTAAGATTAAAATTATGTATTGATTTCAGGAACGAATGCATTGATTAAGATTATGATTTTACATAGATTTTAGTGACAAATGCATCGACTAAGAGTAGGATAATGCATTGATTAGATTAGGATTATTGATTTCAGTGACAAATGCAACGACTAAGAGTAATTATGCATTGATTCCGGTGACTAATGCAACAACTAACATTATAATTATGCATAGATTTCAATTGCATTCACTAAGATTAGGATTATGCATTGATCAGGATTAAAATTATGCATTAGTTTCAGTGACAAATGCATTGATTAAGTCTAGGATTATGCATTGATTTTAGTGACAAATGCATCCACTAAGAGTAGGATAATGGGTCGATTTCAATTACAAATGCATGACTTCAATAAAAATGCATTGGATTTAGTGACAAATGCATTGATTAATATTATGATTATGCATTGATTTCAATGGAAAATGACTTGATTAAGATTATGATTATGCATTGATTTCAATGACAAATATATCGACTAAGAGTAGGATAATGCATTGATTTCATGATTTTAGTGATAAATGCATTGACTTCAATAAAAATGCATTGACTTTAGTGACAAATGCATTGATTAATATTATGATTATGCATTGATTCTAGTGACATATGCACGGAATTCAGTGACATATCAAGTATTTTTTTCCTTTGGGCAATGTACATGACATTTAAAAAAAACAATAATGCATTGATTTTAGTGAATGGTGTATCGATTTCCATATTGTTGCACAAACTTTAGTGTTGATGTATTGTTTTCAGAATATGATCAAGCATGATAGTATTTGGAAACGACAATAGAGAAAGAACTTAGAAGAAATTTCAACCGAGAAACGAAAGGAACAAGCAAGAAAAAAATATGAAGTGCAAAGAACATATCACCAAAGAATGTTAGAACAAATGGAAATTAAAGAATGAGAAGAACAAAAAAGATGTAATGCAAAAAGACAAAGAGCTTATCGAAAAAGAAGGTTTGGACAATCGACTAGTGAACAAAGAAGATAGAATGTTGAAAGACAAAATGCCTAAAGAGAGGAGGTCAAAACAAATGACCACTGCAACACAACAAGAACATAAGAAATATGAATTGTTCAATTGTGTCCAAGATTGCTACAAGAGTACGAAGAAAGTATTCTGTGGAAACATATGAGGAAGGCTTGGAACTTGAGTTACTTATTGCAAATAGAACTAGGGTGATGCTTACATCCACCACATGGATGTATGTAGGACTCATCAATGGTGCTCTTGGAGTGGGAGAACAAATTGTGGATAACCCTAGAAAATCACCCCTGGAACCACCCACGTATGTTTTGGTAAGGTTTGATAAATATGTGGGGGTTCCATGAGATGAATCAACCCCTCAAATTGCTTCTATTACAATGATTGAAAGAGCTAATAAAAAACAAATTCCTTTGAAATTTCCATGGGGTTAACATTTCATAATTCACAAGGATTAACATTGGAGAAAACTACTATTAATATTGGGAAGTAAGAGAGGCATGGTATGGAATTTAATGCAATATCTCGATTTAAAGATTTGAATGGTCTTCAATTTCAACCTCTCTTTTAAAATGGTTGAGATGAAAAGATGGAAAACATGACAGCTGTGGCTATTCAAAAAGATGAAAAAGACAGATTGAGATCAATTATTTCCTAATCTATTTATTATTCATTATACACATCCTCTTACTTTCTTATGATTTGCATGTTTCATCATTCAATATTGTTATTCATTTTATTCCTCGTTTAACTATTGAATTTGTCTTTACATACTTCATATCATGATCATCTACAAATTTTATGTGACCTCCCCAGACTGTAACCAACCTAGATCCATCTCAACTCCGCATCTACCATGCGCCAAGAGGCATCAATATTTCTCTCGAGGTGCAAACATATCCAAGATATTGACCATAAAAAAAGTTTGCACCTCAAGAGCTTTGATCGCACTTGGCACATGGTAGATCGAGAGTTTAGATGGATCTAGGCTGGTATCTATAACATATCTCTCCACGAAGTGACCTCACCCATGATATCATATATTTGTAACTTTGGTATTAATTAATGAGATTGATAAGATCTTCATCTTATTTCGACTTTCATTATTAATGATTTTGTTGTCATTACAAGTCTTAAACTTTGTTATGAATTAATGAGATTGATAAGATCTTCATCTTATTTTGACTTTCATTATTACTGATTTTATTGTCATTCCAAGTCTTAAATTTAAACTTAAAGAATATAAATTTTGATATCTAAAATATATCTCTCCTTAAAGTATATTTTATTTTGTTGCAATCACATGTTTTTTTAGTTTTGTACCTAATAATGATAATACACATGAAACAAACTCTATGCATATAATCTTTTCTTTTATTATTATATCTTTATACAACTTAAAAAAACATATTCTATCATATTAATATACTTGTATATATTTTAACAATTTTACAACCAATTATCGAATTATGAAGTTACACAGACGTCATATCTATGATAACTCGCAATCCAAACTAATAATATTCCAAAAAAATTTGAAAGGCGAGAAAAATATATAAATTGAACGGATTTGTGGATGTAATTTCACATAACAAAATATCCCTACAAGTGTGGTTTTGAGGATTTGTGGATATAAAAGGTCAAACTTCTTATGGATTTTTCGAGGATGTGTGAATATGAAACGTCAAACTTCGTTTGGATTTTTTCTTCATTTGAACGTGAAGTCCATTATAATAAATATTTTGCTTTAAGGTACGAGTCCATTACAACTATTGCTTACGCGTTTACGCGTTTGTAAATATGATGGTGTCATGTGTATTTATGATTTGTAATCTGTCACACATGTATCACGTTATCTTGTTGGATTTGCACATCACTCACGTGGATGGAGGTGGAAGTGGAAATACTCTCATCCCTCTCCCTCGGATGAGATGATATTACATATTGGTAGACCCATCCATTGAATCGCATTTATATCCTCATCTCTTTATATGTTCTCACACAACACATTTATCGACGCAGCTCACCCTCTCACGGAGCCATTTTGTGATTTCAAGATCCATCCGGTGTACTGGATTCTGCGTTCATCCTTTTCATTTTTGTTGAGTCATTTCTAGATCCATCGGGTGTACGGGAGCCTACGTGCTAGTGCTTTGCTGATCCTCCTTTTATTCCATAAGAGTAGAGCTTTAAAAGAGATTGAGGCTCAGTAGATAATTAATCTCCAAAACTGTATCCCATTCTTCGATCAGGCCTTTTCGCATAGAGATTGGGAAACTGTTATTGTTTTTCTGATCATCACGACACATTAAATTTGCGAAAATGGTGAACTCTATTAAGAATGGTGGAGGATCAGGAAACGGATCCCTCTCGCTCAAGTCTCTGAACCATATTTCTCTCGTCTGCAGATCGATCGAGGATTCCATCAAGTTTTATGAAAACGTCCTCGGTTTTGTTCGCGTCAAGAGACCTGGATCGTTTGACTTTAATGGAGCCTGGTAACTAATATAATCTATTCTCCATTGCCATCCAATCGTATTTGTGATTAGTATTTAACATTATGTGTCTCCATTAATGATGCAGGTTGTTTAATTATGGAATAGGCATCCATCTGCTGCAATCTGCGAACCCCGACAATCTACCGAAGAAAAGTGAAATAAATCCAAGAGATAATCACATCTCCTTTCAGGTATTGTATGATCCCTGCATCGTCATATTGATACATAGTTGCAGTTGCACTAGGTTATATGTTTGCCACCACATTGCGGTTTACTGTAGATGTAGACTAAGCTGAGCTTTTCCACTATATTGTTTGGAATTGCAGTGCGAAGATGTGAAGTACGTAGAGAGAAAGCTGCAAGAAATGAACATGAAATATGTGAAACGAATCGTGGAGGAAGGAGGGATCTACGTGGATCAGCTATTCATCCACGACCCCGACAGTTACATGGTTGAGCTCTGCAACTGCGAGAATTTTCCAGTGGTGCCGATCATGGGGTCTGTCCCTGTAGCCTACGTGAGACGACCTACTTCTCATATGCGGATTCCTCCCAAAGGCAGTATTGATCAACTAGATGGAAACCGAGGAGAGGAGGTGCAATATTAAGTAGCTAATTATCGTCGTCAGTTGACACACATTGCTTGATTGGGTGATGATTAAGAAGACAAAGTCACTAATCATGTTCTGGTGTTGTTGTTGTGTCCTTTTGTCTACGTTTCTTTGTTTGTTATCATTTGTTATCAGCGTCTTAAGGTCGTTGAACTTCAATGGTATGGCTGTATATATATAATATTTAAGTGAAGTTTAGAAAATTGTAAAGTCCATATGCAACAATTGAATATTATAATATAAATTCAATTTTATTGTTTTTTCAATGTTAAAGTCCAACCATAATCTGATTACATAAATATGTTGCAACCATAGCTGATCCCAAGTACATGAGTACAACAAATGCCATCGTGATGGGATGACAAATTATGGTAACTAAAGTCCTACTGTATTTGGAAGGGCCCAAGATCTCGATGGAATGATAGAGTGAAACAACTCTTTACAAGTGGCTCAAACTTTTGAAAGGATGAACCAAACACCTATAGGGAACAACAACTGAAACTAAATCATTTTTCACCCATGCAACTTGGACATTAGGGGAAGTGGAGAAGTGAAGGATTTCCAAGATAAACTCAAGAAATAAAGGGAGTTATTAATGGTTTCCTTCTTCCACTCAGAAATAGAGGGAGTCATGAATGTTTTCCTTCTTCCACCAAATTTGAATAAGTAATCACTATATAATACAATTCTTGGTAATGTGATGCTGAGATCGAGTCAAGAACAATAGAATCAACCAATCCAAGGGGCAATGAGGTCTCCCCTCAGTTGGTCCAAGGGAACCCATCAATGATGGTTATGGGGTCAAGGTACAAAATGCTTCTAGGTTCATCCTCTAGAATGCATGTGCTAAAGTTGGCATGGGGAAATCGATTGAAAACAAAGGAGTGATAGTTCATTGTTTAACATCATGATGTATGACATGAGGACATAAAAAGAAAGGGGATGTAGAAATCAAGTGGGGATAAAGGGTCATTGAGTGGTGGACTCAATCTTTCTTTATTCATAGCAGAAGACATGGCCAACCTGGAAGCATGTGTGAAACTCTTGATAATACCAGGGGAGGGACATAATGGATAAACTGAGAACAAAACTTCAATGAGGATACTAATAGAGTGGGGGTACTGAAATCAACAATGAATGGGGGTTACCGTTAGAAAGTTTCTATGGATGAAACATCACATAATGCTTTGAACAAAGATTATCAAAGACACTCACATAACAGATCATATATAAGATCTACAGTAGTGTTAAGGAGCAATGTTGAAATGGTTTCTCAATCACATGGATACTCAAGAGAATAGAGAAAGTTAAGGAGATAAGCACCTAACATACAATCAAGAGTGTTACGGAGATAAAATTCCTATGGCTTGGGGGTACCACAACATACAGTATGACACCATAAATCAATCTTTCCCAATACACAAGAGCAGTAAGTAAATCTAACACTAAGGGATATAGAATCATACCTTGTTTTGGACGGTTGAAGTAGATCCCCGTTGAGCTTTTCCAATGCAATTGCAATTATAATTTGCTCTCAACAACAACAAACCAAATCAAGTATGATATATATAAATGTGTTAGCACTACTCTAGAATATATAATCAATCATGTATAAGCAATTAAATACATCCATGGATTCAATATTCATATTCAAAATGCACATGAATTGGATAGGAAAAGTTATTTCTATTAATAAATTAGAGATACAATAGTGACAAACTCTGTCGGCACTTCTACGAACCGGAGAAACTGAGTCTTCTACCACTTCAATCCTCCATCTCTCGATAGCAAGCTCACAAAGCAAAGGAAAGCTTGGGAAGAACACTATGTGCTCCAAGGGACAAAGGGATGCGGACTCAAGTATAAGCAAAGCTGAGGCAACAATGGAATATAGTTTCCTTACTCTTCAATTTCTCCTCCTTCAATGTATCCAAGGGGTTCCTTCTATAGCACTCCAAAGAGCTAATGGAAGATCGAATCCGAGCATTATCAAGGAATTTGGAAGGCCAAGAGTCAAGTTATTCGGACTCAAATGAGGAAAAATCCAAAAATATTTGTCATTTTGCACACATCCCAATGTACATGGGTTTGAGGTCAAAAGATGCGTATACGCGCGGGTATTGCTTTAAAAGTCGTGTATAGGTATAAACAGACAATTTTCAGGGATGATCTTGGAACATCAAAGCATAATATAAGTCCATGGGGTCTGTAGAGTCCGTAGAGGGACAGGGAAGGCCATAAATGTGTGATCTACATGGTGTGGTAAAATCAGTTGTAATAGATGCCCTCTAATGTGTGAGGTCAGAGGGGTAACATGATGGCCGAAATACATTATAAAATCCATCCCAAAAGTGGAGTAATGAAGACCGATGTGGAAGAACCAGCTACTCATCAGTACAATACAATAATCAATATATGCATGTGACTAAAAATACATGTAGCAGTCCCAGATACATAAGAGTACAATGGCCATGAATAAGCATGATATACAAAGTGTCATGTGTGGTCATTGCCACGTACAATATACAATGGATCAAAATCTCCATAATGAATGAAGATATCTGATATACTAGAGTAGGGTTTTTTCGGAAATTTCGCAGTAGACATTTTTAGTCGACGTTTCGATTCCGAATTGGGAACCATCATTAGGACAAGTAGTCATTTGGATGGATAAGCTGAAGCTCTCGAGAATAAATAAGCTTTAGTTCATAAGGTTACCAAAATTATTAATTGAAGCCGACTAATCTTAGGTATAGGTAGAGTATTTTTAAGATTTTTTAATTAAAATATTTTTAATTATTAATAAATTAAAAATTATTTTATTAATAATATTTATAAAGATTTTCGTTTTCGTTTTCATGATCATGAGATATGAAATCTCATGAATACTGGCACGATCAAGGAGATAGCATATATGGAATGCCACCAAGCTGGAAGGTATTCTACACAAACCGCTACGAGTACATGTCCTACTATGTGAATAGATGTGTCGAGGTCGATCATAGTAGTCCATCGTCTGATTACCGGTCATTGATGTATACTGTTAACATACGCGAGATAACCCATCGATAATAAAAATGGGAATCAAGGTACAGAGTGCAATCTAACAAGTGTGAATAGATGTGTCGAGGTTGAACACTTGAATCCATTGATCAGGGGACATTGATGTATTCCCAAAACTTTCTATGGCGAGAGAACCTACCACGAATGACTGTAAGTCTCAAGGCACTCAAATGACTCTAGAATCCTATTCCAGAATAAAATAATTTGATGTCGATGGAATGGAATCTGCTGGAAGGAGAGCATTAAGGCATCCCCCATCAACCAACACAAGGTACTAAGCAAAGTTGTATAATGTGGAAGAACTCAACGAAAAAGATGTGTGTGAACCAGTAACAGTACCAGGAATGGCCGACATGCACAGTCAAGATAAGTGAGGAATGGCTGACGCAGGCTTAAACTTTCTTCAAACAAGAGCATAAGGCAAGTGGTGACTGAAGGTATGCAGCATGGACTCGATATGCAAACCGAGACATCTTTGTGACACAGGAGGCATTAATAGAGGCTCCATGGGGACAGGAAGCGTAACCAGTCGGTGGAGATAAACTCATTATAATGAGTACATCTCCTAAATTCAAACTAATAACCCAACCAACGGATGTGATATGCAGTGCTCTGTTTGAAGGATACACGACTCGATTGCTACCAAAGATAACATATTTTCCCATTCAGATTTTTATCTTTTTTATTTTTTTGGACTTTTTCAGATATTTTGAAAATCTTGAAAAAGAATAAAATTTCTTTATAGTACATAGCTAGGAGGAGACGAGTGTCAGGAACAGGAAAACTAGTTCCAGGCAGTGGAACATACCTATGCTCAATGCAAGGAAACATGTGTAGGATAATGACACTGGAGAGGAAGGTCTCCTCCCGGTAAATGGGTGATAAAGTTGCAAAGGATAGTAAAAGGCTTTGCTTAGTTAGACATGAGACAAGCTTGGGCTATATGGCTTATAACTCTGAAGTAGGGATTTGACATAAGGCTCAATAAGGTGAGAAAAACTCATGAAATGCAATTACAACTTGATATATACAAGGGAGTCCCTATGGGGAAAATCCAACATAAAGTTCAAGAGGAGTATGAAGCTCTTGCCCAAGGACATGGCAGGACTAAAAAGGGACTCCCAAAACCTAAAGGAGGCATCTCAACATGGGTACCAAATGAAAAATAGGATCTAACTAGGGCACCCTATTGTTATAGTTGATTTTACCACACATGGTTGATCACATATTTATGGCCTTCCATGTCCCTTTGTAGAGTCTTTAGACCCCATGGACTTATATTATCCTTTGATGTTCCAAGATCATCCCTTAATAACCCCTATTTATTGTTGTACACGACTTTTAAACCTATACTCGCGTGTACATGTGACTTTTGACCTCAAAACCGCGTACATCGAGATGTGTGTGTAATGTCCCCATTCAAATAATTGCATAGTAGGAAAATTCCATCAATCCTACTAGTTCCCTAGATTGGGTGGAAACATTGGGAAGTTAATAAGGGAGCTAATAAATGGTGTTTAGACATTAGAATGAGTAAATATCTATTTAATGGAGTAAACTAAATGAATGCAAGTGAAGAATGAAATGGGTATGGAGAATGGAGACACATGAAGACTACGGGGCCCACTCAAGCTAGAATTCCTATGTTAAATGGCATCCTCCTCTTGCAATTTCGAATCTATGGGAAGCCTAATGTTTTTGGATGGATTATAAGGTTAGTATACTTGTCCATATACTTCATATGTAGAATTTGGGATGAATTGTAACTTATATGGGGAGAGGAAGAATCAAATGGGAGTTTCATGGAAACTTGGCTAGATTCCCCTTACATTTATGACATCTATGACACCAATGATGGAGATTCTATGATAGTTATGACACAAGTCAGATATGAAGGCTGAAATTTGACATATCTGACATGTCAGGCCTGAATAGAGCATCTTAGAGGGTGCTCATGGGATTTGGAGAAGGCTAAGAGGCCCCTACTCGAATTTGGAGAAGAGGGAAGGTGAAGAGAGAGGCCACATGGCATAGCATGAGCAACCACATCAATTCGACTTGGATCTGGTTTAAGGATGGATTTGGAAACTTATAAGACCAATACTGTTTATAAAATTCAGGGATCAGCCATGAGAAGGCCCTTTTTATCATTTGTGAAACATGTTATTGTAAAGAGAGAGAACTAGTGGATGATTAGTTCATGCCGTAGCCAATTTCGAGGGTGAAAGATTCCCATCCTAGTTGGTGTTTGCAGAGGCCACTCATGTATTTCAAGGAGATTTAATGGAGTCATAATTTATAGGTGCAATATACAACAACTTGTGGACATATCAAGTTCAGCTTGTTCTTCCTTTCATGTCAAGGTTTCTCACCATATTTCAGCTCTATGGAGTGAGGTGCACTTGGTGAGCTATTCATCTCTTTGAGGGAGATTATCTTGCTCCAGTATTTTGTATTCTTATTTAAATTATCTACTCTTTAAGTTCAGAAATATATTAGGTCTAAATACCAATAAATCTCATGTATTATTGCTCAATAATGAAAGATACAGTGCCATTTCCCCATTACCTTGTTGTAAACTCTTGTAATCTTGATGGATTCGAATGGATGTATAAAATATTGATGATTTATGAATGAATGGACTTTCATTAAAGTATAATATGGATTTTTATGTTCAGTAAATGAGAATTTGTGGCCATTGGGTCAAATTTCATAGCAATTGGAGCAAACTACACCTCATTTCCCCAAGGGTCCAAAGCTAGTTTTTTATATCTGATTGAAAGAAGGGAAAAAAACCATGGGAGGTCGATTGGTTATGCATATGAGTCTCTAATAATGTATTCTACACATACAATTATTAAATTTAATAATTTTAGTGGGTTTATACATATTTGGGAAGCCATTTCTACCACTTACCCTGGGGGGGATTTGAGCCCAAAATTGCTAGTAAAATCATCTATCTTGTTCAGAATTTAGTACATACTTGAATAAGCGATTGGAGGGTCATAATACATCCATGAACATAATAATTAAGTTATTATATCATTAATACACATTCTTTGAATATTTGGGAGCAATTGGGTTGATTTGGAGACCAAGACACTAAAACTAGTCAAGAGCCAAAATTGTGAAAAAATTGAAAAATTGGGCATTTTGGTAAAAAATTTAAAAAGGGACATTACAAGTGGTATTAGAGCATGGTATTAGAACCTTATTGTGTTAAAAATGAGTCAAATAAATAAACCACCACCCTTAGAATCTGAATTGGAAGGTGCTCGGCTTGTAGAAGAAGAACTCGAAGAAAAAAAAGTACATTTGACTAAAGATATGGCTCATGAGGGAGAAGACCACACTAAGGAGAAAATGGAGTATATAAAACTTATAAAATCCTTGTTTGAAGAAATATCCAAGGACATGACCCAACATATGGTATACATGACCCAAAAGATAGCAAAAGGATTCGAATTGATGGCCAGTCAAATGGGAAGCAAAGGGATAATAGGAGATAGTGGTTGTTCACAATCAACAGAAAATAAGACAATGGGTGAGCACATTTTCTCACGAACAGGACCTCATAATAGACCCCATGAATTTCATATCACACCAAGGCCTATTGAACCTAAATTTCTTATTCCCAAAGAAGAGACTAACATTCAATTTGAAATTGATACAATAGCAAAAGAATGGGCTAAATTGGATGAAGAGTTTAGGAGAAGTATATCATTTGAGTAGTACTTCACCATGGAAAACAAACTCAAAAAGAAGGAGGACAATAAGTCTCTACAAAAAAACAAATAATTTGATTATGCCATAGGTAAAGTGTCACTTCCTACTTTTGATGGTTAATCTCAAAGTTCTGCTAACACTTGGGTGCAAAAATTGGATGTGTATTTTCAGCTGAATCCAATGGTGGAAGAAGATGCTTTAAAAATGTCTATTTTTTCACTTGGATGGAGATTCCAATGAATGGTGGTTCCATGGTTTGAAAAACTTGGGTCATGATCAATTCAAAACATATGGGAAATTTTTTGATAGGGTATTAGAAAGGTTTGAGCAAAAAGATCTAGAATTGTCTTTCAAAGAACTAGCACGCTTGAAGCAGGTAGGGACTCCTATTGGGTATATGTTGGAATTCCAAAGATTATTAGTTAAGGTGGCTAATGTATCTATGGGAAGGTTAGTATTGTTGTTCACTGAAGTTTTGGTAGATCCCTTAAAAGGTTTGGTCAAATCCCACATGCCTACTAACTTAAATGATGCAATGAGCTTGACTAGATATCTTCAAAATGTGCTTCCTAGAACAAGATTTCCTCCCAAGCCAAAATTCAGATTTGAAAGAAAGCATTAGCAAAAGGATGCACATGATAAGAAGTTTTGGAAAATAGATACATATGAAAATAATAATAAATAAGCACAAAATAGGGATGAACTTCGAAGGAAAAAATTGTGCTTCACATGCTTCCAACCATGGACATTGGGGCATAAATGTGCTAAAGGAAAATCTCAATACATAGAAGTATTTTCTGATAATGATGAGTATGAAGGGGGTATGGATGAATAAAGGAACATTTCAGATCAAGAGGAGGCATATGAGACAGAAGCTGAAGAATAAAAACAAGAAGAAAATCATCCTTCACCGGACAAAGCAACAATGGCGGTACTTTCAGCAGTGCCTCGCTATCACACTATTCAATGCAAGGGTGTGGTATTGGTACAAAGAGATTCAGTTTTGGTAGATGGAGGAGCTACACATAATTTAATTGATGCAGAGATGGTGGAGAAAATAAAGATACCAAGTGAACCATTCGATGGCTTCACAGTTGTCATTCCAGGTCACAACACAATGCAATGCAACACATGGGTTCCAAAGCTGCAAGTCACCATAGGTAACTATACTTTTGTTGATAGTTTTTATGGGGTTGATGTTGCTGATAGTAATGTATTATTGGGAGTGCAATGGTTTTATTCTATAGGAGATAATTCAGTAAATTATCAAATTCTTGAAATGAAATTTCAAGATTCAATAAGTGTACTAAGGGTTGTGAGAGGGCAACACATTTACCCAAAACAGGTAGTAAATTGCAATAGTATGAGATCTATATTGAGGCATGGTGATATATAATGGGCTGCTGAATGTTATATCACCTCTCCCAAGACCAAAGTTAGATTTTTTAAACACCCAAAGGAGATAGAGACACTTTTGCACAGATATGAAAAAGTTTTCAGAGATCTTCCACATGGTAGACCACCTGATAAGGGGGTTGAGCATAACATTGTTTTGGAGGAGGGTACTTCACCCATTCAGATACCACCTTATAGACATCCAAAGAAGTTCATAGATGAGATTGAGAAGGCCATTCAAGAACTCTTATATTTGGGACTCATTAGACCAAGCTCTAGCCCTTATGCTGAACCAAACAGCTATAGAAAACTCCAACTGAAACTAAATCATTTTCACCCATGGAGCTTGGACATTACGGTAAGTGGAGAAGTGAAGGATATAAACTCAATCATTTTCACCCATGGAGCTTGGACATTACGGGAAGTGGAGAAATGAAGGATATAAACTCAATCATTTTCACCCATGGGGAACTAGAGAAGTGAAGGATTTTTAAGATAAACTCAAGAAATAGAGGGAGTTATGAATGTTTTCCTTCTTCCATAAAATTCAAATAAGTAATCACCATGTAATACAATTCTCAATAATGTGATGGTGAGATTGAGTCAAGAGCAATAGAATCAACCAATCCAGGGGGCAATGAGGTCCCCCCCTCAGTTGGTCCAAGGGAATCCATCAATGATGATTATGGGGCCGAGGTACAAAATGCTTCTAGGTTCATCCTCTAGAATGCATGTGCTAAAGTTGGCATGGGGAGATCGATTGAAAACAAATCAATGATAGCTCATTGTTTAACAGATCATGAAATATGACACGGGGACATAAAAAGAAAGGGGATGTAGACATCAAATGGGGATAAAGGGTCATTGAGTGGTGGACTCAATCTTTCTTTATTCATAGCATGAAGGCATGGCCAACCTGGAAGCATGTGTGAAACTCTTGATAATATAAGGAGTGGGACATAATGGATAAACTGAGAACAAAACTTCAATGAGGATACTAATAGAGTGGAACAAGGGTATTAAAGTCAACAATGAATGGGGGTTACCATTAGAAAGGTTCTATGAATGAAACAACACAGAATTCTCTAAACAAAGATGATCAAAGACACTTAGTGAGAAAAAACTTCAATGAGGATACTAATAGAGTGGAATAAGGGTATTAAAGTCAACAATGAATGGGGGTTACCGTTAGAAAGGTTCTATGGATGAAACATCACAGAATTATTTGAAAAATATGTTCACACTCACATAACATATCATATACAATCTACACTACTGTTAAGGAGCACTGATGAAATGGTTTCTCAATTACATGGATACTCGAGAGAATACAGAGAGTTAAGGACATAAGCACCTAACATACAATCAAGCGAATCAATGAAATGCATGATAGCATATGGAAGAGATGAAGGGGAGGACGTTGAAGGTAATCTCCTCAAGGAAGGATGAAGGGTGGAAAAATCCTTCAAGAGTTGGCAGACAACTCTTTAGTTTTACCAGGAAAACACAGAGAAGGTAGGTGAAAGACCTTTGATCCAGAAGGCACGCGAAAGCCTAAAAATGTATACTGAATTCAAGTGTTTCCGCAACCCGTAATCTGCATTGTAGAAGCGGAAACATAGTAAAATTTATAAGGAATTGGGTTGTTTCCGCAATCCACATTGAGGAAGCGGAAACAGGGTTAAAATATAACAAAGATAAGGAATTTCCGCAATCTACACTATGAAAAGAAGAAAGTGGAAGTCAAACTATAAAGGAATTAAGTGTTTCCGCAATCCACAATCCGCATTGGAGAAAGCGGAGAGCAAAGGATAAAACTGAGAAGGATGTGAGTGTGTCCGCAACCCGCATGTAGAAAGTGAAAAGTGGCAGGTGAAACTTATAAAATATAACAATTTCTGCAATTTGCAATCCACATTGCGGAATGCAGAAGGAGGAAAGGAAAAATGGTTAAAATGTTAAGGTTTCCGCAATCCGCAATCCGCAATACACATTGCGAAAATAGAAATGTGGAAGAGTAAGATTATAAAGGAATTAAGCAAGTTCCACAATCCACATTCTACATTACGAAAGCGAAATTGGGGAAAGAGACTTTTATTTGTGGAAAGAGAATCTTTATATGTGGCGGGACTCTTGTAGAAACAATTAAGCTTAGGAATGAATGTTAGAGGAATATTCATGGCCCATGTCTTATGTGAAAGAAATACAATTTTTTTTATATAGATTTTGGCAGGTTACATGGGTATGTGACAATCAAGCTCACCAAAAATCCAATTCAACATCAGCATAACAAACACATTGAGATACATATGCACTTCATCAAAAATCTTGTTCATGATAATGTTCTCGATGTGCTATTTTTCCCTACAGATGATCAAGTTGTAGATATCTTCACAAAATCTCTTACATAAGCAAAATTTTCTAAACTTCGAATAATGTTAGGAGTTCAATAATTTGTCATTAAGGGGGCATATGCTCTAATTCCACCTTGTTTCTCCTATAGCGTCACTTTTGTAAATCCTTCAATCATATCCCAAGTTGTTCTGAAGGGGGGTGATGGGACATTAAGAAATTTAGGATTTAGTTAAGATCAACTTGTTATAATGTATCTTTAGGTAAAATGTGTTTCTTTAGGGTGGATTAGTATGTTTTTGTACATATGTAATCCAATGTTCACTATATGTTCTATACATGGATTGATTTTATGGTTCATTATCACCTCGATCATAATGGCCATTGATCTATGGATTCACACCCGATTGGTCCATGATCTCTATTTAAAGATCATGGAGGGTAACTTTCTAGTTAATCGATTATGAGAAGATCATTGTAACATTCTTTTTATTTTGCATAACAGTATTTCCTCAAGTGGTTATTTGATTGGGGTCATGGAATGGTTCCCTCTTTGAGAGTTTAAACCATGTAAAAACATTGATACATTGATTTGTGATCTATTTGTGTGAGCATCTTTTGAAGGTGCTCAATCTTTTGGAAATATCCTATGTTAGTTAAACACTAACTTCTACAACTATAACACAAATTGGAATTATTGTGAACAATTCAACTTAAGGGTGAAAATATGAAGTTGGTATACACTTTTTGCCTATTTTTTGACAAAAAAACTGCACAATTTCATGTTTTTCAACTTAAACCCTTTCAAACTCATATCCCCCTTAGGAATTTCACCTTGACATAAACATAAGAGTTCTACAGAATTCTATTAGCTTCGTACTCATATTTTTTTGAATTTTTTTATGGACATATAGTAGGACAAATTTGAAGGGCACCAACGACATATACTTTAAATGTTTACGTTGGATAATGAGTGACCTGTGTGCCCTTCATTTTTATTAGAGATAGTTATTCATTTCATGGAAACCAAATGCACATTCATAATATACACAAATTGTACTTTGGAATGGACTATATGTTGATGATTTTCGTACTTAAACACTATATTTCATTATTTTTAGAAATAACATATGTTTAAAAAATAATGTGTAATTAACACATGTTTGTGTCGTCCCATTTTCTTTCAAATGTGACTCTTATCATACAAACTAAAACTACCCTTTTGAAGAGGACAGTGGAAAGAACATCCCGCGAGTTTTTAAATTTTTTTTTGCTATCTTTGTGACGATCTTGAATTTTCATTGTGAGTAATTTTTAACTCACTGAATTTTGTAATGGTATTGTTTAGAAAAAAAATTGTAAAAAATAAAAACTATTAATGAAATTCACAAATTCTTATACTATGAGAAAGTAGATTCAATCATAAATCTATTGGTTTAAACTCCGACAAATTATTCTTACACTTTGCATTGTTTCCACAATAATAAAATGACAAATTTTATAAAACTGCCGAAATAATTTTAGTATTCGTTGACCAATATAGAACAAATCTTCATTTTTGAAAATTGGATCTTTCATCCAAATAGTTCCTTACCTTTTTCCATGTGGGAACCTAAGCATGGGATTCATATCATAAATTCTCGGTAGATTTTCCATTGCTTCTTTAAATTTCTCGTAGCGGTTCCTCTCCATTTATCAAGCGATCCAAGTTCCTCTCCATTTATCAAAATCTAAACCAAATAAGATATTTATAATTGTTGATTATGATTATCTCTTCATAATATTATTTTATTTTTTAATGTAGTAAATTGGAAGTGTCAAGATTATTAGAGTTTTCCTAAGTTAGGATGTTTGAAGAGTGATTAAGTTATGAAGATTTGTTTTGTTATTTAAAATTATAATGTCAAAAAATAGTTTTTATTAATTATAAATTGATAAGATCTTCATCTTATTTCAATGTCTTAAATTTAAATTTCAAAGGAGCATAAAATTTGATATTTAGAATATATCTCGAAGTGACATCACCTATCATATCATATATTTGGAACTTTGATATAAATTAATGAGATTGATCTGACTTTCATTTTTAATGAATTCATTGTCATTCCATGTCTTAAATTTAAAACTCAAAAGAGTATAAAATATGATTACATCGAGAAACACTCTACAACCCAGTATGACGGAGATGTTATCCTCTAGCGAGTAATGTACATGAACATATGTCAACTCAAATATAAAATAAAATAAAAATAATTAAATAAAATTTCATGTAAACTTAATTTTATATAATATATATTTAAAATAATCTAAAAATCTTAATTGTTTCTAAATAAATGTGTTTGTTTGATTATATTGCTTAGATTGAATTTAGTGTGGAGTTGCATTTGTAGAAGAGAAACGCATGTTAAATACTCATTTTAACTTATTTTCATATCAAACCTACATGGTAAATAATCAGTTTAAATTATTTTCATATAAATACTTAATTAAACTTCATTTCATATAAAAACTGCACCGTAAACTCAAAGAATATAAATCGATTAAATCACAACTTCGATTTTTGTGATTCAAACTTTGACAAAAAATTTGCTAGCTTTGCGTTCGAGAAGACGATATACGTTGGATTAATGTTATTTCACATTGCTTTGCATGATAACATAAATGGCAATGAAAACGATTGGAGAATATATTTGTTCTGATAAATTCATAATCACACTTATATGAATAAATATGAATATGAATATGCATATTTATATTATAATTAATAAATTATTTAAAATCTAAGTTGTGTATAATAAATTCAAAATCAGGCCTAATATGAATATGCATATGCATATTTATAAATATGAATATGAATATAGAAATTTATATTATAACTGATAAATTATTTAAAATCTAAGTTGTTTATAATAAATTCAAAATCACGCCTAACATGAATATGGATATGCATATTTATATTATAATTGATGAATTATTTTAGTCTTGAGTTTGGGTGTAAGCCATTGTTGGTTTAGATATTTAGACCATAATAGTTTAGTTCAATATTACAAAGATAAATATATTTAGATAAAAAAAATAAAATGATTTAGTTTAATATTACAATGATATTAATATTATTTAGATTTTTTAATAATATTTCTGTTTTGTAACTTTTATTAGTGTAATAAATGTAATGGTTTAGTTTAATAATAACTTCATATTTTAAAATAATAGTTTAAAGTAATATTATTATTACTTTGAGAATATAATGCTTTAGTTTAATATATTTAGTTTCAATTAATATATTTATGTATTTTATAAATTATATTTAGTTTTTGATATAAATGAGTTTTTTTATGTTTTTTATTAGGATTAATATTATACATTGATTTTATTGACAAATGTATATATTAAGATTAGGATTATGCATCGACTAACATTAGAATTATGCATCGACTAAGATTAATATTATGCATTGATTTCATGAACGAATACATTGATTAAGATTATGATTATACATAGATTTTAGTGACAAATGCATCGACTAAGAGTAGGATAATGCATTGACTTCAGCGATAAATGCATTGATTAGATTAGGATTATTGATTTCAGTGACAAATGCAACTACTAAGAGTAATTATGCATTGATTCCGATGACTAATGCAACAACTAACATTATAATTATGCATAGATTTCAATTGCATTCACTAAGATTAGGATTATGCATTGATCAAGATTAAAATTATGCATTAGTTTCAGTGACAAATGCATTGATTAAGTTTAGGATTATGCATTGATTTTAGTGACAAATGCATCGACTAAGAGTAGGATACTGCGTCGATTTCAATTACAAATGCATGACTTCAATAAAAATGCATTGAATTTAGTGACAAATGTATTGATTAATATTATGATTATGCATTGATTTCAATGGAAAATGACTTGATTAAGATTATGATTATGCATTGATTTCAATGACAAATATATCGACTAAGAGTAGGATAATGCATTGATTTCATGATTTTAGTGATAAATGCATTGACTTCAATAAAAATGCAATGACTTTAGTGACAAATGCATTGATTAATATTATGATTATGCATTGATTCTAGTGACATATGCACAGACTTCAGTGACATATCAAGTATTTTTTTCCTTTGGGCAATGTACATGACATTTAAAAAACACAATGATGCATTGATTTTAGTGAATGGTGTATCGATTTCCATATTGTTGCACAAACTTTAGTGTTGATGTATTGTTTTCGGAATATGATCAAGCATGATAGTATTTGGAAAAGACAACAGAGAGAGAACTTAGAAGAAATTTCAATCGAGAAACGAAAGGAACAAGCAAGAAAACATTATGAAGTGCAAAGAACATATCGCCAAAGAATGTCAGAACAAATGGAAATTAAAGAATGAGAAGAACAAAAAAGATGTAAGGCAAAAAGACAAAGAGCTTATCAAAAAAGAAGGTTTGGACAATTGACTAGTGAACAAAGAAGATAGAATGTTGAAATACAAAATGCCTAAAGAGAGGAGGTCAAAAAAAATGACCACTGTAGCACAACAAGAACATAAGAAATACGAATTGTTCAATTGCGTCCAAGATTGCTACAAGAGTACGAAGAAAGTATTCTGTGGAAACATATGAGGAAGGCTTGGAACTTGAGTTACTTATTGCAAACAAAACTAGGGTGATGCTTACATCCACCATATGGATGTATGTAGGACTCACCAATGGTGCTCTTGGAGTGGGAGAACTAATTGTGGATAACCCTAGAACATCACCCCTGGAACCACCCACGTATGTTTTGGTAAGGTTTGATAAATATGTGGGGGTTCCATGAGATGAATCAACCCCTCAAATTGATTCTATTACACTGATTGAAAGAGTTAATAAAAAACAAATTCCATTGAAAATTCCATGGGGTTAACATTTCATAATTCACAAGGATTAACATTGGAGAAAACTACTATTAATATTGGGAAGTAAGAGAGGCATGGTATGGAATTTAATGCAATATCTCAATTTAAAGATTTGAATGGTCTTCAATTTCAACCTCTCTTTTAAGATGGTTGAGATGAAAAGATGTAAAACATGACAGTTGTGGCTATTCAAAAAGATGAAAAAGACAGATTGAGATTGATTATTTCCTAATCTATTTACTATTCATTATACATATCCTCTTACTTTCTTATGATTTGCATGTTTCATCATTCAATATTGTTATTCATTTTATTCCTCGTTTAAGTATTGAATTTGTCTTTACATACTTCATATCATGGTCATCTACAAATTTTACATGACCTCCCCAAACTGTAACCAGCCTAAATCCATTCCAACTACGAATCTACCATGCGCCAAGAGGCATCAATATTTCTCTCGAGGTGCAAACATATCCAAGATATTGACCATCAAGAGCTTTGATCGCACTTGGCGCATGGTAGATCCAGAGTTTAGATGGATCTAGGCTGGTATCTAGAACATATCTCTCCATGAAGTGACGTCACCCATGATATCATATATGTCATGTCCCCGACCCTCCGACCAGCAAAGAGGACGCGACCCACACCAAGCATACGGGAAAACAACCCCATGAACATGAACAGACATCAATACTGAAATTGAAAACTTAACATAATGCATACGAAGATGCATAAAACATACAAGGACACAATCCATCATACGAGATGCATAATTCCTCAACAATCAGCGGAAGCAAACATATACATTCCAGCATTGAACACGTTCATCATAATTCACATAATACAGTAGATTAAATTGCAGAGATGAAACAGTCATGAGTACTTATCTTTTGATGAAGAACTTGCCCCGCAACCAGCTACTTGCCGCAACGTTCCACCCAACCATAGGCCAGCGTGCTCATCAATCTCTCAGCAACACTGCCACCCCTGAGCTGGGCATGATTCCTCAAGGAATAAGGGTCAATGCAGGCTTACACATAGCCAAGGTTTGCCAACACATAGCCAAACCCACACCATAGGGTTCACCAGGTTGTTAAGGAGCTGGGATAGGCTAAATGCCAAGTTGGTGGCCTCAACACCAGTCTTCTCATGCATACCCAGCCTCTAATCCCATTCTCAACAGTCTGAAGACCACCCACTGCATACCGCAACAAACAACCCACTCACGGCTCTATGATGAAGACAAAGACAATCGAGGATAGTCCCAAACAAAACATGAACACAGCTCAAATCCACAGGACAACTCAGAGTTTTTCTTAGCCCTAGCGTGGCCAAAACAACTTAGCAACAACCCAAAAACTAGGGTACATCAATAGCCACAACCCCACAATGAATGAGGCAACAATCCACAATCCACAATGGATAGGAAACAACACTCCCAGCATAACCATGGGAAACTCAGCCAATGGCTGAGGTAATCAACAGCCAGCCAACAACCAACCACCCATAACACACAATTTCTCAATGCAGACGCTGAAAACGGATCACACAGACAGAAAAAATGGGGGAAAGAACAACTCCAAACAATCTAACAGCAGCCCCAAGGCATAACAGCAAACACAACTCATGACAAAGGGAAAGATAACAATCCCAAAAACGTATCAGCATACATTACCAACAACGTGGGGAACAGTAGCCTGTTCTGGACAATGAAGTAAGCGAAAAAACATACATATACCACGTTGAGGAAGAGATTACCATCTCCCAGCCTGTGCGTGAGTAATAGTAATGCAGAACCCACAACTCAGCCGGTGGGGAAAATACGCAGTCACACCATCCGTAAATCCGCAGAGGAAGAACTATGTGGGTAGAACCAAGAAAGTTCTACGCGTGAGAGAGAACAAGAATCCCAGCCTGTGTGAGGATGAACAGCACGTCTCTTTGCGTGAGGCGAACCGACAATGGCCTCCGCGTGCGGATGATCAACCATGCAAATCGGGAGGACAAACAGACCACACCGTGAAGGTTGGAAAACATGGGAGAGAAGAGTCCTCGTTTCTTCTGCCCCACGCGACGGTGAAGAGGAGAGGCTGCTGGTGGAGTGGGCACGTGGGAAAGGACTGACATTCCTCCACAACCACCACCACTCAGCAATAACTACCTCAACCAACAACAAAACAATAAAGAGGTTGACAAGGGAAGATGGCAATTCAAACAAGGAGGTAACGCATGTGTTTTCCCCCCCATAGACCAAGGTTTGACAACCCCCACCCCTTATACTTTGGAATCATGCCCTTTTCATCTTTCACGTTGCACTGCCGTAGCTGGTTGTGGTTTATTTTAATTGATGTGCGTGTTTACATGATGTCGAATTATAATGTGCCTAGTAGCACGATATACCATCGGCAACTACCCCGATTGCCGAAACATACACAACCAAATCGATGGTGGGGCTTTTTCCTTTAGCTCATCACCACGATTAATTACAATATATATACATCATGCAAACGGGGTCAAAACCGGGGTGTGACATTCCCCTCCCCCTTGGAATAACACCGTCCTCGGTGTTCCAATACATAGGAATACATATACAATATATATACAATTGCACATCAAAATTTCAAAATTTTGTAGATCTGTCCCACGTTCAGTTATTCACTTTGAACGTTCAGGACCAAGCCCCTCGGCTTCCATGAACTTCTCCTGCTGGTTCTCGGCTCTCCACTTATCCCGAAGTCTAGGAACTTTGTGGCTATTGCCCTCATCATGTTCCCTCATTGGGCAGTCCTGACGCAAATGATGTCCTCTGCATCCCCAACATTTCACTGGCTGCTTCATCTTTACCTGCTCAATTTCCTTTGAGTCTTCATGCTTGGACCGTTTCCAAACGATTCGCTTGGACGAATGTCCCATCGCTGATCCACCTTCCTTTGTTTTGTCGATTGCTCCCAGAAGGCTTTTCACCTCCCTTTACAACCCAATAGAGCCTTGCAAAATCTGGTGGTTCATTTCATTCTGCCCTTTCTGTATCTTGAGCATCTCCCCAAGATGCTCTTGGGTCTTGGAAATCATTGAAGGAGACTTCCAGCTAAGTCCAACAACTTTTGATCTGCTGCCATGATCAATGTGCACCACCAAGTTTCACTTTTCTCACCTGTGAAATGCACCATTGAAATTCTATCAGACCAAGCATAGTATAGACATTAAAATCAGTCAGTTAATTACCCAATCGGCATGACAGTCCAAGCCTCATCAAGGAGACTTTCATGTTTTTCATGCCTTCCCAACAGGCACACGAGCTCATTCATGTCCACTCTTGGGCAGGGAATTAACTATTCCAGCATTCACAATTTACCTTCAGCAAAAACACACATTCCATTTCATTCATACATGCATTCAACAATATTTTGTTTTCTCAATGCATAAATATATATGTATATATAATCAAAAGGAAAGAGAGAGCAGCAAGAGTTTTTCCCTTCTTTGTTTTGTTCCATCCTGGAACCCACACCACTGCGGTGGATTTTCATGCTCTCATCCTCTTTCACTTTACTGTGAATGCCGGACCAATCCGTCTTGGTCATGACACTTAGTGTCTTCGGTCTATTCCAGACTTCTAAACCGTGGAGTCTCTCCACATGGCTTGTCTCAACTGTTAGGAACCTCACGGTCTCACTAGCACCTTTTTCATTGCCTGCTCATTCCAAGCTTTCCAGGACAGTCACATGTCCACATGCACCCCTAGGATGCTCTCATAGTCCTTGCTTCCATCGATACCTATATCCAAACATTGAATAGATTCACATGTTTAGTTTATTCTCGTCGGTTTTATCTCTAAAACAAGAGCTTAAAACATCATAACCAAATCATATACACATGTATATTCATAAGCAAAATAATCCAATACTTATCTGTATTGTGCGTTTCCTCGTTCGTCCACAGGATCCTGCTTCGCTTTACAGCCTTGGGATCGCCTATGGACTTAGATGTTAGGTCAGCATGCAAGCTACCCCACAACATCAAATAATTAATATCCATCCAGTACACCCTCATGTCAACTGGGCTTGGAACTTTACCGTGACCATTTCCAGGTCTAGGATCCGCTATGGATCCTCAGGCATATCTCAGCCCAACATACACTTATACCAGCACACACTTATATCAACAATAACCCTTACTCCGCAACCCCTCACAACAACCATTTACCTTTTACCTTTAGGGTGCAACACCCAACTGCATCTATTTAGCCTGTCAACACAAGCAATACAAGAAATACAAGCAGACTCATCAGTGTTATTGCTCTAAAACCATAATCATATTTCATATCATTCACTATCAAGTATTGAGACACCAGGAGTGCGTCCACCCCCTAGGGTGTAATCAATATTGAAAACTCTTTCATGACTCAACATCGGAAAAGTGTGCACCCTTTCCCGGTGTGTGCCATGTAGGCCCTATTCATACTCAAGCAATCGGTCATAATGGATATTAAATCAAAACATGTTTTGTATATGGAATTTTAATAATTTGACATGCGTATTCTTAGCAAGGGTCACAGAATACTTATCCATTTGTCGTCGCAATATGCCTTTGTTAAGGAGGAATGGGGGCTCCTTCCCTGAGTTAACAGTCCCTCAGTTTGCCATCCCAACTCCTTTTTATATTTCATATCCACACATGTCTTACCGACATAATTTATACCATCTCACTCATGTTACTACCAAACATGCAGTGCAGATGAGACATTTTCAAAACGTCTAATGGCATTTCATCCGAAACCCATTTCCAAGGGAAAACCTTCCCATGAAGTTTGGCTTCTGTAGGCCATCACACATGATCTTCCTATAGTGTGTATCACTGACACATTCACCAAATAGCCAAGCAGTCAATCATCATCTGATAATACAATCCAAATTGATTGTTACATAACCAAACAATGACATTAGTAATCAAATTCAATAGGAATTTGCAACTCTGTTTACTACAGAAATTGATTTGCTTAATTGTGGGTCTCTTGTAAGCAGCACTACTATGCCCATTATAATTTTATGCTTACTAACATAACATGAATACCCACTTACCATGCGTCCTCTTGACACAATCTTATACAAGCCAACAATGATTAGTAGTCATCAACAATTTCTTAAATCTGAAATTCACAATTCAAATTTAGCCACCCATTATGCATACTAACTATTTTCACAACCATGAGACTCTTCTCATAAGGTTTGGCTCTTTCACATGGTATATTTTGGCATTGGTCAGGGTCTTACCTCTCACTACCATGCTCGAAATAATCTACCTGAAACCTGAGCTTCAATCATCCAACACAATCTTATGCAAGCCAATAGTGACTAGTAGTTGTCAGCAATTTCTTAAATCTGAAATTCATAATTCGAATTTAAAAACCTATTATGCATACCAACTATTTTTACAACCATGAGACTTTTCTCATACATGGTAGATTCTGGCATTGGTCAGGGTCTTACCTCTCACTGCCATGCTCGAAGTAATCTACCTGAAACATGAGCTTCAATCAACCAAACACTTGATAGGTCTGGACGCATATAACCTTTTCATTGCTACAACCATCACGGAAGCATTTTCAGAATTTATAAAAATCAAATACTTCTAGCTATTAGTCACATCATTGTATACCAAAACTCATTTGCTTCACGCAATCATCATCATACTATCATTTGCAAGGTATAGTCACATCATTCATGCAATTAAATGAAAGGTTTAGATACTCCTTACTTCGCAAGTGTATCATTTGCACCACCTTGCTCTTCCATAGAGCATTTTTGGCAGCCAATTGATCATGACTATCCTACATTCATAACAACCTTTGAAATGGTTCCTGAATTGTCATCAATTCATCATTTCAGTTCATTAGTCATCCATAATATCGCATGCACTCATCTCAATGCATTCATGCAATACATCACAACATTTGCACCTATACTTATGCAATCAGTCACTCGCATCCTTCATATGCATACATTCAATGCATAACTACAAGATTCATAAAATCTTCTTAATGCATATCCATTCAATGCTACTTTGCATTGATTCAGGAATACTATGCATTCAACCTACCAGGCATAGCCTAACCATGACTACTTCATATAGGATGCATTACTATAATCAATATTATCAACATATACAGGCATGACACCTATCTATATTCAAATATCCACATGGTACTTACCTTGACCACTCCATGGAGTTTGTCATAATCAAACTCTTACCTGCATGGGTTCTACTTACACCCTTGACATGACCAATTTGGTTGGTCCTTTGCAGGAGATTGCAGAATTTGCTCACCAACTTTTATCCTGGACTTGTTGCTTCATCCCCTTTCTCCATAGGGTTGCTAGTCACATTCATCAGCATCAGCAACATATTCAGCTAGGTCTATGTCATCGTTGGTTTTTCCACTAATGCCAACATCAAAGCAATGATTATCATTAGTGGTTTATTATAAATATATAATCCTTAATATCCTATGTATGCAAAGCATATCCTCATGCATTTCATGCATAAAACTTAGGAAATGTAGTTATAATCAGTAAGACAGGGTTTTAAGGAAATTTCCCTTTTCAAGTCTTTCATCCTTGCATGGAACTACTCTTCCACACAACAGCTGGTTAGCCTTCATAGTCCTTGCTACCTCTGGCATGCAATTGTCTAGATTTGTCCATTTGATAGCAGCGGCCATCATTATCACTTTGCTGATCCATGCTCAAATTCTGGTGACTTACCCTTGTTCCCTACTGGATAAGCTTTCCAACGCCTATCCACACGCTTCATTCTGACCTCGGGTGTGAAAACCACACCACTTCTAAAAATGAAGACTTTCACCAAATCTCAACATTTTACACACCACTATATTTTGGACTGGGTGCCAACTTCAGCCACCTGTAAACCCACTGAAAACAACTGAAAATCCCACTGGGAAACAGTCGAAATCTGCTGGAAAATCCCATTTGAAAACCTCAAATTTTTCCTCTGCAGAATCGGCTCTCATTCCAACTAATCTTTCGACGTATCGGCTATCAAAACAGCTACTCCTTCCACCGTTTCGGATCCCCAAACAGCTAACTTCTCCGTTGTTTATCGGCAGCCAAAACCACTATCCATCGGGTGGATAGTTCCTTAGACATCCGCAACGTCGGGCAGTAAAACAACTAAATCTTTTTGACGTGTTGGGTCGATCTTCCTTTGGCTTCCGACGCGTCGGCAGTCCAATCTTCTAAAGTTTTCCGACGGTTTCCAGACTTAGTCGATTTTCAAAATTTTCCCTTTTCTTCTTTCTTGTCACCACATCGGATGCTAAAATAGCTATTCTCTTCCGACGTTTCGGTGATCTTTGGAAGATCTCTGCCGAAACTGCGGCTCCGTTTCACTATCTTTCCTCTGAAACTTCTCTTCTTTTCTTCCGTTACATCGACAACTTCATCTTCTATTTTCTTCCGATTCTTGCTGCCGCATCGGCTACCCAAACAGCTAAACTTGCCGACGGTTCCATACTTAGTATTTCGTCTTTCACAATTTCATCTCTTTCTTCCGTCGACGGCATCGGAAGTCCAAAACAACTAACTGAGCCGATGTATCGGCTGCTCAAACCGCTAACGTCTTCCGATGACCACAACACTTGGAAATTTTTTTGAATCTTCCTACTGTCGGCTTACTTCACCCAACGGCATTGGCTCTCAACGCCTTTTCATTTTCGCCACTGCGGCTTCCACATCCACTAACTTCATCCGATGACCTCAAGACTTAGAATTCCCGTCTTTTCTTCAGCGCTGGATCGGCTCTATTTCTCCTTTTCGTCGGCGAGTTAGTTCGAACAATATCCGCAGTGGCGGAACACAATCTTCGAATTTTCCCCTGATCGGCGACACAACCCGATCGGTATCGGCAGTGTTTTCTCATCGGCAGGCTAGTGACTTTGTCTTCCGCAATGGCGGGACAAAAGACACTATCTTCTTCCGGTGGCAGTCTTTCCTCATCGGTAGGCTAGTGGTTTTGGCTTCCGCAACGGCGGGCGCTCAACCAATTTCTGCTTTCGATTAGTCGATGATATTCTATACTTAGAAATTTTCTTCGACTTAATTTTATTGCGGCGTCGGCAGTCGGAGGTCTTTCTCGTCGGACGCCTAGTCGTTTCTCCATCTGCAACGACGGACACTCGAACTACTATTTCCTTCCGACGGACATCGAACACTTGGAAAATTTCCCACGATTTTTCCTTCAAACTGCTCCGTCAGGCACGCTTCCCTCTAACTCTTCCGTTGCGTCAGAAGTCTTTCTCACTAACCCTTCCGCTACATCGGAAGTCAATTCCGCTAACTCTTCCGACCGTTCCAACACTTAGACGATTTTCAAAAATTCTTTTTCCGCTGTTGCGCTTCGTCGGATGGCCTTCCGACGTATCGGAGGAGCTTCTCACTAGCTCTTCCGACTGTTCAACACTTAGGCAATTTTTTTGGGAGTTTTGCTGTCATCCAATTCTGATCTCTGCTGGGCAGAAGGCAATTCTGCTTCTATCACTACACCTTGGTGGTCCCTTTAGGCCCATGCTGCAACATGAGCTCTGATACCACTCTGTCACGTCCCCGACCCTCCGACCGACGAAGAGGACGCGACCCACACCAAGCATACGAGAAAACAACCCCATGAACATGAACATACATCAATACTGAAATTGAAAACTTAACATAATGCATACGAAGATGCATAAAACATACAAGGACATAATCCATCATACGAGATGCATAATTCTTCAACAATCATTGGAAGGAAACATATACATTCCAGCATTGAACATGTTCATCATAATTCACATAATATAGTAGATTAAATTGTAGAGATGAAACAGTCATGAGTACTTATCTTTTGATGAAGAACTTGCCCCGCAACCAGCTACGTCGCTGCAATGTTCCACCCAACCATAGGCCAGCGTGCTCATCAATCTCTCAGCAACACTGCCACCCCTGAGCTGGGCATGATTCCTCAAGGAATAAGGGTCAATGCAGGCTTACACATAGCCAAGGTTTGCCAACACATAGCCAAACCCACACCATAGGGTTCACCAGGTTGTTAAGGAGCCGGGATAGGCTAAATGCCAAGCTGGTGGCCTCAACACTAGTCTTCTCATGCATACCCAGCCTCTAATCCCACTCTCAACAGTCCGAATACCACCCACTGCATACCGCAGCAAACAACCCACTCACGGTTCTGTGATGAAGACAAAGACAACCAGGGACAGTCCCAAACAAAACATGAACACAGCTCAAATCCACAGGAAAACTCAGAGTTGTTCTTGGCCCTAGCGTGGCCAAAACAACTCAGCAACAACCCAAAAACCAGAGTACATCAACAGGCACAAGCCCACAATGAATGAGGCAACAATCCACAGTCCACAATGGATAGGAAACAACACTCCCAGCATAACCATGGGAAACTCAGCCAACGGCGGTGGCAATCAATAGCCAGCCAACAACCAACCACCCATAACACACAATTGCTCAATGCAGACGCTGAAGACGGATCACATAGACAGAAAAAATTGGAGGAAAGAACAACTCCAAACAATCTAATAGCATCCCTAAGGCATAACAGCAAACACAGCTCACGACATGGGGAAAGATAACAGTCCCAAAAACGTATCAGCATACATTACCAACAATGTGGGGAACAACAGCCGTCATATCTATGATAACTCGCAATCCAAACTATGAAGTTACACAGACGTCATATCTATGATAACTCGCAATCCAAACTAATAATATTCCAAAAAATTTTGAAAGGCGAGAAAAATATATATATTGAACGGATTTGTGGATGTAATTTCACATAACAAAATATCCCTACAACTTACAAGTGTGGTTTTGAGGATTTGTGGATATAAAAGGTCAAACTTCTTATGGATTTTTCGAGGATGTGTGAATATGAAACGTCAAACTTCGTTTGGATTTTTCTTCATTTGAACGTGAAGTCCATTATGATAAATATTTTGCTTTAAGGTACGAGTCCATTACAATTATTGCTTACGCGTTTACGCGTTTGTAAATATGATTGTGTCATGTGTAGTTATGATTTGTAATCTGTCACACATGCATCACGTTATCTTATGTTAAGTTGAAAATCCAAATCAGTTATTTTGTTTTTTAATCAGTTGATTTGTAATCTGTCACACATGTATCACGTTATCTTGTTGGATTTGCACATCACTCACGTGGATGGAGGTGGAAGTGGAAATACTCTCATCCCTCTCCCTCGGATTGAGATGATATCCTCATCCATTGAATCGCATTTATATCCTGATCTCTTTATATGTTCTCACACAACACATTTATCGACGCAGCTCACCCTCTCACGGAGCCATTTTGTGATTTCAAGATCCATCCGGTGTAGTGGATTCTGCGTTCATCCTTTTCATTTTTGTTGAGTCATTTCTAGATCCATAGGGTGTACGGGAGCCTACGTGCTAGTGCTTTGCTGATCCTCCTTTTATTCCATAAGAGTAGAGCTTTAAAAGAGATTGAGGCTCAGTAGATAATTAATCTTCAAAAACTGTATCCCATTCTTCGATCAGGCCTTTTCGCATAGAGATTGGGAAACTGTCATTGTTTTTCTCATCATCACGACACATTAAATTTGCGAAAATGGTGAACTCTATTAAGAATGGTGGAGGATCAGGAAGCGGATCCCTCTCGCTCAAGTCTCTGAACCATATTTCTCTCGTCTGCAGATCGATCGAGGATTCCATCAAGTTTTATGAAAACGTCCTCGGTTTTGTTCGTGTCAAGAGACCTGGATCGTTTGACTTTAATGGAGCCTGGTAACTAATATAATTTATTCTCCATTGCCATCCAATCGTATTTGTGATTAGTATTTAACATTATGTGTCTCCGTTAATGATGCAGGTTGTTTAATTATGGAATAGGAATCCATCTGCTGCAATGTGCGAACCCCGACAATCTACCGAAGAAAAGTGAAATAAATCCAAGAGATAATCACATCTCCTTTCAGGTATTGTATGGTCCCTGCATCGTCATATTGATACATAGTTGCAGTTGCACTAGGTTATATGTTTGCCACCACATTGTGCCTTACTGTAGATGTAGACTAAGCTGAGCTTTTCCACTATATTGTTTGGAATTGTAGTGCGAAGATGTGAAGTACGTAGAGAGAAAGCTCCAAGAAATGAACATGAAATATGTGAAACGAATCGTGGAGGAAGGAGGGATCTACGTGGATCAGCTATTCATCCACGACCCCGACAGTTACATGGTTGAGCTCTGTAACTGCGAGAATTTTTCAGTGGTGCCGATCATGGGGTCTGTCCCTGTAGCCTACGTGAGACGACCTACTTCTCATATGCGGATTCCTCCCAAAGGCAATATTGATCAACTAGATGGAAACCGAGGAGAGGAAGTGCAATATTAAGTAGCTAATTATCATCGTCAGTTGACACACATTGCTTGATTGGGTGATGATTAAGAAGACAAAGTCACTAATCATGTTCTGGTGTTGTTGTTGTGTCCTTTTGTCTACGTTTCTTTGTTTGTTATCAGCGCCTTAAGGTCGTTGAACTTCAATGGTATGGCTGTATATATATAATATTGGAGTAAGCTAGTTATGGAGCAATCCTCCCTCATCGGACGGAGGAGGAGCAAAGTTAACGTTGACTTTGCTCCTTCTCCGTCCGATAGAGGGAGGATTGCTCCATAGCTAGCTCACTTCCTATAATATTTAAGTGAAGTTTAGAAAATTGTAAAGTCCATATGCAACAATTGAATATTATAATATAAATTCAATTTGATTGTTTTTTTCAATGTTAAAGTCCAACCATAATCTAATTACATAAATATGTTGCAACCATAGCTGATCTCAAGTACATGAGTACAACAAATGGCATCGTGATGGGATGACAAATTATGGTAACTAAAGTCCTACTGTATTTGGAAGGGCCCAACATCTCGATGGAATAATAGAGTGAAACAACTCTTTACAAGTGGCTCAAACTTTTGAAAGGATAAACCAAACACCTTTAGGGAACAACAACTGAAACTAAATCATTTTTCACCCATGCAACTTAGACATTAGGGGAAGTGGAGAAGTGAAGGATTTCCAAGATAAACTCAAGAAATAAAGGGAGTTATTAATGGTTTCCTTCTTCGATTGAGAAATAGAGGGAGTCATGAATGTTTTCCTTCTTCCACCAAATTTGAATAAGTAATCACTATATAATACAATTCTTGGTAATGTGACGCTGAGCTCGAGTCAAGAACAATAAAATCAACCAATCCACGGGGCAATGAGGTCTCCCCTCAGTTGGTCCAAGGGAACCCATCAATGATGGTTATGGGGTCAAGGTACAAAATGCTTCTAGGTTCATCCTCTAGAATGCATGTGCTAAAGTTGGCATGGGGAAATCGATTGAAAACAAAGGAGTGATAGTTCATTGTTTAACATCATGACGTATGACATGAGGACATAAAAAGAAAGGGGATGTAGAAATCAAGTGGGGATAAAGGGTCATTGAGTGGTGGACTCAATCTTTCTTTATTCATAGCAGAAGGCATGGCCAACCTAGAAGCATGTGTGAAACTCTTGATAATACCAGGGGAGGGACATAATGGATAAACTGAGAACAAAAATTCAATGCGGATACTAATAGAGTGGGGGTACTGAAATCAACAATGAATGGGGGTTACCGTTAGAAAGGTTCTATGGATGAAACATCACATAATGCTTTGAACAAAGATTATCAAAGACACTCACATAACAGATCATATATAATCTACAGTAGTGTTAAGGAGCAACGTTGAAATGGTTTCTCAATTACATGGATACTCAAGAGAATAGAGAAAGATAAGGAGATAAGCACCTAACATACAATCAAGAGTGTTACGGAGATAAAATTCCTATGGCTTGGGGGTACCACAACATACAGTATGACACCATAAATCAATCTTTCCCAATACACAAGAGCAGTAAGTAAATCTAACACTAAGGGATATAGAATCATACCTTGTTCCGGACGGTTGAAGTAGATCCCGGTTGAGCTTTTCCAATGCAATTGCAATTATAATTTGCTCTCAACAACAACAAACCGAATCAAGTATGATATATATAAATGTGTTAGCACTACTCTAGAATATATAATCAATCATGTATAAGCAATTAAATACATCCATGGATTCAATATTCATATTCAAAATGCACATGCATTGGATAGGAAAAGTTATTTCTATTAATAAATCAGAGATACAATAGTGACAAACTCTATCGGTACTTCTACGAACCGGAGAAACTGAGTCCTCTACCACTTCAATCCTCCATCTCTCGATAGTAAGCTCACAAATCAAAGGCAAACTTGGGAAGAACACTATGTGCTCCAAGGGACAAAGGGATGCAGACTCAAGTATAAGCAAAGCTGAGGCAACAATGGAATATAGTTTCCTTCCTCTTCAATTTCTCCTCCTTCAATGTATCGAAGGGGTTCCTTCTATAACACTCCAAAGAGCTAATGGAAGATCGAATCCGAGCATTATCAAGGAATTTGGAAGGCCAAGAGTCAAGTTATTTGGACTCAAATGAGGAAAAATCCAAAAATATTTGTCATTTTGCACACATCTTGATGTACATGGGTTTGAGGTCAAAAGATGCGTATACATGCGGGTATTGCTTTAAAATTCGCGTATAGGTATAAAAAGACAATTTTCGGGGATGATCTTGGAACATCAAAGCATAATATAAGTCCATGGGGTCTGTAGAGTCCGTAGAGGGATAGGGAAGACCATAAATGTGTGATCTACATGGTGTGGTAAAATCAGTTGTAATAGATGCCCTCTAATGTGTGAGGTCAGAGGGGTAACATGATGGCCAAAATACATTATAAAATCCATCCCAAAAGTGGAGTAATGAAGACTGAGGTGGAAGAACCAGCCACTCATCAGTACAATACAATAATCAATATATGCATGTGACTGAAAATACATGTAGCAGTTCCAGATACATAAGAGTACAATGGCCATGAATAAGCATGATATACAAAGTGTCATGTGTGGTCATCACCACGTACAATATACAATGGATCAAAATCTCCATAATGAATGAAGATATCTCATATACTAGAGTAGGGTTTTTCCGGAAATTCCGCAGTAGACATTTTTAGTCGACGTTTCGATTTCAAATTGGGAACCATCATTAGGACAAGTAGTCATTTGGATGGATAAGCTGAAGCTCTGGAGAATAAATAAGCTTTAGTTCGTAAGGTTACCAAAATTATTAATTGAAGTCGACTAATCTTAGGTATAGGTAGAGTATTTAAAAAAAAATTAATTATTTTTTTTAATTATTAATAAATTAAAAATTCTTTTATTAATAATATTTATAAATATTTTCATTTTCATTTTCATGATCACGAGATATGAAATCTCATGAATACTGGCACGATCAAGGAGATAACATATATGGAATGCCACCAAGTTGGAAGGTATTCTACACAAACCGCTACGAGTACATATGTCCTATTATGTGAATAGATGTGTCGAGGTCAAAAATAGTAGTCCATCTTCTGATTAGCGGTCATTGATGTATATTGTTAACATACGCAAAATAAACCACCGATAATAAAAATAGGAATCAAGGTACAAAGTGCAATCTAACAAGTGTGAATAGATGTGTCGAGGTCGAACACTTGAAAGAATCCATTGATCAGGGGAGATTGATGTATTCCCAAAACTTTCGATGGCGAGAGAACCTACTATGGATGACTGTAAGTCTCAAGGCACTCAAATGACTCTAGAATCCTATTCCAGAATAAATAATTTGATGTCGATGGAATGGAATCTGCTGGAAGGAGGACACTAAGGAATCCCCCATTAACCAACACGAGGTACTAAGCAAAGTTGTATAATGTGGAAGAAATCAACGAAAAAGATGTGTGCAAACCAGTAACAGTACCAGGAATGGCCGACATGCACAGTCAAGATAAGTGAGGAATGGCCAACGCAGGCTTAAACTTCCTTCGAACAAGAGCATAAGGCAAGTGGTGATTGAAGGTATGCAACATTGACTCCATATGCAAACCGAGACATCTTTGTGACATAGGAGGCATCAATAGAGGCTCCATGGGGACTGGAAGTGTAACCAATCAGTGGAGATAAACTCATTATAACGAGTACATCTGCTAAATTCAAACTAATAACCCAACCAACGGATGTGATATGTAGTGCTCTGTTCGAAGAATACATGACTCGATTTCTACCAAAGATAACATATTTTCCCATTCGGATTTTTATTTTTTTTATTTTTTTGAACTTTTTCAGATATTTTGAAAAGCTTGAAAAAGAATAAAATTTCTTTATAGTACATAGCTAGGAGGAGACGAGTGTCAGGAACAGGAAAACTAGTTCCAGGGAATGGAACATACCTATGCTCAATACAAGGAAACATGTGTAGGATAATGACACTGGAGAGGAAGGTCTCCTCCCGGTAAAGGGGTGATCAAGCTGCAAAGGATAGTAAAAGGCTTTGCTTGGATAGACATGAGACAAGCTTGGGCTATATGGCTTATAACTTTGAAGCAAGGATTTGACATAAGGCTCAATAAGGCGAGAAAAACTCATGAAATGAAATTACAACTTGATATATACAAGGGAGTTCCTATGGGAAAAATCCAACATAAAGTTCAAGAGGAGTATGAAGCTCTTGCTCAAGGACATGGCGGGACTAAAAAGGGACTCTCAAAACCTAAAGGAGGCATCTCAACATGGGTACCAAATGAAAAATAGGATCTAACTAGAGCACCCCATTGTTATAGCTGATTTTACCACACATGGTTGATCACATATTTATGGCCTTCCCTGTCCCTCTGTAGAGTCTTTAGACCCTATGGACTTATATTATCCTTTGATGTTCTAATATCATCCCTTAAAAACCCCTATTTATTGCTGTACACGACTTTTAAACCTATACTCGCATGTACATGTGAATTTTGACCTCAAAACCACATACATCGAGATGTGTGTGTAATGTCCCCATTCAAATAATTGCATAGTAGGAAAATTCCATCAATCCTACTAGTTCCCTAGATTGGGTGGAAACATTGGGAAGTTAATAAGGGAGCTAATAAATGGTGTTTAGACATTAGAATGAGTAAATATCTATTTAATGGAGTAAATTAAATGAATGCAAGTGAAGAATGAAATGGGTGTGGAGAATGGAGACACATGAAGACTACGGGGCCCACTCAAGCTAGAATTCCTATGTTAAATGGCATCCTCCTCTTGCAATCTCGAATCTATGGGAAGCCTAATGTTTTTGGATGGATTATAAGGTTAGTATACTTGTCCATATACTTCATAGGTTGAATTTGGGATGAATTGTAACTTACATGGGGAGAGAAAGAGTCAAATGGGAGTTTCATGGACACTTGGCTAGATTCCCCTTATATTTATGACATCTATGACACCAATGATGGAGATTATATGATAGTTATGACACAAGTCAGATATGAAGGCTGACATCTGACATATTTGACATGTCAGGCCTGAATAGAGCATCTTAGAGGGTGCTCATGGGATTTGGAGAAGGCCAAGAGGCCCCTACTCGAATTTGGAGAAGAGGGAAGGTGAAGAGAGAGGCCACATGGCATAGCATAAGCAGCCACACCAATTCGACTTGGATTTGGTTTAAGGATGGATTTGGAAACTTATAAGATCAATAATGTTTATAAAATTTAGGGATCATCCATGAGAAGGCCCTTTTGATCATTTGTGAAACATGTTATTATGAAGAGAGAGAGCTAGTGGATGATTAGTTCATGCCTTAGCCAATTTCGAGGGTGAAAGATTCCCATCCTAGTTGGTGTTTGCAGAGGCCACTTAGGTATTTCAAGGAGATTTAATGGAGTCATAATTTATAGGTGCAATATACAACAAATTTTGGACATATCAAGCTCAGCTTGTTCTTCCTTTCATCTCAAGGTTTCTCACCATATTTCAGCTCCATGGAGTGAGGTGCACTTGGTGAGCTATTCATCTCTTTGAGGGATATTATCTTGCTCCAGTATTTTGTATTATTATTTAAATTATCTGCTCTTTAAGTTCATAAATATATCAGGTTGAAATACCAATAAATCTCATGTATTCTTGCTCAATAATGAAAGAAACATTGCCATTTCCCCATTACCTTGTTGTAAACTCTTGTAATCTTGATGGATTCGAATGGATGTATAAAATATTGATGATTTATGAATGAATGGACTTTCATTAAAGTATAATATGGATTTTATGTTCAGTAACTGAGAATTTGTGGCCATTGGGTCAAATTCCATAGCAATTGGAGCAAACTATACCTCATTTCCCCAAGGGTCCAAAACTAGTTTTTTATATCTGATTGAAAGAAGTGAAAACAACCATGGGAGGTCGATTGGTTATGCATATGAGTATCTAATAATGTATTATACACATCCCCTTACTAAATTTAATAATTTTAGTGGGTTTATGCATATTTGGGAAGCCATTTCTACCACTTACCCTGGGGGGGATTTGAGCCCAAAATTGTCAGTAAATTCATCTATCTTGTTCAGAATTTAGTACATACTTGAATACGCGATTGGAGGGTCATAATACATCCATGAAAATAATAATTAAGTTATTATATCATTCATACACCTTCTCTAAATATTTGGGAGCAATTGGGCTGATTTGGAGACCAAGACACTAAAACTAGTCAAGAGCCAAAATTGTGAAGAAATTGAAAAATTGGGCATTTTGGTAAAAATATTAAAAAGGGACATTAAAAGTGGTATTAGAGCATGGTATTAGCACCTGATTGTGTTAAAAATGAGTGAAAGCAATAAAACACCACCCTTAGAATCTGAATTGGAAGGTGCTCGGCTTGTAGAAGAAGAACTCGAAGAAAAAAAGGTACCTTTGACTAAAGATATGGCTCATGAGGGAGAAGACCACACTAAGGAGAAAATGGAGTATATCAAACTTATAAAACCCTTGTTTGAAGAAATATCCAAGGACATGACCCAAAATATGGTATACATGACCCAAAATATAGCAAAAGGATTCGAATTGATGGCCAGTCAAATGGGAAGCAAAGGGATAATAGGAGATAGTGGTTGTTCACAATCAACAGAAAAGAAGACAATGGGTGAGCACATTTTCTCATGAATAGGACCTCATAATAGACCCCATGAATTTCATATCACACCAAGGCCTATTGAACCTAAATTTCTTATTCCCAAAGAAGAGACTAACATTCAATTTGAAATTGATACAATAGCAAAAGAATGGGCTAAATTGGATGAAGAGTGTAGGAGAAGTATAACATTTGAGCAGTACTTCACCATGGAAAACAAACTCAAAAAGAAAGAGGACAATAAGTCTCTACAACAAAACAAATAATTTAATTGTTCCATAGGTAAAGTGTCACTTCCTACTTTTGAAGGTTCATCTCAAAGTTCTGCTAACACTTGGGTGCAAAAATTGGATGTGTATTTTTAGCTGAATCCAATGGTGGAAGAAGATGCTTTAAAAATGTCTATTTTTTCACTTGGATGGAGATTCCAATGAATGGTGGTTCCATGGTTTTAAAAACTTGGGTCATGATCAAGTCAAAACATATGGGGAATTTGTTGACAGGGTATTAGAAAGGTTTGAGCAAAAAGATCTAGAATTGTCTTTCAAAGAACTAGCACACTTGAAGCAGGTAGGGACTCCTATTGAGTATATGTTGGAATTCCAAAGATTATCAATTAAGGTGGCTAATGTATCTATGGGAAGGTTAGTATTGTTGTTCACTGAAGTTTTGGCAGATCCCTTAAAAGGTTTGGTCAAATCCCACAAGCCTACTAACTTAAATGATACAATGAGCTTGACTAGAGATCTTCAAAATGTGCTTCCTAGAACAAGCTTTCCTCCCAAGCCAAAATTCAGATTTGAAAGATAGCATTAGAAAAAGGATGCACATGATAAGAAGTTTTGGAAAAGAGATACATATGAAAAGAACAATAAATAAGCACAAAATAGGGATGAACTTCAAAGGAAAAAATTGTGCTTCACATGCTTCCAACCATGGACATCAGGGCATAAATGTGCTAAAGGAAAATCTCAATACATAGAAGTATTTTCTGATAATGATGAGTATGAAGGGGGTATGGATGAAAAAGGGAACATTTCATATCAAGAGGAGGCATATGAGATAGAAGCTGAAGAATAAAAACAAGAAGAAAATCATCCTTCACCGGACAAAGCAAGAATGGTGGTACTTTCAGCAGTGCCTCGCTATCACACTATTCAATGCAAGGGTGTGGTATTGGTACAAAGAGATTCAGTTTTGGTAGATGGAGGATCTACACATAATTTAATTGATGCAGAGATGGTGGAGAAAATAAAGATACCAAGTGAACCATTCTATGGCTTCACAGTTGTCATTCCAGGTCACAACACAATGCAATGCAACACATGGGTTCCAAAGCTGAAAGTCACCATAGGTAACTATACTTTTGTTGATAGTTTTTATGGGGTTGATGTTGTTGATAGTAATGTATTATTGGGAGTGCAATGGTTTTATTCTATAGGAGATAATTCAATAAATTATCAAATTCCTGAAATGAAATTTCAAGATTCAACAGGTGTACTAAGGGTTGTGAGAGGGCAACACACTTACCCAAAACAGGTAGTAAATTGCAATAGTATGAGATCTATATTGAGGCATGGTGTCACGTCCCCATGCCTCCAACCAGCGTAGAGGACGTGACCCAAACTTTAATCACAGCGAGCTAAGAGCCCCATGAACACGTACATGCTAAAAATTGCATAAACAGAGTGCTGTAGGGAAATGCATTACAGTGAAACATGCATAGATTCCATTCATTTGTCATACACAGCGGAAACCACATACATTTCTACAAGCATTCGACATGTTCATTACATTCATTAACAGTGAATATAGTTGCAGAAGTAAAAATGGACAAGACTACTTATCTTAAGATGAATTCATTTCGCAACCAGCTACGTTGCTGCAACGTTCCACCCAACCATAGGCCAGCGTGCTCCTTAATCTCTCAGCAATGCTGCCACCCCCGAGTTGGGCATGATTCTCCAAGGAATAAGGGAACAACAGGCTTACACATAGCCAAGGATACATAAAAACACACAGCCAAGCCAACAAAGTTGGGTTTATCAGGCCATCAAGGAGTTGGGAAAGGCTCAATGCTAAGCTGGTGAGCTCATTACAAAGCCAAGAACACCTACATCAGAACTAGCTTGACCTCTAAGACACCCAAACGCACCCAACACAAGGAATCAGTCCCTTCTTTGCTACACAGTCCCTCAGGCCCTGCATTCCCTTCCAGTGCTATTCAGGGGTGATGGAGAAGAAGGCCAACCCTCTAGCTCTGTCTGTGTGGTTTCCAGCCACCAGGTTTATCAAACAAAACTAAGCCCCCATCCCTGCTCCCAATACAGTCTGAAGACCAACCATTGTACTCAGGCAATCACTTTAGCTATCACAACTTAAACCAGGGAAAATGACTTCAAACCATCTACAACAGTCCCCAAATGTAACAGCAAACACAGCTCATGGCTTGGGGAAATTAATAGCCCCTGAAATGCATCAATGGATGCGGCTCACAACGTGGGGAAAACTCAACCCGTCCTTAGGCAATGAAGTCACCGGGAAAACATACATAGACCATGCTGGGAAAGATATTATAGTTCCCCAGCCTGGGCGTGAATGAAAATGAAAACGCAAGACCCACGAATCAGTCCGTGAGGGAAGAATACATCCAAACCATCCGTAGATCCGCAGAGGAAAAATACGTGGATAAAAACCAGGAAAATCCTGTGCGTGGAAAACAATCCGACCCTATGAGGAATGAACAGATAATGGAGGTCATGCATGAGGAAAAACAACTTCGTTTTTGTCCGTAGATGAACAAACAACAGGAAGGACGTGAAAATTGGAAGTGCGTGATCCTTCAGCACAGTCGTGGAGAGAAGAAGATCTGCGTGAGAGGATGAACAACAAAATCATGGGTAGAGTGTGCGTGTGGGTGAGGACTGACAGTCCTGCCACCCCACTTCCAAGACCATAACTGCCTCGACCACCAGCAACCTTTCTTAATGAAAGTGGTTGGAATAAAACAAAGGAATAATACATATGGGTTTTTCTCTCATTGGCCAAGGTTGACAATTTCCCCCACCCCTATCCTTGTGAAAATCATTCCCCTTTCTCATTTTAGTTTCCGCGATCGTAGCTGGTCGGGTTCATTTTTAATTATAGATGCATATTTACATGATGACCATCATAATATATGCCGCATGCCCCGATATACCATCGGTGACAATTCAAATCCAAAACATAACATAACCGATCAATGGTGGGGCCTTGGCCTTTAGCTCCACACCCTGATCATTTACAATTTATACATCATATACATCTAATGTAATGGGGTCACAACCGGGACATTACACATGGTGATATAGAATGGGATGCTGAATGTTATATCACCTCTCCCAAGACCAAAGTTAGATTTTTTAAACACCCAAAGGAGATAGAGACACTTTTGCACAGATATGAAAACGTTTTCAGAGATCTTCCACATGGTAGACCACTTGATAGGGGGGTTGAACCTAACATTGTTTTGGAGGAGGGTACTTCACCCATTCAGATACCACCTTATAGACATCCAAAGAAGTTCATAGATGAGATTGAGAAGGCCATTCAATAACTCTTATATTTGGGACTCATTAGACCAAGCTCTAGCCCTTATGCTTCTTCAGTAGTGTTGGTAAAGAAAAAAGATGGAACTTTGAGGATGTGTATAGACTTTAGAGATTTGAACAAGAATACCATCAAGAATAGATATCCTATTCCTAGGATTGATGATATCATGGATGAGCTAATTGGAGCTAATTAATTTTCCAAAATTGACCTTAGATCTGGTTATCACCAAATTCAGATGAAGGAGGAAGATGTGCAAAAGACTGCGTTTTGATGTCATTATGGTCACTTTGAGTTTCTTATTATGCCATTTGGGTTGAATAATGCTCCAACTAAATTTCAAGCATGTATGAATAGAATCTTTTGCAAGCATCTTAGAAGGTTTTTTTAGTCTTCTTTGATGATATTCTCATTTACAGTAAAACTTGGGAAGAGCACTTGCAAGACCTAGAGACTGTGTTGAAAACTTTGCAAGAACAGTCTTTGTATGCTAAGATGTCTAAATGTGAATTTGGGATGAAAGAACAATTATATCTTGGGAAAATGATTGGGAAATATGGAGTGAAAGTGAACATGGAAAATATCAGGGCTATCTTAGAATGACCATCACCAAAAAACATCACATAATTTAGAGGCTTCATTGGAATATGTACATACTACAGGAAATTTGTGAAAGGGTTCTCCAAGTTGACTTCTCCACTCACTTATTTGACTAAGAAGGATTATTTCAAGTGGAATGAAGAGGCTGAAAATTCCTTCCAAAAAATGAAAGATGTAATGCGTAGTTGTCCCATACTTGCATTACTTGATTTTTCTAAGCCTTTTGTTGTTGAATGTGATGCCTCAGGTGGAGGAGTAGGGGCTATCCTAAAGCAAGGCCAACGCCCTATAGCCTTTGAGAGAAGAAAGTTGAAGCCTCATGAAAAGATTTAATCCATATATTACAAAGAGATGTTGGCCATCATGCATTCCTTGGCCGAATTCCGAAAATACTTGGTAGGCAACAAGTTTATGGTGAAAACTGACCACAATAGTCTAAGACACTTCCTTACCCAAAAGGATCTAAATGAAATGAAACAAAAGTGGGTAAGAAAGATCCAAGCTTATGATTTTGATATTGAATATGTGAAAGGAAAGAATAACATTGTAGCAGATGCATTATCTTGAAGACCTTCTTTTTCTCTCATGGACATTGTTAAAAATTGGAAAGACATGCTACTAGTTGAATGTGCCAAAGATAAGTTTACTTGTGATGTATTAGATGGACTCATGGGAGATTATGACTACAGAATTTTTAATGGGATGATATACTATAAGGGAATAATTTATTTGGTTTGATATTCAGAGCTTAAGCACAAAGTTTTGCAGGAAGCACATGATTCCCCACTAGCAGGCCATCCGGGGATCTTCAAAACCTATAGGAAACTAAGGCAAAGGTTATATTGGAAGGGGCTGAAGGAAGATGTTAAAAATTATGTGAATGAATGTAAGGTATGTCAGCAAAACAAATCAGAATTCACATACCCAACTGGTTTTTACAACCATTTCCCATTCCAGAGCAAAAATGGGACAATATATCGATGGATTTCATTACCGGTTTGCCCAAATCTTTGGGAAAGTATTACATATATGTGGTAGTGGAGATATTGAATAAGTTTTATAATTTATTTGTTGTTACATTCTATTTTGGTGTAGCACAAATGGCTGACCTTTTTTTCAAAGAAATCTTCAAATTGCATGGGCTCCCCAAGAGCATTGTGAGTGATAGAGATGGTAGATTCATGAGTGATTTTTGGCAAGAAATTTTCATATTGGTGGGAACTCAATAGAATCCAAGTACAAGATACCATACCCAAACTGATGGACAAATAGAGAGGGTGAATAAATTGTTGGAAGTTTACCTCTGAAACTATGTGGGAGAATAGCAAAAAGCTTGGACAAAATGGCTACACTTGGGTGAGTTTTGCTACAACACCACCTTTCACATGTAAATAGGGATGTCTCTTTTTAGAGAATTATATGGTTATTATGCACTTACATTTGCTGATATGATATTTGGTGATATTAGAGCTCCAAAAGCTAAAGATTGGGTGGAATAAAGCCAAGAAATGTTAAATCTTTTAAAAGACAATTTGTAGGTTGCCCAAAATTAGCAAAAACAATATGAAGATAAACATAGAGAGGAAAGGACCTTTCAGGTTGATGGTTTAGTGTATTTGAGGTTGCATACATGTAAACAAACATCTCTCAAAAGGAATGGAGCAGAAAAGATAAAGCCAAGATATTATCGGCCCTACAAGGTAATCTGAAAGATTGGAGAAGTAGCATATGAGTTGGAACTTCCGAAAGGGAGTAAAATTCATAATGTATTTCATGTTTCTTGCCTCAAGAAATCTATTGGTCAGAAAATTTTCATTTCATATACACTCCCTCCTTTGGATGATGAAGGACAACTCACACTTATTCTGGAAAAGGTTTTGAAGACAAGGGAGAGAAGATTGACGAGCAAAAGAATCGAAGAATACTTGGTGCAATGGAAGGGTCTAACAAGTGAAGATGACACATGGGAAGAGGAGAATATTTTGTGGCATCCAAATCTTAAATTTATTGAGGAAAATCAATATTGGATGTGGATTACTGTAATGTCCCCATTCAAATAATTGCATAGCAGGAAAATTCCATCAATCCTACTAGTTCCCTAGGTTGGGTGGAAACATTGAGAAGTTAATAAGGGAGATAATAAATGGTGTTTAGACATTAGAAGGAATAAATATATATTTAATGGAGTTAATTAAATGAATTCAAGTGAAAAATTAAATGGCTATGGAGAATGGAGACACATGGAGACTATGGGGCCCACTCAAGCTAGAATTCCTATGGTAAATGGCATCCTCCTCTTGCAATCTCGAATATATGGGAAGCCTAATGTTTTTGGATGGATTATTAGATTAATATACTTGTCAATATACTTAATAGGTATAATTTTGGATCAATTGTAGCTTACATGGGGAGAGGAAGAGCCAAATGGGAGTTTCATGGACACTTGGCTAGATTCCCCTTACATTTATGACATCTATGACACCAATGATGGAGATTCTATGACAGTTATGATACAATTCATATATGAAGGATAAAATATGATACATATAAAATTTCAGGCCTGAATAGAGAATCTTAGAGGGCGTTCATGGAATTCGGATAAGTCCAAGAGGCTCCTACTCGAATTTGGAGAAGAGGGAAGGTGAAGAGAGAGGCCACATGGCATAGCATGAGCATCCACACCAATTCGACTTGGATTTGGTTTATGGATGGATTTTTAACCTTAGAATACCAATAATTTTTATAAAATGCATGGATCAGCCATGAGAATGCACTTTTGATCATTTGTGAAAATTGTTATTGTGAAGAGAGAGAGCCAGTGGATGACTAGTTCATGCCTTAGCCAATTTTGAGGGTGAAAGATTCCCGTCCTAGTTGGTGTTTGGAGAGGCCAATAAGGTATTTAAAAGAGATTAAATGGAGTCATAAGTTATAGGTGCAATCTACAGAAGCTCATGGACATATCAGGTTCAGCTTGTTCTTCCTTTCATCTCAAGTTTTCTCACAATATTTCAGCTCTATGGAGTGAGGCACACTTGGTGAGTTATTCATCTCTTTGAGGGAGATTATCTTGTTCCAGTATTTTGTATTCTGATGTAAATTATATGATATTTAAATTCATAAATATATCAGTTCAAAATGCCAAGAAATCTCATGTATTATTGCTCAATAATGAAGAAACAATGTCATTTCCCCACTACATTGTTGTAAACTCTTGTAATCTTGATGGATTCGAATGGATGTATAAAATATTGATGATTTATGAATGAATGGACTGTGATTAAATTATATTATGGGTTTCATGTTCAGTAACTGACAATTTTTGGTCATTTGGTCTAATTTCATATCAATTGGAGCAAACTACACGTCATTTCCCCAAGGGTCAAAAACTAGTTTTTTATATCTGATAGAAGGAAGTGATAACAGCCATGGGAGGTAGATTGGTTATGAATATGAGTCTCTGATAATGTATTATACACATACCATTATTCAATTTAATAATTCGAATAGGTTTCTTGACATTTGGGAAGCCATTTCTACCACTTACCCCGAGGGGATTTGAGCCCAAAATTGCCAGTAAAATCATCTATCTTGTTCATAATTTAGTACAGACTTGCAGAAGTGATTGGAGGTCCATAATACATCCCTAGAAATAATAATTAAGTTATTATATTATTCATACACATTATCTAAATATTTGGGAGCAATTGGGCTGATTTGGAGACCAAGACACTAAAACTAGTCAAGAGCCAAAATTGTGAAAAAATGGAAAATTGAGAATTTTGGTAAAAATTAAAAAAGGGACATTACAATGTGCATAATTTCCAATTTTTTTTGGAATTTTCCTAATAGGATTCCAAATATTTTGACTCTTGGCCTTCCATATTCCTTGAGATCACTCAGATTTGACCCTCCATTACCCTTTTGGAGTGATATGTAAGGGACCCCTTGGAGACATTGAAGAGGAGGAATTGAAGAGTGAAGAAACTATAGTCCATTGTTGCCTTAGTTTTCTTATACTTGATTATACATCCCTTTGTCCCTTTGGATAAATTTTTTTTCTTCCCAAGCTTTCCTTTGCTTGTGAGCTTGCTATCGAGAGATGGAGGATTGAGGTGGTGGAATCCCAGGTGGAGGACTTGGTTTCTCTAGTTCGTAGATGTGCCGACAGAGGTTGTCACTATTGTAATCTCTGATTTTATTAATATAAATATATTTTCCTGTCCAATTATGCGCATTTTAATATGAATATTGAATCCATGGATGTATTTAATTGCTTCTACATTGTTGAATATATATGCTAGAGTAGGTGTAACACATTATTATAGTGCATGCTTGTCTTGTTTGTTGTTGTTGAGAGTGAATTGCTAATGAAAGCGTGAATTGAAAAATCTCAACGGGGATCTACTTCAACCATCTGGAACAAGGTATGATTCGGTGTCCCTTAGTGTTAGATGTTTGGTTTCTCTTGCATATTGGGAAAGATTGATTTATAGTGTCAAAGTTGTTTGCTGTGGTACACCCCAAGCCATAGGAAGCTTCTCTCTATAACAGAATTGGTGACCACACTGGGGATTTTCCTAGTTGTTTCTCTTTTGGGGTTTTTGGTATTCAATGAACTTGAATTTCTCTTGATTTCGTTATTTCTATGTCGGGTCTGGGGGCATGTTTTCCCAGTAGGGTCTTGAAGAAGTAAATTTGTTCTGAGCATGTCTGTTTGCCTTATTCTTTCTACCTTTTTCTTCATGTACACGGGTATTTCATTCATAGTCACATATACATGTGGTTTTTCCTTGAACAATTGCGTATGTATGCTATTTTACTGAGAACATTCATGTATGCTTTGATTTTGAGCCTTAGTTGGAGGATTAAGTGTCGTTGGGTGAGTTCTGATGATTGCTGAGTCTTCTTGGTGTTAGAATAATCAACCCATAGTTAGCTACCTTAGACATTGATTAATCCAATTTTTGTCTTATTTGCCTAGTTTCCATATTCCACCTTATGCAAGTTGTCCTCCACACATCCAAAGTGTTCAAAATTGCTAAATTTGAGTCATGGAGTGCTTGGGAAACCACTTGGAATCAAATATTCTTTATTCCTAGACTTCCTAGTGCATGTCTTCTTTTTCTTCTTTATTGCCTGCTTTTTCTGAGTTTTAAGGCAATTGGGAAAGTTTGACTAGGTGAAGTTAACTTGTTTTTTGTCCTCATCATCCTCCACTCTTTTATCCTAATAAAAACATGTATGAGTTGTCCTTCCTTCATCTATTAGCTTTCCTAATTTATTTTGCCAATTCGTGAGCTCCTAGACAAATTTGGAAACTGCTTTATGCACCTATGGGGGATTTGCTTAGATTTAGTAAGCCTGATTTTGACCAAATTCGAATGGCATCCTTATGAATTAGAATATATTATGTAATTATTTATTGTGGCATCCTATGACTTCATAGGGTTGGATATTGTACACTTATTCAATACAGATTAGTGTTCTGCTCCATATTCAGTCTCCTTTGTGTGTAATTTGCATGTGTAATTGGCAATTTTTGTGAGTGTAATTGTTCTAACACCTGTTAAATTTCCACATGGTATCAGAGCCTTTGTAGATTGATTTTTCTCCTTCCAATTTGTATTGCAGGTTTTACATCATTGACTGGGAGCATTCTGCTGACTGAAGGGACAATTTTTGAGCTATGAATCAATCTCAGAAGATCATCTTGACTCCATTTAACTTCTTTGAATGGAAAGAAGAGATGGAGATATTGTTGAGAGAGAAAGGCCTCTACAGAGTGACTATGGAAATAGAAGTAGATCCCAATGAAGCTGCAGAGAAGATTAAATGGCACAACAAGAGGGATGAGGCCTATGGTCTCTTGTGTCTGAGCATATCCAGAGACCTCCTTTTCCATCTTGATGGATTAACATCAGCAAATGAAGTATGGGAGAATATTGTTGAACTTTTTGGTAAGACATATGAGATGAGGGGACATAAAATTGAAAATGAATTGATCTCCCTGAGTCCCAATAGCTTTGAATCCCTGCAACTCTATTTTTCCAAGTTCAAAGCCCTTGTTTTGCAGCTAAAACAATGTGGGATCGAAAAGAAGGATGAGCAAATGGTTTTGGACATACTATCGAATCTTGGCCCTAACTATTTAGTGTTTGTATCAACCTTCCATGCCACACAGTTAACAGCTCGATCTTGGAAAATGCCTAGCCTTGCAGATTTCATGGAATCTCTCACACAAGAACAAGATAAATTGGTGATGATGGGCACCATCAAACCTTCCAAAGACCAAGCTCTGGTTGCTGGAGATTTGAGGGTGGATTTAAAAGGCAAGAAGAAAGCTAAGAAGCCACCTGAGCAAAAGAGAGACAAAAACAAGTCTCCAGAGGAGCCTCAAGGTTCCAATAAGAACCCCCAGAAGAAGAAGAACAAAGGAGAAATGAGCAAGTGTGCATACTGCAGTAAGGGAAATCATTCTGAAAGCTCCTGCATGAAGAAGAAAATATACATGATGACCCAACTCCTGGAGAAGAATGGAATCTCCCTTCCTAAAAACTGAAAGAAGAGGGAAGGAGGATCAAATTCAGAAGACAGAGAGAGAGTTCATGCATTGGTTGCTGGCACAACAAGCTCACCTAGTTTCATCATTGATTCTGGAGCTTCAAGACATATGGTTTCGACCAAGGAGGCATTCACCTCAATTCACATGTTGAAAGGTCCACCAATAGTACTGGGAGATGACTCTCTCACTGAAAGTTTGGGCAAAGGGAGGATTGATCTTGACCATGGTAAGTTCAGCAATGTATTGTGTGTTCCAGGTCTTGCCTCTAACCTCTTATCAGTGTATTAGATGACCCACACAGGGTCTCCAAAGAAATTCATATTCTCCCTTGATGAATTTGAGATCATAGAGATCTCAAGTGGTAAATTCATTGCAAAAGGAATTGCAAATAACACTTCGAAGGTATACATGTTCTCACACTTCCTACCCTATTAAAACCCCTTTTCTCTTCTGATTCATGCTAATGAGGCAAGCAAGCTTTGGCATGAAAGATTTGGCCACCTTAATTACAAGTATCTTTCTGATCTTAGTGAAAAATAAATGGTCATAGGGTTACCAAAGATTAATTTTTCCAAAGGAGTCTGTCAAGGTTGCATCTTAGGAAAACATCCAAAGCATAAATTTGAGAAAGCTAGTCATGAGAGAACCTCTCAACCTCTTGAGTTGATCCACAGTTATGTTTCTGGCCCATTTCCTCATATTTCAATGAGTCAGGACAAATATGCATTGACATTCATACATGATTTTTCCAAGTATTGCTGGGTTTACTTCCTGAAACACATGTCTGAAGTTTATGGCCTCTTCAAAGTCTTTAAGGCTTTGGTTGAAAATGAGTCTAGGAGGAAACTCAAGGTCCTCAGATCTGACAATGGTGGTGAGTATGTCAAGTCTGAGTTCATTCAATATTGTGCAGATGCAGGTATTCATATGCATCATTCTATCCCTTACACACCACAACAGAATGGTGTTGTTGAGAGGAAGAACAGATCATTGAAAGAGATGGCAACATGCATGATGGAGGCTAAGACTTTGCCACCAAAGTTTTGGGCCAAAGCTATAAACTGTGCAGCCTATATCCAGAATAGGGTGCCTCATAAACAACTTTATGGTATTACTCCTTTCGAAACATGGAGTGGGCACAAGCCATATGTGACCCATTTCAGGATTTTTGGCTCAAGGGCTTACGCTAGAATTCCAACAGAAAAGAGGAAGGCTTTGCAGCCCCAAAGCCAAGAGTGTCTATTTGTTGGGTACTATGAAGATTAAAAAGAGTACAAGCTGATCAATTTGAGTACAAATAAATCCTTTATTGAAAGGTGTGTTCAGTTCCAAGAAGAGCCCCTAGCAGCAGTGGAAGTTGGAGAATCCTCTTCACCACCAGAACCATTGAATGTAAGTGAAGAGATAGTTGAACTTGCTGATTTTGATATGTATGATAATGATGATTTATTGTAAATCCTAATATTCCTACAAGACCAAAATGGGCAGAAAATACCATTCATGCAGCTGGAGAACTAGCTAGAAATCCTAATGATCCTAGGAGGACTAGATCTTAGTTTGAGAGTGCTCTGTGCATGAAAGATCCTATGTTTGCAGAGAAATGCTATCTGATGGTTGAATCAGACCCACAGACATATGGAGATGTATCAAATGATCCAAGATGGAAAACATCCATGAAAGAAGAGTTCAACTCACTCCAGAAGAACAACACTTGGGAGCTGGTTGATCTTCCCCCAGGGAGGAAGCTAGTTCAGTGTAAGTGGGTTTACAAAACCAAATTTGCTGCTGATGGTTCACCTTTGAAATAAAATTCCATATTTGTATCCAAGGGCTACTCATAGGTACATGGAATAGACTACAATGAGACCTTTGCACCAGTGGCAAAGATGGACTCCATCAGGCTAGCCTTAGCCATTGCAGCTTCAAAGCAGTGGGAAGTACATCACATGGATGTGAAGTGTGCTTTCCTAAATGGAGATCTCACTGAAGAGATTTACATGCATCAGCCTCAAGGATTTTCTACTAATCCATCTCTTCTGTGCAGGCTAAAGAAGTCATTGTATGGGCTTAAGCAAGCCCCTAGGGCTTAGTATGCCAAGATTGATAGCTTTCTGCTATCACAGAATTTTGTTTGATGCAAGTCAGATCCAAATGTCTATTTGAAGCTGATTCATGGTTCATTAATGATAATTGTTTTGTTTTTTGATGACCTTCTCATTACAGGAAGCTCAAAGGATGAAATTGCCTCCTTGAAGGATGCAATGAACCATGCCTTCTCAATGACTGATTTGGGCTTATTGAGCCAATTCTTGGGGCTCGAGATTGCTCAAACCAAAGATGGGATAAAAGCACATCAGTCCAAGTATGCCTTGTATTTTCTGAACAAATTCAACATGAAGGATTGCAAGCCAAGCAAGACTCCTTTCCTTTCAGGAGTGAATCTTGAAGAAGCTGATTCTTCACCTATGGTAAACAATACACTGTATAGGCAATTGATTGGATGTTTGCTGTATCTTACACATAATCAACCTGATATTTCTTATGCAGTAAGTGTGGCTTCAAGTTACATGGATCAGCCTCATGAGATCCATTGGAGAGCAGCCAAAAGGATCCTTAACTTTGTTCAGGGAACAAGGACTCATGGGATCTTCTATAAAGCTAAATCTGATCTTGATTTGATTGGGTTTACTGACAGTGATTGGGAAGGTGACAACACAGATCAAAATTCAACATCAGGATATGTGTTCATGCTTACTGAAGGGCCAATCAACTGGTCAAGCAAGAAACAGAGTGCCATTGCACTCTCATCTACAGAAGTAGAGTACAGAGGAGTTGTAAATGCAACAACTCAATGTTTATGGTTGCAAGGGTTACTTGGTGAGTGTGGCTTCGAATCATAATGATCAAATACTATCTATTGTGATAATCAAAGTACCATTTGAATCTGCAATGATCCAGTTCAGAAACAGAGAACCAAACACATTGAGATCCATATGCACTACATCAGACAGCTTGTGCATGATGGCACCATTCACCTACTCTTCTGTTAATCTTCAGAACAAGTAGCATATATCTTCACCAAAGTTTTTGGTGATAATACATTCAGCAATCTCAAATCACTACTGGGGATTGTTGATCATGCTTTGAAGCATGAGTGATGACAAGATTTTCAAATTTTGTTTTACTGTCCATGTTTAAGGGAGGATTTTTCCCATTGGGTTTTTTGCCTCTTTCCTTGGTTAAATGGACATGCAGTATGTAAAGGGTGACTAAGCCTTGTTTCTAGGCCCTATAATTTTCTGATATTTTACTCATAATTCAGGCTTAAGGGGGGGTGTTAGAATAATCAACCCATAGTTAGCTACCTTAGACATTAATTAATCCAATTTTTGTCTTATTTGCCTAGTTTCCATATTCCACCTTATGCAAGTTGTCCTCCACACATCCAAAGTGGTCAAAATTGCTAAATTTGAGTCATGGAGTGCTTGGGAAACCACTTGGAATCAAATCTGCTTTATTCCTGGCCTTCCTAGCGCATGTCTGCTTTTTCTGCTTTATTGCCTGCTTTTTCTGAGTTTTAAGGCAATTGGGAAAGTTTGACTAGGTGAAGTTAACTTGTTTTTTGTCCTCATCATCCTCCACTCTTTTCTCCTAAGAAAAGCATGTATGAGTTTTCCTTCCTTCATCTATTATCTTTCCTAATTGATTTTTCCAATTCGTGAGCTCCTAGACAGATTTGGAAACTGCTTTATGCACCTATGGGGGATTTGCTTAGATTTAGTAAGCTTTATTTTGACCATCGAATGGAATCCTTATGCATTCAAATATCTCATTTAATTATTTATTGTGGCATCCTATGACTTCATAGGGTTGGATATTGTACACTTATTCAATACATATTAGTGTTCTGCTCCATATTCAGTCTCCTTTGTGTGTAATTTGCATGTGTAATTCACAATTTTTGTGAGTGTAATTGTTCTAACACTTGGGTTCAATTTACACACTTGGATGCTTCTGGTGTCTATATACACCCTCTATTTCTGACCAAAGACTACTTTTAGTGTATTTTTAAGCTTTGTTCTTGTCATCCATTTATCCATTTTTTGTTTTGAGATTAGTGCATTAGGTCTCTTTTACCTTGGTGCCTTGCTTGGCTATTGTTTGTGAGTGGTTGCAAGTTTTGGGGGTTGTAGAGTCATTTATTTGCTTCCATATCTCATTTATTGCAAAAAATACAAAAATATTTTTGCTTTTGCATAGTTATGCATATCTTGCATTTTTCATTGGAACAGTACTTGCATTAGGTTTGCTTACTATTATTATAGTTAGATTTTCATATAGGAATGATTGCACTAACATTTGAAGGAAAAATATAGCACCTCATGTAGTGGCATACCCTGTTCTTCATTCTACACATTGCACTTAGCATTGCTTGTTAGGTGTGCATATTTACTTCACTGCTGAGTCATAACTTCATTAGTTGCATGACCATTTACCCTTTGAGTAATCACATCTAGATAAAATCAACGCTTAATAAAATGAATTACACTCTTTTCTTTTATAGGGTGCATCAACAAAAATAGGTTTTAGGGTCTTGGAATAGTTAATTGTGAGTCAATTCTCTGAGACCGCTAAACAAAACAAGTAGGTGTCTGTCAAGGTGAGAGTGTGAAACCCTTGATATAATTAGTGTTTCTTAGGACGCTCCTCTTACACATGAAGCATGAGGTAGTGCATGCGATTATGATTGGGATGACCCCTGGTCACTTTCCGTGAGCACTAGAGATATTTCTAGGATTGTATTCGTATCTAGGGGCCTTTGAGGTATTGATTGGTGCACCCTTGGGGTGCCAGTTGTGCTTTCAGGCTTTAGGATTTGCTACCCTATCCATATGGTCGATCTCACCTATGACTGTCCACCTCTTTTGGGAGAGAGAACTAGACAGTCCAAGTGGACTCATTCTCACATTGATTCACACACTATGGGTGATCATGAGCCTGAGATTCTGGAGATCCCTGATCTTCCTCGTCATGTATGGGGAGATGAACCTTCGAGCACATATGGGACTCTGATAGGGTATGGTCGTAATTCAGTTGGACTGTCACATGAATATATCATGATTCACAAATTCCACACACCCTAATCGCCGATATTGGCTTTCGAGTGATGAGACTCACCACGCATCCGCTAACACTAGCACTATTAGGTATGGCATGCCTAATATTCTGCAGACTGCTCTGGAACCTCATGATGGATTGAGTGTTGACCCTAGTGCTCCACCTGGGGGTATTTCCATTCCTTTCTAGGTGGAGAGGTTTGGTAGCTCTAGTCACATTACACCTTCCTTCCCTACGGTGGAGGTTCCTTCACACACACATCCTAGGCCTAGAACTAGTGTTCCTATTCAGGGACCAAAACCTAGACATGTGAATATTGGGGGCATGAGTTATATTTCATCACATATTCCATCGTATTCAACACTAATCCCTTCAAATTATTTTTTGACCACTCATCCTCTTCCTAAATCTAGTGGGATTTCTCACCGGAGTTCTACTACTAGCCATGTCCATTCTAATTCTGCTAACACCGTAGTGTCACAGGGCCATGTGCCTCCTTATGTGTTAGAAGGACATGTATCTTCCCATGGATCATCTTATGGACCTTCCCATGGACCATCTCATGGTCCATTTTATGGAACCTCTTATGGAACTTCTTTTGGACAAACCTACACACCTTATGGGTCTGGGTATCAACTCGCATATCAGTCACCTAATTATGGCTTTGTAGCACCCCAGCCTCAAGGTACTCCAAATCAAAATCCTTACATGAAACCCTATATGGCTCAAATGGGAGGAAGTTATTATCCCACTGGCCAAGGCCATGGTGTATATAGAAATCAACCTTATGCAAACCGGTCCTATCAAGGAGCATGGAACCAACCGACTCAACCTAGGCTCCCTTTCCTTGCGACTTTGAATCTACCTGATCTCTTGAGATTGACAAACGATCCTGTATCTCATAACCCAGCATGGCTGGAAGTTCCTACCAAACTTCCTTTGGACATTCCAAAATTCGAAGGTAATTCTGGTGAAGATCTTGGTGAGCACGTTATGACCTTCCATCTTTGGTGCTCTTTGAACTCCTTGAATGATGATTCTGTTCATTTGAGACTATTTCAACGCACCCTCATGGGTCTTGCCGAAAAATGGTGTATAGAGTTACTTGGGGGGACATATTATTCATTTCATGACCATGCTATGAATTTTCTTAACCACTTCCAGCTACCCATGCATTATGATGCCAGTACTGAACTCTTGTTGACATTTTGATAAGATAAAGCCACCCATATTTCAGATCATATTCAAGAGTGGCGTAGATAGAAGAGGATTATTAAAGCCTTTATACCACCATAGTTTCTTCTGGAGTGGTTCCTCAAGTCATTGTTACCCTATATCGTGAAGGGTGTTTCCACATCCAGAGTGCAAAATGAGGACCAAGCTATTTTTATGGCCCAACAGTTGGACTTGATTTATGTTCAGTCTAGGCTCCTTTATGAGATCAAACCTAATGCTCCATGTTCCAATTTCGACCCCAAGTTCAAACCTGGGCTACATGCCGATGGTATCGTTGGCTTTGCAAGTACCAAACCTGTGGATTCGGTTATGAAACAAGTGAGCCAATTATTGCGTAACCAATCTACGTCGGGGCAAGCTACGACTTCGTCCCTTCCTACCCAGTTGGTAGATGTACTTTCTGTGTAATCATCGAACCCGAAAGGTAACCAACAACCTGGAAGGAATAAAAAGAAAGAAAAAAATAATAAAAAGGGTGGGAATAAAAATGATAATGAGACTAATGACAATAACAATAACAATAATAATGCTAGGGGGGACAAGAAGTCTAAGAGGAAGGTAAAATTTCCTTGCAAGTTGTGTAGGGATGACCACCTCACTCACTTGTGCCCTCTTATGGAATATTCCTTGAAGTTCATAGCACAGGGCCCAGCTGTGTTTACAAATCCTTTACCAAATAATCAAAACATGAACTTGAGGACCATGGATCCTGGTTGTGCGTCTAGTGGAACTCAAAACCCGCCGGATGCCGCTAGTGGCCACCATTGCATCAACATGGTGAAAGCTACTAGTTTTGTGACACATGTGAAAGACTATGGTTCGTCACAACTAGACCTTGGGAAAGAACCTTCTCCACCTGAGAGTTCTTTGCAAATTGAAAATCCTACGAATAAGCATGAAGTTCTGCCTCGCATTCCTAAGGGAGTCTTGAAGCGCTCGGAGCACAATCCTAATGCTCTAGCCACCCAAAACTATTCAATTGTCGAGGATTTTTTCCAGACTCCTAGTGCAATGTCCGCATTAGAAGTAATTTAGACTTGTCCTTCACAGAGAAAGGCCGTGTTGTCTGCTCTTGGGGTTGGTGATGATAGCTCTCCTTCCATGATCAAATTTGAAACTCATGGAATCCAACCTCACTTGCCTTACTATGTGTCTCTTTTGATTCATGTAGAGTGTTTAAACATCACCATCATGTGCACTGTGATTGATGAAGGCGCTACCGCTTCTGTGATGTCTTTGGCTTGTTGGAAGGGCTTAGGTTCTCTCACGTTGTCTAAATCTGCGAGCATGTTGACTGATTTTGATGGAATATCATTTTGGTTGCATGGTATACTTCCTTCCCTAGAGGTCCAATTATGGAGGAAGACTCTTGCAATTGAGGTCGAGGTGGTTGATGCGCCCCTTGACTACAATATTTTGTTGGGTAGGAACTAGATGTACAATATGCAAGTTGTAGCCTCTTCCCTATTCTGAGTCGTTTGTTTTCCGTTGGATGGGAAGATTGTTACTATTGATAAAATATCTTTCCATAATCTGAGTGTGAAAGCATCATCGAGAGCTTCTATCTTGATTATCGATCATTCTTAGTCGGCAATTGAGAATGTGGGTGTGGGTATGTATCCTTCTCTCATGGGAACCTTTAGCTGTCATGCGTCCATTCTTATGATTGGGTCTAGTCTTGGTAGGGATTCGACCTCGTTGAATTCGGTATCTTTTTGCACCTCTCATATGGAGGATCTAGATTCTTCCTTCACCGAGTACTTCAAGTGATAATTTTATACCTGCTGAGATAGATTTGTCATTTCCTACAACATTGGTGGTGTATCAAGCTAATCTTGATCATTTTGTAGAGCCTAGTCCTTCCTCTTTGCGAATGGAGGAGGAGGACCCTTATGTGCTACCTTCTTGGGAAGTATATTCATATCACTCTCAAGACTTCCTTGATGATGTTTTTCTGTCTGATGAAGCTATTCTTAAGGCTATGTTTGGGATAGAACAACCTTGGGGAGAGTTTCACCATAGATCGTATTTCCCCCCTAAGCTTGTTTGTTTTGAGTGTGATGAATTTAGGACTATTCTAAGCAAGAAATTTGGTATCCCCATGGTCCCATTAAGCTCTCCTAGTCATATTGCTGAAGGGAACATGGCTAACCTGTCACCAACGATACCTATCAACATTTCTCGTGATCCTGGTAAGATTGAGAACATTTACATTGGGGAAGGTTGTTCCCCTGATGAGATTAAAGATTATACTGAGCTTTTCTAGGAATTTCATGATGTTTTTGCTTGTTCATACAAGGAAATTTTGAGAATAGACTCTCACATTGTCGAACACGAAATAAAAACCTATCCGGATGCAAAACCGGTTCGACAATGTTTGCGTGTCGTGAATCCTAGGAAAGTGCCCACTATTAAAGAAGAGATAGAGAAACTGCTCAAAGATGGTTTTATCTATCCCATTCCCTAGATAGAGTGGGTTTCAAATCCCGTTCCAGTGGATAAGAAGAAGGGAGTGATCCGAATATGCATTGATTTCCATGATTTAAATCGATCATGCCTAAAGATAAATTCCCTACACCATTTATTGATCAAATTTTGGATGAGTGTGTGGGAAGTGAATTTTTTTCTTTTATGGATGGATTTTCTGGATATAATAAGATACAGATTAAACCTGAGGACCAACATAATACTACATTTACTTTTCCTTGGGGAAATTTTTCATATCAAAAGATGCCCTTCGACCTTAAAAATGTCGGAGCTAAGTTTCAATAGGCCATGACCTTTCTCTTTCATGATCTTAAAAATATTATTGAAGTGTATTTGGATGATCTAGCTTCTCACTCTCATTTGAGAGTGCGTCATCCTTATCATTTGAGATTGGTTTTCGAAAGATGTCGTCATTATCGAATTCGGTTAAATCCTCACAAGTGCATCTTTTGTGTGAAGGTTTTTTGTTTACTAGGATTCATCGTGTCCAAGGAGGGTATTAGAATCGATCCCTTAAAGAGTGAGGCAATACTTCAATTTTCTTCCCTGCGTAACATTCAACATATTCAATGTTTACAAGGTATGGTGAACTTCTTGCGAAGGTTCATAGTCAATTTTTGCAATTTGACTAAAGGATTCATGCGTTTGTTGAATAAAGACACCCCTTTTTACTGGGATGAGCGAGCCCATGAGTATTTTGATGCTCTTAAGAAAGCCTTGTCATCGGCCCCCATGATTAGTCCACCAAACTATATCCATGACTTTGATTTATGTGGTCATGTCTCAAGAGACGTTTGGTATGGTATTGGTTCAAGAGGATGAGGGGCTCAATGAGCATGTCATATACTATCTTAGCCGAAACCTTATTGATGTAGAATTTCGTTATACCCATGTTGAGAAGCTATCCTTAGACATCGTCCATGTGGTTTAGCGTTTGAGGCATTACATCCTCAGCCAAAATTTGGTCGTAGCTCACATTAAGCCATTTCAATTCATCCTCACCAGAAGGATGATTGGGGGAAAGTATAATAAGTGGATTGTGATATTGCAGGAGTTTGATCTTTAGTTTGTTTCAGCAAAGTCGAAGAAATCATTAATTTTTGCTGAGCTGATATTGGATTTTCCAAATTTGGATGAATAAGAGGTTCATGATGATTCTCTTATCGATGAGCATATCTTTCTCATCTCAACTGTGGACCCTTGGTATGGGGATATTATTGTTTATTTGCAAACATTGAAGGTTCCTACTCACCTTTTGCGAGATGAGCGTTGACAACTACGTCACGTAGCGAAGAGCTACCTCATAATGGATGATACTTTATACCACTATGAGGTTGATTCCATTTTACATCGTTGCTTAAATCATGAGGAGGCTGAGGTCGTGCTTAATGATTGCCATGGAGGGGCGTGTGGTGCTCATTTATTTGGGCTTTCTACAACTCAAAATTTTTTGAGAGCGGGTTATTTTTGGTCATCTATCTTTAAAGATTGTGTTATTGTGGTCAAGAGATTCCACCCTTGCCAAGTGTTTACACGTAATATGTGCTCACGTCTAGCCCCTTTGTATCCTATTATCATTGCCGATCCCTTCACCAAGTGGGAGGTTGAATTTATGGATTTTAACCCAGCTTTGGCTGGGGGGCACCATCATATTATTGTGGTTGTTGATTATTTCACAAAATGGGCAGAGGCTATGCCCACTATCAAATCCGACGGTGAAACAACCGTGAATTTCATATTTAACTAGATTATCACCCGGTTTGGCATTCTGAGGGAGCTTGTCATTGACCATGGCAAAAATTTTTTGAATAAAATGATGGAAGAGTTGTCTTTGAAGTTAGGGTATAATCAAGAGCATTCCTCTTCTTATTATCCTCAAGCGAATGGACAGGTTGAAGCAGTGAACAAATCACTTAAGTCCATTCTCCAACAAACCATCGCACATAGCAAGAATAATTGGCATATTATGTTGTATCCTTCTTTGTGGGCCTATAGAACCGCGGTCAATACTGCCACCGATTTTTCTCCCTATCATCTTGTGCATGGGGTGGAGTCAGTATTACCAGTTGAATGCTAAATTCCTTCAATTGAAGCTAGTTGTGGAGCTTTTACCAGAGACTTCAGCATTGGAAGAACGCCCGGTCCACTTGGAGCAGCTTGATGAGTAGTGTTGAGATGCTTTAGTAGCTCTTGAGTTTAACAAGCATTGCGTTAAGGTCTAGTGAGATAAGTTTGGCCATCCGAGGAGGTTTAGTAAAGGTGACTTAGTCCTTTTGTGGGATAAAGCTAAGGAACCCTTGGGGGCAGGAAAGTTCAACCCAGTGTGGCATGGTCCTTATGTGGTTAAGTGTGTCTTAGAGAAAGGAACCTATGAGTTGGTGGATTATGAAGGGATAACCTTGGAGGAGCCTATAAATGGGATCTATCTTAAAAAGTACTATGCATGATCTTCAACTAGGGCTTAATTTTTGTATATTATTGTACATTTTTTGCATTGCATAGTTAGGTCTTCTTATGGTGATCGGGTTTGCTGATTAGCTTTCATTTGTTATGGTAGATGTTGATGGGATCTTCTGTTTACATATCATTCGCTGATGGTGCTAGCCTCCACACTCAAAACTCAGCTTCGACTACTTGGGTGATCTATATTCCTACGGGTCAAGTGTTGTCTTCAAGAGGCGTATGTTTATGGCCTTCATCAAACAATGTTGCTGAATACAATGTCGTGATTGATTTATTGCGTGATGCCATTTCAAATGGTGTTCGTTCTCTTGAGGTACATCTTGAATCGCAGTTAGTGGTTTCTCAACTTAATGGCTTGTATCGTGTTAGGGATCCGACATTGTTACGGAGATTCTTGCGTGTAAGATGGATAGAACGACAATTTGAGAGTATAACATACATTCACATTTCAATAAATTTTAATCAAGTTGCTGATTCATATGCTAGCTATGTAATAGATTGGCATTTGTTTCACATAGCATAAGCATTTCACAAACAAATTTTACACATGTAAATAGAATAATAATCGATCATCATAAATATTTTTCATTAAGTCCAAAAAATGTGATTTCATAATACATATGTGTCATAAACAAAATTGGGGTTTTCGAGCCACCAAAATATACTACATGGTCATACAAAATATACACCCAAGTCTCTAATCCTGAGGTGGAGAAGGGTGTTGATCATGGTAGCACACCACGACTCTAGCTAGCTGGAGAAATAATTGAACCCATGCCCATGGTACCCCAACCACCTAGTGCTGCATAGCCTCAGGAAAGTCCCCGACTTGCACCATGGGAACCCTCTGTGTCAAGTGAATGAAGTTCATGTGGATGCTCTGGAGTGTTCGCTCTGAATATACACCCATGATATCATTGCCTCTTCCCCTCCATCGATGATGAGGAAATCCTTCTGGTCGTTGTGGTCCCACATCTGCATGTACATGATAGAATTTCATTATGTGTCGTCACACCAAAAACATGTCTTTTGATTTCATATATAAAAAAATACAAAAAAAAAATTAATAACTCAAAAAACAAAAGTGAGTTTGGGTTCATTACCTATGTCTCCATATGCTGATCCTAGTGGTAGGGGCATATCTGGATCTCTGCAAAAGTCTATCCCTACATAGGGGTAGTCATCTATGGAGATGATCTATCTCCTCCACTAGAGGAAAAAGTCTATTGGATAGGGGTTAGCCACCCTTCCCCCTCCCAGTATCTGCTCGAAATGGGCCCAACGTAGCTGAGGTGGATCCCTAACTTCGTGTGGAGCAATGTCAAATCTAGGGCTTAGCCCCGAAACCCTCTCAAAAAATAATGCACTCAGTATGTTGTCAAACCCAAAGTTCCTTACCCTGCCTATCTTGTAGTCACTGAGTTGCTGCTTCATGTTTCTTAGCAGCGAGGTGCTTCAGTCATATATCATAGGTCACGCGCACTCTACTGCATAGAACATCATTGGCCTTGAGTCTTGGTGGAGTGACACTAAACTTGCGATCCTTCCCAATGCCAATAGTATGGCTTCAAACCCCAGGTTCTGAAATGCATTTGTTGGGATTTGACTCCCAACCTTCTCTGTATCATGAAGGAAATACACAACTATGTACTCCTCTATATTCAACCTGCCTCTTGTCCCACAGGATCGAGGGTTCACGACCTCCCCTCGCCAGGACAAACCTATGATAAAATATATGTCCTCAACCTTGATGCGGAGTGACATCCCATCCAACTGAAATGAATCAGAGTCTGGATCCCAGTAGTCTACTAGCAGCTGGAGTATCCTTGGTTTAGCCCTCAAGCTTCCAAGGTGCAAAAATTTGTATAACCAACAAGCCCTCAGCACTTGTTGAGACATTAGATCTCCTTGCATAGCCTCTTCGACGTCACCATCTTCCCTCTCTCTCCATTCTAGCACCATCTTGCACAAACATTTTTGAGTTTAATCAATATTTTCCTTTGAAAATCACATTCGCGACCCTGTACACAACTATTTGCAGAACAGGCGCGTATGTACACGGGTATCATGGTCTTTTATGCATATACCCTATACATGGAAAAGACCCAATTTTTGCGTATACCCAGCCCTATACGCGAAAAAAGACCCGATTTCCGTGTGGGTCGAAACACACATTTTGGGGTAGCCTAAATGAAAAAAATTGACCACTAAAATTTAAAAAATTTGCATGAAAGTGAAAGAGGGGGGCATGGGTAATTACCTGGACCAAACATGGAGTGATTTCGTTAGACGATGCTCCTGGAATCAGCTTTTGAAATTATGGACACAAATGCACTGTGGTGTTTTCAAAATGGTATGAAAATTTTTAATTTTTCACTATTTTATAGAAATGTTTTTGAAATTTTTACCCACTTCCTTTAGTTTTTTACTATTTTTGACCGTTTTGGACCGTTTGGACTAATATGATGTAGGATCCCATTTTGAGTGCAGTTTGACCGAGAGTTCAACCCGTTCATGTCTATTACAGGTATCATGTCTAAACTGGCACATAGGTTAGGATTTCACATCTGCTTGCATTTTGCATGACCTTATGACCATTTCATCTTAACCCTAGGTATGAAACCATTCCATGATGTCACGAAAGCTTCATGCTACTGTTAGAAGTGACGTTATGTGAATGGTAGAGTTTTCCCATACATGGGTACCTTAGTTAGATCCCATATTGCATTTGGTGCCCAAGCGGACATTTCTCCTTTAGGTTGTGGGAGTCCTTTTAGTTCTGCCATGTCTTTGAGCAAGAGCTTCATACTCCTCTTGAAATTTATGTTGGCCATTTCCCTCGGGACTCCCTTGTATATATCAAGTTGTAATTGCATTTTCATGAGTTTTTCTTTCCTTATTGAGCTTTATGTCAGCTCCCTAAATTTGAGTTATCAACCATATAGCCCGAGCTTGTCTCATGTCTAGCCAAGAAGATCCTTTTTACATATATTTTGTAGCTTGATCATCCCTTTTACCGGGAGGAGACCTTCCCCGGAGTGTTTTTATCCTGCACATATATCCTTGCATTGAGCATAGGCATGTTCCACTGCTTGGAACTAGTTTAATTGACCCCTGACATTTGTCTCCTCCTAGATTTGTACTATAAAGCACTTTTATTATTTTTCAAGCTTTTCAAAATATCTGAAAAAGTCCAAATAAATAAAAAAATGAAAAATACGGATAGGAAAATATATTATCTTTGATAGCAGTTGAGTCATGTCGCCTTCGAACAGAGCACTGCACATCCGTTGGTTGGGTTATTAGTTTGACTTTAAGAGCTATAATCATTACTCTGAGTTTATGTCCAAAAAATGGTTAAGCTTCCAGTCCCTATGGAGGCTCTGTTGATGTCTCCTATGTCACAGAGATGTCCCAGTTTGCATATCGAGTCCATGCTGCCTACCTTCAGTCACCATTCGCCTTTATGCTCTTGTTTGAAGGAAGTTGAAGCTTGAGTCGGCCATTCTTCAGTTATCTTGACTTTTCATGTTGGCCATTCCCGGTACTGTTACTGGTTCTTGCACATTTTTTTCTTCCACATTATACAACATTGTTGAGTACCTCGTGTTGGTTGATGGGGGATGCCTTAATGCCCTCCTTCTAGCATATTTCATTCCATCAACATCAGATCATTTATTCTAGAATAGGAATCTAGAGTCCTTTGAGTGCCTTGAGACTTACAGTCATTAGTGGTAGGTTCTATTGCCATCGACATTTTTTTGGGAATACATCAATGTCCCCTAATTGATGGATTCTTCCAAGTGTTAGACCTCAACACATCTATTCACACTTGTTAGATTGCACTATGTACCTTGATTCCCATTTTCATTATCAGTGGGTGATCTCGCGTCTGTTAACGGTATACATCAATGAATGGTAATCAGACGATGGACTACTATGTTCGACCTTAACACATCTATTCACATAGTAGGGCATGTACTTGTAACGATTCATGTAGAATACCTTCAATCTTGGTGGAATTCCATATATGCTACCTCCTTGATCGTGCCAGTGTTCATGAGATTTCATCTCTTGTGATTTGATTCCAGTGCATATCAAGTAACTTCATCCACTATGGAGATCTTGATCCATTGTATATATTCAGCCATTATGGATATCTTGATCTATTATATATCTTCATTCACTTTGGAGACTCTAATCTATTGTATATTGTACATGGCGATGACCACACATGTCACATTTTGTATATCATGCCTATTCATGGCCATTGTACTCTTATGTATTTGGGACTGGTGTATGTACTTGCAGTCATATGCATATATTGATTATTGTATTGTACTAGTGAGTGGTTGTTTCTTCTACCTAGGTCTTCATTACTCCACTTATGGGATGGATTTTATAATGTATTTCGGCCATCATATTACCCCTCTGACCTCACACATTAGGGGGAATCTGTTATAGCTATTTTACCACACACGGTTGATCACATATTTATGGCCTTCCCTATCCCTCTACAAACTCTTTAGACCCCATGGAATTATATTATCCTTTGATGTTCCAAGATCATCCCTTAAAAACCCCTGTTTATTGTTGTATGTGAATTTTAAACCTATACTCGTGTGTACACGTAACTTTTGACCTCAAACCCGTGTACATCGGGATGTGTGCATAAGTCCAATTTTTTGTGGAATTTTCCTCATAGGAGTCCAAAGATCCTAACTCTTGGCCTTCCATATGCCTTGATATTTCTTAGATTCGACCCTCCATTACCCTTTTGGAATGATATATAAGGAACCCCTTGGATACATTGAAGAGGAGGAATTGAAGAGCAAAGAAACTATAGTCCATTGTTTCCTCAGTTTTCTTATACTTGAGTCTGCATCCATTTTCCCCTTTGGAGAACTTTGTGTTCTTCCCAAGCTTGTCTTTGCTTGTGAGCTTGCTATAAAGATATGGAGGATTGAGGTGGTGGAGGCCCAGGTGGAGGACTCGATTTCTCCAGTTCGTAGATATGCCTATAGAAGTTGTCACTATTGAATCTCTGATTTTATTAATAGAAATATCTTCTCCTGTACAATTATGTGTATTTGAATATGAATATTGAATCTATGGATGTATTTAATTGCTTCTACATTGTTGAATATATATGCTAGAGTAGGTCTAACACATTATTATAGAGCATGCTTGTCTTGTTTGTTGTTGTTGAAAGCAAATTTCTAATGCAAGTGTGAATTGGAAAATCTCAACGGGGATCTACTTCAACCATATGGAACAAGGTACGATTCAGTATCCCTTAGTGTTAGATGTTTGGTTTCTCTTGCATATTGGGAAATATTGTTTTCTAGTGTCAAAGTTGTCTATTGTGGTACACCCCAAGCCATAGGAAGTTTCTCTCTGTAACACCCATGTATAGGAAAGCTCTATAATTCACACAATACCACTTCTAATAGAAGCATGAAGGTTTTGTGATATCGTGGAATGGGTCTATACCAAAGGTTAAGATGAAACGATCATAAGGCAATGCATAAATGCAAGTGGATGTGAAATCCTACCCTATATGCTAGTTCAACAATATACCTGTGATGGGCACGGATGAGTCAAAGCCTCAGAGAGAGTGTACAAAAAATGGACCCTACATGAAAACAATATTAGTCCAAAACAATTGGAAATAGTAAATAAAGATTCCAAACTATAGGATATATGAAGGATTTATCATGACAATTGCATATAAAGGAAACAGTGTGGTGAACGATGGGACATAAGAAGGAATGTAAGGTGTCGACCCAACATTCACATATCCACTAGCCCCCTATGAGGGTGAACACTAGTGTTCAGACTGGATGATGGGAGTGAAAATCCTCCGCAAATGGAGTAGAGGATGGAATATGACCACTCCCGAATCTATGAGAAAGTTAAGGGGATCTGGTGCCCCCCAGTCCAACACTAGGGTCCACACTAGGACCTAAAGTGGTTGACGGGATACTAGTAGTGATATCAGGCATGTCGACCATAAAAATACCCAAACTCAAGAGAACATAAATATACTCAAGTAACCACGATCCCAAAATCCAACTAGCACACAAAGAGCATACTCCTAAGAAAATATACAACCAAAATGCAAGCAAGATAAGGGGAGGATAAGTGAGCTCCCGAATGCAGCAGGAATTTCTCGCCTAGGAGAGGCTTGAGACTCCCATACACTACAAGAAGACACATGTAACCAATTATAGTGGCCCTCAGCTTCAACGTGTAAAGAGACTATGCTATCCGACCCCTACCTGGCCAGGACACTCACATAATAACATCTGCAAGTATCCCTTGCAATACCTAGGTAAGGAAACTAAGGTCACCCCAATATAACCAATGCTCAGGTGGACATTCACAGGCAGGATCGATTATATGGGCATGTTAGCAAAGCCCAAAGCTCGAAAGCACCAAGCGGTACCTAAAAATCCCCCAGATATGAATACGATCCTGAAAATATCTTCAGTGCTTACAGAAAGTGACCAAGGGCTATCCCAATCACAATCGTGTATGTTGCCTCATGCTTAAATTTTGTGTAAGAGGAGTGTCCTAAGAAACACTAATTATACCAAGGATTTCTCTCTCTCACTTGGATAGACACCTACTTGTTTTGTTTAGTAGTCTTGGAGAATTAACTCGCAATGAACTATTCCAAGACTCTAAATCCTAATCTTGTTGGTGAACCCTATCAAATAAAAATGTGTAGTTCATTTTAATTTAAGCGTTTATTTTAATGTTTGTGATTACTCAAAGGGAAATGGCCATGCAACTAATGATATTATGACTCAGCAGTGAATTAAATGTGCACACCTAACAAACAATTCCAAGTGCAATTTTGTCGAATGAAAAATGGGGTATGTCACTACATGAGATGCAAAAATATTCATTCATTTCCAAATGCCGATGCAATAATTCCTATATGAAATCCTAAACACAACTCTCATCCAATATATCTAATGCAAGTACCTCCTTAAATCCATATGTGAGATGCAAATAAGAATGCAACTATATAATTGTTTCAAAAATGCAATAAAAGTCATTAAAATTCTCCGTCTTTGCAGCAAGCATCAAACACAAGCCAAGCAAGACACCAAGACAACAATACTAATGCGCTAATGGCAAAAAAAAAAAGGAGATAAATCACTAGAACTACTTTCAAAGAAAAATCAATGAAAAAGCGGTCTCTGGTCACAAAAGAAGTAGTCACCAGACAACATCAGTACCTAGGAAGACTAAGCCACACCCACAACCCACCCAACAACTTACCGTAAAATCAAACTCAACCAAAAGGGAGGATGTACGTGAATTTTCAAAGAATAGTAGCATATGTATGTGACTTTTGGCCAAAAATATGCATGTATATGTGACTTTTGGCCAAAAACTTGAATGTATACATGAATTTTGGCCAAAAACCTGTGTAGGTACGCAACTTTTAGCCAAAAACATGCGTATACAGAGAAGAAAGTGGTAAAAAGCAGGCCCAAGGTCAAACCACTCTAGGGGAGTGTAAATGGATGAACATACTACTAAATGCGACAAAGAAATGGGGAGAAACAAAGAGAAATTCAAGCACATTGTGCCCCCAAACCCCCCAAAAAAACTAGTAACATCCCCAGCGGAGTCACTAATTCTGTTACGAAGAGAAACTTCCTATGGATTGGGGGTACCACAAAAGATAGTATGACACCAGAAATCAATCTTTCCCAATACGCAAGAGCAGTAAGTAAATCTAACATTAAGGGATATAGAATTGTACCTTGTTTCAGACGGTTGAATTAGATCCTCGTTGAGCTTTTCCAATGCAATTGCAATTATAATTTGCTCTCAACACCAACAAACTAATGCAAGCATGATATATATAAATGTGTTAGCACTACTCTAGAATATATAATCAATCATGTATAAGAAATTAAATACATCCATGGATTCAATATTCATATTCAAAATGCAAATGAATTGGACAGAAAAAGATATTTCTATTAATAAATCAAAGATACAATAGTGACAAACCATGTCGGCACTTCTGCGAACCGGAGAAACCAAGTCCTCCACCTAGGCCTCCACCACTTCAATCCTCCATCTCTTGATATCAATCTCACAAATCAAAGGAAATATTGGGAAGAACACTATGTGCTCCAAGGGACAAAGGGATGCAGACTCAAGTATAAGAAAAGTTGAGGCAACAATGGACTATAGTTTCCTTACTCTTCAACTTCTCCTCCTTCAATGTATCCAAGGGCTTCCTTATATAGAACTCCAAAGAGGTAATGGAGGGTCGAATCCAAGCATTCTCAAGGTATTTGGAAGGACAAGAGTAAAGTTATTCAGACTCAAATGAGGAAAACTCCAAAAATATTTGTCATTTTGCACACATCCCAATGTACATGGGTTTGAGGTCAAAAGCTACGTATACACGTGGGTATTGCTTTAAAAGTCACATATAGGTATAAAAAATCAATTTTTGGGGATGATCTTGGAACATCAAAGCATAATATAAGTCCATGGGGTCCACAGAGTCTGTAGAGGGATAGGGAATGCCATAAATGTGTGATCTACCTGGTGTGGTAAAATCAATTGTAACAAAGAGAATCAATGAAATGCGTGATAAAATATGCACAAGACCAAGGGGAGGAAATTGAGGATAATCTCCTCAAGGGAGAATGAAGGGTGTAAAAATAATGTAACTTTTAAAGTATGGATGAAGTTATGGGACTGTGATGTTGATGTAAATGTAACTTCGGAATGTATTCACTTGTATATCTTATGTATTGTACCCCAATGTTTATTCCAGGAAGTGTTTGTAATGTAATTGAGTCATGTCATTCCCTGATGTTTCGATCGGGAGTTTCTATAATGTAAACAAGTCATGTCAAGTCATTGTGGGTAACTCTCCTATTGATCAAGGGTTAAAGTCCTCACAGTTCTGGGGCCCTAGGGTTATTAGACTCTCCTAGTGAAGTCGGACCTAGTGAGTTATTTTCAAGTTGGGAATTAGTATAAATAGAGAGTGAGCCTCTCTATTTATCACACACTCACTCACACTCAGTTGTAGCACATAGCTGAGGAAGAAGAAGCTACTAGGGCTATGAAGAAAGAGGCTACTGCTATTGAGAGATCATCTTACTGTTTTGGGGTTTTACTTTTGGTTTTGATTCTATATTTGAGGAAGTTTCGAGGCTTTCTCCATTTATGGTTTCCCTGAGTAAAAACACTGTGTTCATTGTCTCTTGTGTTTGATTGTTGTGCTTGTTATTCTCTCAGTTAAAGATCCTAATATAATGCTAGCTTAATGTTAAAATTCTAACATGGTATCAGAGCTAACCTGAGAAGAAGACACTGTACAGCCGCGGGAACTAGGGATTCCTTCTTTGTGGGTCTCTCTCCACATATTTTTTGCAAAAGAAGGTTGGACTAACTCTCCTCCCTAGGGCACATCTTTCTGTCGAAGCAGAATCTGATTCTGAGCTTTTTCAGTTTTGGACCTGACACTACTGCTGGAAATTAGGGCTTTTCACAGAAGTGGAATTTTTGAGTGAGCCCAGGCCTGGATTGATCTCCTCCTCAAAATATAAGTTTAGAGATCAATATCAAAGCATTTGTCTAGATATAACTTTGGAAAAGACAAACCCTAATCTGCTCCTCAACCAGCACTGCAGAAATTCAGCTCCAAATCAAAATCCGACATCTTGACCTGGTAAGATCTAAATATTTTGTATTTCCATTTGAGGTTCTTAGTTAAGATGTCTCATCATACCAAGCTTGATGAAAATCTTGAGGGATTTGATAACTTCCAAGCCTGGAAGTATAGGATCTCCCTGGTTCTGGAAGAAAATGAGTTGGACTCCTACATCAATGAGGAGGTTCCAATTCCAGAGGGAGATGAGGCTAAGGCCTTACACAAGAAGAAGTTGGTTATAGCTAGGAGGATTATTTCTGAGTCAATAAAGGATCACCTCATACCACATGCGTCCTCCCTAAATACACCTAAAGCTATGTTTGATGCCCTAACCAAACTGTTTGAAGGAAAGAACATAAACAAGAAGATGACTTTGAGGAACCAGTTGAAGAATGTGAAGATTCACAATGCGGAGACTATACAATATTACTTCACAAGGGTCTCCCAGATCAAAAAACAACTTGAAGTAGTGGATGAATAAGTGGAGAATGCATACATTGTAATGACCACCTTGAATGGTCTCTCTAGGACATGGGACTCTTTCATTCAAGGGATCTGTGCCAGAAAGAAGTTATTCAAGTTTAACAAACTTTGGGAAGAATTCTCACAAGAAGAATCTCGGATAGCAGCTCGAGAAGAAAATATGGGAAGTGAAGATCAATCTCTCACAGTTGAATCCAAGAAACCAAGAAGGGACCATCATCACCATCATCATTCTAAAGGTAAGCACTCTTCCTACAAGAAATATCAACTCAGATGTTATACTTGTGATGAAATAGGGAACTTTGCCAAAGACTATCCTAGAAACAAAAGAAACTCTCACAAGAAGAAAAACAACAAGAGAAAACATCATGCTCATGCTGTAGAAGATGATGAACCTTCCACAAAGAGAAACAAGCAAGAAAGTGATGATTCTTCAAGTGATGAAGAATATGTTTTGATTTTCGCTCTCATGGGAAACATTACACATGGAAGTAATGATTGGCTTATAGACAGTGAGGCTTCCAAACATATGATAGGATTCAAATTTTGTGAGACTATCAGAACATGAATCACCCAACAAGGTGAAACTTGGAGATGACTACCAGTATCCAATAAAAGGTAGTGGGAAATCCTCCTATAAGATATACTTTGAAAAGTCTATGACAATGAAGGAAGTATTGTTTGTACCGAGACTAAAGAAGAACCTCCTCTCCATATCTATATTGGATGCAAAAGGCATGAGGGTTGCATTTATAGATGGCCAAGTTATCATTGGGCCAAAGGGAAAGACTATTAATGATGCAGTAATGATTGGGGAACAAGAGGGAGGTCTATACAAATTGAAGGGACATTCAGAACAAGCCTCAGTCCATGACACAATAGAGCCAAATGAACTTTGGCATAGAAGGATTGTACATGTGCATTATAGAGCACTACCACTTGCAAACAAAGCTGTTGAAGGTCTTCCATAAATTCAAGAAAAACATGATGGAGTCTGCAAAGGATGTGCGAAAGGAAATAATACAGAGAAGACATTTCCAAGTAGCGAGAGCAAGGCAAAATGAATCTTGGAAATCATTCACTCCGATGTATGTGGTCCGAAGTCATAAAGTTCATTAAGCAGGTATGTATACTATGTTTCTTTCATTGATGAATTTTCTAGGAAGAGATGGATTTACTTCATGAAGAACAAATATGAAGTATTCATCAAGTTCAAGGAATTCAAACCCTTGATCGAGAACCACACTGGAAAGAATATCAAGATTTTTTGATCAGATAATGGAAGAGAATTCACTTCGAATGAATTCAAAGACCTATGCAAAGATTCAGGGACTAAGAGGGAGTTAACCACTCCATATAATCCACAACAAAATAGAGTTGCAAAAAGGAAGAATGGAACGATCATGGAAGCTGCAAGGGCCATGCTTCATGAGCAAGATCTTCCCATGCATCTATGGGCAGAAGCTGCTAGAATATTGGTGTATGTATAGAATCGTACTCCACATAGAGTAATCGAGAATAAGACACATGAAGAAGTCTTTTCCAACAAGAAACCAGAAGTCAGCCATCTTAGAATATTCAGCTGTCCAGTGTACATAAACATTCCAAAAGAAAAGATGACAAAATTAGATCCTTCAGGAATGAAGGGTATATTTGTTGGATACTCTAAAATCTTGAAGGCTTACAGAATATACTTCACAGGATTCAAGAAGATCGACACTAGCAGGGATGTAACATTTGACAAAGACTCAGCTTATAACAAATCCAGAAAGAGACCCGCTGAAGAACCTAAAGAAACATAAGCACCTAGAATTCATGACACAACCATGAATGAAGAAATTCAAGAAGAAGATCAAGAATTTGAAGAACCTCAAGAACTTATAGATCCACCTCAGGAGAAGAATCCTCATAAGAGGAAACCTGCTTGGGTACGAGAAGCTATCCAAGGTGCGGAAAGATATGGGGCTCCAGAAGAGAATCACAGAGAAAGAAAGAGAACCAGGTCCTGCTCTGGTTATGTAGCCTTATTATGTGATTTCATCGATAAAGAACCTTCCAACTATGAAGAAGCGACATAAATGAAAGAATGGAAGGATGCTATGATGAAAGAGTATCAATTGATCATGAAGAATGATGTTTGGGATGTTGTCTTAAGAACAGAAGGGAAGTTGGTTGTAACTTCCAAATGGATCTACAAGATCAAGCATGCTGCAGACGGCAGCATAGAAAAATATAAAGCAAGATTTGTTTCTCGTGGCTTCTCCCAGAAAGAAGCAATAGATTATGAAGAAAATTTTGCACCTGTATCCAGATACACTTCCATTAGATCAATACTTGCTTTGGCTGCAGTGATGAAATGGAAAATACACCAGATGGATGTCAATACTGCTTTCTTGAATGGTGTAGTGGAAGAGGAAGTATATTTAGAGAAGCCACTGAGTTTTGAGACACATGATAGGGAGACTCATGTGTGTAGATTGAAGAAAGCCCTGTATAGTTTGAAATAGGCACCCAGGACATGGTACAACATAATTCACAGCTTTCTATCCACTTTGGGATTTACCAAGAGTAAAGCAGATTCCAACCTTTACTACAAGGTTGAAGATGGAAACCCAATGATGATCCTACTGTATGTAGATGATCTGTTTGTAACAGGTATGGATGGGTTGATTGTTGATATGAAGAGGAATATTACTACCTAGTTCAAATGAAGGACTTGGGTATGATGCATTATTTTCTAGGCATGGAGGTGTGGCAGAATGTAGATGGAATTTCCCTGGGACAAGGGAAATATATGGTAGAGATCCTAAAGAGATTTAGGATGATGGAGTGTAAGGCGATGACCACACATATGGCATCAAACTTGAAGCTATTGAGTGATTCTTCATCAGAAGTGGTTGATGCTACGTTGTATCATCAGATGATTGGGTCCTTGATGTACCTGATGGACACGAGACCAGATATTTGCTTTGCTATGAACACCTTGAGCCAGTTCTTGATAGATCCGAGAAATGTTCACTTGATTGCTGCAAAGCATATTTTGAGGTACTTGAAGGGTATAGTTGATTATGGGCTCAAGTATGAGCCAAGTCAGAAGATTAACTTGGAGGGTTATGTTGATTCATATTGGGTAGGCAGTGCCATCAATAGGAAGAGCACTTCTGGGTTTTGCTTCAGTATGGGATTAGGTGTGATGTCTTGGTTTAGTAGGAAGCAATCCTGCGTGGCATTGAGTACAGCTGAAGTAGATTATGTTGCAGCCTGTTCAGCTAGTTGTGAGGTAGTATGGCTAAGGAAGCTACTGTCTAATTTATTTGATCTCCAGTTAGATGCTACTTTTATATATTGTGACAACCAGAGTTCTGTGAAGTTGTCGAAGAATCTGATGTTCCATGACAAGTCGAAGCATATCGAGATCAAGTATCACTATATCAGGGATATGGTGCAGAGAGGAGCATGAAAGCTCCAATATGTTGCGACCGATAAATAGATAGCTGATGTGTTGATGAAGCCATTAGCTAGAGTGAAGTTTGAGTACTTCAGGGAGAAGCTTGGTGTTCTCTAGATCGAGGTTCCCTCCAAAGGGAAGTGATGAGTCTGTGATCCATTCTGACATGGTGAGAGGATTAAGTTCCTTCCATGGTCAGATGTAAGGGTTGAGCCATTCTGTCATGGTGAGAGGATTGGTTCCTTCCATGTCAGATATGAGTGTTGAGCCATTCTGATATGACTGTGGGATTGGTTCCTACATGATCAGATATAAGGGCTATTGCCATTCTCTGAATGGAGGTACCTGGTTAGTTACTAGGAATACTCATTTTAGGACTGAGGGACATTCTGATATGACTGTGAGATGTAGTCTTACATGATCATATGTGAGTGCATGGCCATTCTGATGTGATTGAGGGATGTGTTCTCACTTGATCAGATATAAGGGATGTTTCCATTCTTTGAATGGAGGCACCTGGTCAGTTACTTGGGATCCTCAGTCTAGGACTGAGAGCCATTTTGACAAGTCAAGGTTAGATGTAAGGGATGGGCCATTCTGACGAGTCAAGGTCAGATGTAAGGGCTGGGACATTCTGACGAGTCAAGGTTAGATGTAAGGGCTGGGCCATTCTAACGAGTCAAGGTCAGATGTAAAAGCTGGGCCATTATGACGAGTCAAGGTCAGATGTAAGGGTTGTGCAATTATAACATGATGAGAGGATGAAGTTCCTTCCATGGTCAGATGTAATGGCTGGGCCATTCTGACATGGTGAGGGGATTAAGTCCCTCTCATGGTTAGATGTGAGTGCTGGGCATGCCTTTCTAACGAGTCAAGGTCAGATGTAAGTGCTGGATGGGCCATTCTGACTTAGGGTCAGATATAAGCGCTGAAGAAGACCTACATGGAAGCTAGGCCTACACCCAAGATGAAAAATGTATGGCTCTGTAGAACTTCCTGTGACAAGAATAATCGTGAGATAGCACCAGTGATGTTGATCCAGTGATGATCCAGATTGAGTAATGATCCAGATCAAGTGATGATCCAGATCGAGTAATGATCCATATCGAGTAATGATCCAGATCAAGTGATGAACCAAATCGAGTAATGATCTAGATCCAATGATGATGATGATCCAGATTGAGTGATGATCCAAATCCATTAATGATGATCCAGTAGTGATGATCCAGATCTAGTGATGATCCAGATCGAGTGATGTTGTTCCAGCAGAGATGATCTAGATCGAGTGATGATCTAGATTCAATGATGATGATCCAGATCGAGTGATGATCTAGATCCAGATGAAGATGACTTGAAGATGAAGATGACCTAAAGATGAAGATCACTTGAATATGATGAGAACTCAATGATGATCTAGATGATACAGAGAAGAAGACTTATGCTGATAAATTGTGTCGAGAGAATACCGTCCTAGTTAAAAGGGAGTGTTGATGTAATTTTAACTTTAGAATGTATTCACTTGTATATCTTATGTATTGTACCCCGATGTTTATTATGGGAAGTGTTTGTAATGTAATTGAGTCATGTCATGCCCCTATGTTCCGATCGGGAGTTTCTATAATGTAAACAAGTCATGTCAAATCATTGTGGGTAACCCTCCTATTTATCAAGGGTTAAAGTCCCCGCAGTTCTGGGGCCCTAGGGTTATTAGACTCTCCTAGTGAAGTCGGCCCTAGTGAATTATTGTCAAGTCGGGAATTAGTATAAATAGAGAGTGAGCCTCTCTATTTATCACACACTCACTCACACTCAGTTGTAGCACATAACTGAGGAAGAAGAAGCTACCGGGGCTAGGAAAAAAGAGGCTACTGCTGTCAGGAGATCACCTTACTGTTTTGGGGTTTTACTTTTGGTGTTGATTCTATCTCTAAGGAAGTTTCGGGGTTTTCTCCATTTATGGTTTCTCCAAGGAAAAACACCGTGTTCATTGTCTCTTGTGTTTGATTGCTGTGCTTGTTATTCTCTCAGTTAAAGATCCTAATATAATGCTAGCTTGATGTTAAAATTCTAACATGTGACATGTAAAATGAAACATATAATGCCATGGTATGGGAATTCGGGGGTAGGCCAATGATTGAAAAGGAAGATGTAAATGCAGCTAAATTCATAATCACAAACTAAATGGACTTCCTCTTAAGAGGATAAAATTTTCATGGGTACCAACAACATCATGGATACCAATTAATAACACCAATGTAAGAAAGGCTCTACTTCTTCGCAAGGGCAAATGAAATGGTGGTTATGTTTCAACACTTACACATATAGAGGGGGTTCTATAAGAGGAATGGGATCAAATTGGGATAATTCATAAGATTGTCAATTTGAAGAAATATACTTGCAAGGATGATCGAATGTGGAAAAATGGTGGGATCTTAGTACAAATAGTACTTTCACACATGGAAACAATACTATGGCGTAAAAGTATGTCTTGAAAGAAAACAAAATATACAAGCAATATATAACATAGAAATAAGGACTAATTACATGCATTAACAAAAGAGGAAAACATGGGAAATAAAGAGTACAATAGCACCTTGATATTGGTTGGGTTGTGGATGGTATAATATTTCCATAGGTGATCCACAAGAGGATTGTCCTAAGTCTTTTATGCCCAAATATCCAACCAAATGATTAGATGGTTGATTCCATAATGGTGAAAGAAGGACGATAGAATGATGGATCTCTCTCTAACTTTTTCTGCTGGAATTTTGGGATCATAATAATAATGTGGATGTTTCATATGATATGGTGACCATGAGGGTTGCATTTATAAGATATATGGTGGACACAACTGAAATCTAGTACAAATATGAATACTACCCATTTCATTAATGATTGTGGGAAGGTCATGGTTTTGAAGACAAAAATAATGGTTATCTTTTACCTTAATGGTTATGTTTATCCATTTTTAGCCACTAATTCATCTTGAAAAGTGCACACTCATAATTTACTTTTGACCTTTGAATTAAAGGTCGTAGATTTTGAAAGAAAAAGCATGATATGTTTGATATGGTCAATTTTGTGATTTTTCTTTTAGTTTTCAGTCACATTTATGAGGTATTAGGGAGATGAATTACATGAATATGGTTCTAATGTTTCCAATGATGATGTATAAAGGTTATGGAACTCATGATAAGGTAGGTGAGAAAAATTAGGTTGTTAACATATTTCCCCTTGAAGTGTGAGTTCAAGAGCTCATATTATGATCAATATACATCACAATTCTTCATTTCTATAGGGAATATGTGTACTAGAACAAGAAACAAGGGTGAGTCAGGAGAAATAATTTCCCCACCCAAGGGGTCTATAAAGGCCCATACTTGCATAAAATCAATCAAAGAGGTAAAGTGCATATAATCTCCAATAAAAATGAGGTAGACATCGCCATGCTTGTATCAGTGTCTCAATACAATCTAGGACGAAGACGAAGAGGGGTTTGATCAATATACATGAATAATAATTGGATACAATACGCCATGAAGCTCAAAGGACCTTTCATGAGTACATAAATTAGATACAACCATAAATGATATTGTGAATGTTTGAACAAAATCAGAGATTCTTAAACTTTAAAACTTATATTAATCAATCATTGCATATATGAATCTCATAAGATGAATCAGCCACATAAATTATTCAACCATAAGAGACAAGATATACCTTGGGAAGACCCTCCAAACAAGGAGAATGAAAAACCAACAATTCTTTGAATATGATACATATATTTGTAGAAAATGGTTTACAACACATGAGCAGATTGCTCGATAAGAGATGCCACCTCAAAAATAGATAAGAGAGGTCCAATACAACACTGTAATCAATTGTCTTGAACTTTCCATATGAATAGCATATTAATAACAAGCCAAAACACCTAGCATGCACAAAGATATGCACCCTTCGTTTCATTATTAGTTTTTAACTAAATGTTGACTAACTCAAACTGAGTCATTTAATCTTTAATTGAAAGTATAACCATAAAGTTTAGAGGCTAACATTAGGCTAACTGAATGTATTTGGTGCTTCACATTTAGTGCATAATTTATATTATTAACTTCTGCATGTATATTTTTAGTTAACTAAATGTTGTTCACTTAGTTAACATGTTAACTTAAGTTTCATCACTGCTTCACTCTTAGTGCCATCCATGCAAAACATTTGCATGGATCTCTGTAAGTTTCTTTTCATTAACCGAAACACATAAGTCTTTATCAATTCAATTACATTATTTACTATTTTTATCTTTTCATGGATTGTAGAGAGATTCCTTATTTAATTGATACATTCTTTATTTACAACTAAGGCTTTAATTGAATCATTTACAATTCGATTTCACATGAAGGAATACATAGGAAATTCAAATTCATTCTCTCTCTCTCTCTATGATTATCTCTTTATGATTTATTATTTACTGCATGGTCCACATGCTTATTTATTTATCCATCTTATCATATCATACTCTGAAGAATTATTCCATACTGATGATCATATATATTACTCTAGGCCATATAGTGATATTCTAAAGTAATTAACTCTAGGGGTAGTTAACCCATAAATGAGACATATAACACTCAATGACCATGAATAACAATATATCACATCGTATAACTACACGAATTGATACAACACAAGTCCATATCCATAATTGGAGATCCATTATCATAGATTACCATCTATGAAAATAATTGATTTGATACAACACAAGTATATACTTTAATACAACACAAGTCCATGGTCTTGATACAACACAAGATTCCAATCTTGCTACAATACAAGATCATAGTACAAGAATCTCATCTCAATACATGATGACATAAATAAGACTTTGTAACACCCCGATTTTGACCCCGATGCATTAAATGTACATGATGTATATTGTAAATAATCATGGTGTGGAGCTAAAGGAAAAATCCCCACCATTGATTTGTTTGTGTTATGTTTCAGCGATTGGAATCATTGCCAATGGTATATCGTGATATACGACACATATTAGTTTTGGCATCATGTAAATATGCATTTTTAATTAAATGAACCCCAACCAGCTATGTCAATGCAACCATATTGAAAAGGACATGATTTTCCTAAGGATAGGGAGGGGGAATGATAAATCTTGAGCCCATGGGGGGAAAGCCATGTGTCAACCACCCATTCAAAACTGCTGATGTTAGTTGAGGGCAGTTATTGCTGGGAAGTGGTGGATGGCAGGACTATCAGTCCTTTCTCACATGCCCACTCCACTAGAAGACTTTCTATCTTCATGTAGGTAGGAAAACCACTATAGATTCATTCAATTCTTGCTCATCCTCATGCGCAGATTGTTGGACGGAATATTTCACCTCCTGCGGACAACAAGGTGTTCCGCTGGTCTGAATGGTTCAAATCTAGAACAAATAGATAACAGAGGTTGATAAATCTCCCTAGGTGCTGTAGATATCTGGAATACAAGGCTTTGATAGTTCACCTGTGTACCTGCAAAAGAGTTCAATACGAAACAGATCAAAGCAACTACAATATGATCTACTAATCTAGGCTAGTGACTAAGGAATCTAGCAATATATATCTGAAATCAAACATCAATAATATATATGGGACAGAAAATTAGCTTGCATTAGAAATATGAAGAAGTTTACAACCAAGCCTTAGTGTTGACATGCATCTCCATGAAACTAGCTCTTCATCCCCAAAAGCTTCGACTCTAGCTCTCTATGCTCTCTCCAAATGATCTTGAGCCAAGAATCAGTCCAACAGCATAACAATACCTTCAATGTTCTCTCCTTAACCATGGCTATGAGCTCATATTTATAGGGCTAGATGGATAGAGATGGTTGAGAAATGAGTGGGTGAGGTGGCCTCTAAGATCCTAGGATGAGGGATCTCGAGCTCAACCAACCCACAATAGTAGGGATAAGGGATATCTCGAGGCTTATTATCTAGAAGCCTCGACCTTTTTTTCCCTTTTTACCCAGGGTACCGCGCTTCTCCTTCTATGATAGGGCGGTTCTTGTAATAACCACATATGGACCAAGGGTGACAGGTGGTGGCACTGTTTGTGGACAACCGATGAAAAGCGGTGCGAACAGGGGTACTGCTCCTGGGCAAAGGAGGATGAGCGGTGCTGGGAATTTGTATGATAGAATGACAAAAAAACATTTAGTCTTCACTCTAGAAGCTGGGATTCAGGGCAAGTAGGTATGTCAAAGGTCTTATCACATGATGGTGACAGAATTTTGGTATAACAAGATGCCCCCCAAAGCATGAGTCTTAGAGTGATACGATAGATGAGAGCTTTGAGAACAAGTCATTTCCAGGAGATGAAAATGTTGGCTTGATCGGAGTATGCAGTCAAGTAGACATCCGTAGTACATCATAGACGCAAGTAACCAAACTCATAGCTGCAGACCAATACAAGGAATATCTATGAGTGGAATAAACATGCATGGCTACTAGAATACAGCATAGATCCATGTGATAGAGGACTCAAACTTGGACATAGCTAACAGACATACAATGTAGATCTATGTCATACAGACGCAAATTTGAGCATAGCCACGACCATACAAATGTGTATCCATGCTAGATATACAAAAATCCATCAAAACCTGGGGAAAAGCAATGAGTGCTTTTAAACAAATGCCTAGGGTCTTCATCTTGTCTTCCACAAAGTACGATTCTATCCATGTGATTACAATGATCTGAAGTCGAACATGGTAGAAACCATTTGATTACCGGCCAATGATGTGGACCATTAACAAGTGCGAGGGAGATCACCATTAATATCAATGATTCCCAAGGTACCCTAGTACACTCCACTGAGTACGAATAGATGTCCTATCAAAACCCCAAATTTTCCAAAAAAATTTAAATTTTTTTAATTTTGCATATCATTAACATAAATGCTGTTAACTAATCATTTAATTAGTTATATGTTATCATTTTATTAATTAAATTATCTGTTGGATTGTGTTTAATGATAGAACAGTTCTTTTCAGAATATTGACTGGTTTTCTTTTTGCGACCACAAGGTGGGATGTCATGCAAAACTGAACTTACTTAGCTTTCGAGCTAATGCAGAATGTTTTCCTATTCTTACAGACTACAGGTAAGAAGTTCGGTTGGCAGCTTGTCGAAATTCTAAAGTGTTTATAAGTACAAGTACGTCGCAAACATAAAAGTTCAGTAAGAAGATAAATGCTAAACCATTTTCAGTACTTACTGAGGTAAAATTCAATAACTGTCCATCTTTCTAGTGGAAGTAACTTTATGATTCATAAATATTATTGTGCTATTCGATATTTATCATAAATTCCAAGTATTAAAAGACTTCAATTAAACTCTTTGCAAAATAAAGTAGAAAAAGGCAGAGTTATAGAATTTACAGTTTACCTTCCAAGTGCACACATACACTTACATTGTAATGTTCATTTATAAGGGGTTATGTAGTACTGTTTCCAAAACTAAGTTTATTTCTTAGTCATATAGATGACTTACTATAACAGGTTTTGATTCTAATCCCTTCATATCAAATAAGTGGACCTGTACTTAGTGGCTACTATCTTAAAAGAATATAGAATTGAATCATTTATTGATCTAACATTTACGATGATAAATTCTTAAATGAAGAGTTTGAAAGCTTAACTCTTGTATGTCACCATTGCTTGGTTAAGAACCTTTATTCTAGGAAAAACAATATCAAAGTAAATGTTATTATTTTCTTTGTATTACTTTACCAATTTCTATTCTTAGAAAAATATGATAAGACCAAAGGGTTAACATTACTATCTATATACTTACCATGGTCGATTTTGCAACACCTTTGATATCATCCATTAGTATATTTTATAATTAAAATATAGAGGTTGAGTAAATACTTGTGTGAGTATTATTCCTACCCAAACAAATGTACTATACTTCCCTTATACAGCAATTTACAAAACTTATTTCTTTTAAGATTGTAAGAGTCAAAAGACAAAATAGTCATTCACCTAATGGAAAAGTCATGAATAAGACCAATTCATAAAGGATTTAACTCTAAAGGAAGACTCTTATAAACTTTTATTTTATACATTCCAAGTTTATACATAAGATCATATTATGCACTTACTACTCTAGATATAGTATGCTCTTGATCTAATGTTATTAGGTAAGAAAATCATGTTACAAAGTTCTAGATTGCAAAGTCAATTACATCCACGATGAATATAGGGTTATATCCCAATTGCATTACATGGATGATAATATATCATAACGTATTGTAATGAATTGCTAAAATCTTGCATCTGTGGTAAGTTCCAAGGTATAGTTTTATGTGTTAACAAAATTTTTGTTATTATACTCCAATAATAGGTTGACTTCCACTGGGATTATAGTGTAACCTTCGAGACAGCCAAATTATTGTCAACAAATTGTTCCTCATGAATTGCTCATCAAAACTATGGAAATAATACCCACCGTGAGTGAATTATTTGCATGGAGACGTGGCTTCGTGTGAACCAAGCATCGCAGGATTTAAAAGAATCATTTCTAAACCTAGCTCATTATCTTTCCTCGCCTTCGGGCACTCATCCATCTTCTGCGAAAAAGCTGGCTGCTCTGTCACATGTGTAGTGCTGCGACTGTCTTCGGATTATTCCTCCCTGGTTAGCTTGTCCAATGCACCAAAGTGAAGGTCGTTTCATAGTGTTTCTGTTCGTCATCCGTTACTCGTTCTCCTTTTAGTTTTTCACCGCCTCAACAGCTTAAACTCGATCCCTTGACTGTATCAGCCCTCACCATTCTCCTTCAGTTTACCACTACGGGAGTGGTTCCTTATTTTCGAGTATCGTGGCTTGAGTTGCACTATATACTATGTGTTATTTGGAAAAGAAATAACATCATGGCTTTAGGGTTTTACCCTGTCCACTGAATAACTGTGGGTTCTCTGTTGTTAGTGGTTGATGAAGTATTGTAATGCCATTTCCGTTTGCAGCTGAATGACAGACTTCTTGCTCGTGTTGGTCACTGGTCGCTGCATTACTAGTTAACTACTTTTAGATGCCGAGGTAAGAATATTATTTGCTTCTTTTAATAATAATGCACATTTTCATGTTTATATAACTCTTTGCCTTTAATATATAACTAACATCCGGATGTGTAATGGTCTTGTAGGTACGACTTGCCTCTCTTCTCTATTTGCGCAGTGAGTACGAGGTTGCGGAGATAAAAGGCCACGATAAGCCCTGGTTTTTCCATGGCTGTTCCACCTTGTGAAAACCCTTATGGGGTAATAAGGGTTGGTCGTTGCGGCTTGAAAGAACCTCATGGTTTTTGGTTGTTTTGGTTTATTACTTCACTGTTTTTCATAGTTTGTTAAGACCCTAGATTTACTGCAGGGCTCTCTGGCTTTGGCCGTGAGTGTAAATTTTGTTTTGCATATAATACTATGTTTGAAGTAAAAGAACAGGCTGTAATCCTCCTTATGTAATTTCTCAGTACTGCCGTGAGTTATTATTACTGAACTCGGTTTTACAGTCATTAGTTTTGTATATTATGAATGAATAGGGTTTTTACTCTAAATTTGACAGTGAAGAAAATAACTTCGTTGCTTTTAAAAATTACTGTTAAGTTGTACCGCGCTTCTGCAATATAAGGGTTACTAGATATTTTTATAATATTAAGTTAAGCTTGATATAGGAGCATCCTGCATTTCTGTTATTTAATTCCTGCGCAAATATGCATTTGATTTTTACTGTTAATATTATTATTGGGGTTTCTGTACCTGGTTTACATTTTGACTTTCTTGTTAATAAGAATTTGTAAATATTGATATATAGTTTATACCCTTTAATGTTATAGGGTTTTTTATGTCTTTCTTTTTATAATAATTTTTAAGTACTGTCAGTATACTTGTACCTCAGACAGTATAATTAGTTCTGGGTTGTACTTACAGTAATAAGAACACTACTATATGTTAATAGTAATAATATTCCTATAATACGTAAAATAAAGGTATATTATTACTAATATAATAACTATATTATCCTTCTGAGATTACTAAAGCCTCTATGTCAATATCCTTAGTTTATTTTATAAGCATATCGAAAGATAGCACTTTGTTGTTTAATTATTGTGTAGATTATGCTATACTATCTATGTTCTTTTGTAATTAGTTTATCTTATTAGTTATGATATTTATATACAAAGAATTTAATTAACTCTGTCTGGAATCTACTTCATAAGCATAGATAGTAACATCCATTCATACTCAAAACAAAAAGAATAACAGCTCTGAAAACTGTGTGAGCTCAGTCCAAATAAAGGAAGAAAAAATAATGAAATGACTACATCACTAAACATACATAAAATCTAGACCAGATTTGGTTCGACAATAAGATTTAATCATTATTGACCTATTCCTACTTTCAGTTTGTTATTAGACATATAATAATTAAAATATTCTAATCTAGAAGAAAGAAATTGTATGTTTAACAGTAGATAAATAAAGTCTAACCCTACTTTAGAGCGATTATTATACTCTTCTATTTGTTCTTTACAAATACTAGAATTACTGAAAGTAAAAAGCTATACAAGGAATAGTTTTTAACTATGAACTCATACAACTGTCAGTAAAATATCTTTTCTGCAAATAGGTAAAGAAACATTCTACTATTCTGCAGTCTCATCATGCTATCCTTATTTAAATTTACCCCTGTGCTGGAATACGGTCTGGTAAACCCAGATGTGGAAAAACACAGTGGGTTCTTATTTGTCATCAAAATATTCTATTACTGATAAACTAAAACATCTACATCACTAAACCAGTTAAATCTTTATATCATACCTACAAACAAAACATTCGACCATTCACAGTTTATTCAAAACAAAGACAGTTAAGTGGCAGAACCTGTTCGAACTGGAACAACAACAGCAATGGGAGGCCGTTCCTCCCTACCAACTCCTAGAGAGCGCTCAAACAACGACTCCTCAGGATCCCCGAGCTTGCTCTGGTCTCCCTAGCTGGAACTAGGTGCAGCAATAGTCAAATACCAGTCTTCAAACTTAGTATCAAATCTGAATTTATCAGTAAGTTCTCTCAGCTAACAAGCTATAATAAACCAAGTTACTGCAGCATTCCTCTCAGAACAACTTCCTTACTGTTTTTACCTTTTTCCCCAATGAATTTTCCTGAATATCATTCGCCTGAATGATTTCTCTCTGGAAAATATCTGAGCAACCTCAGCTCTATTCATTGGGTACTTTTAAAAGATTTTCCTAGGTATTTTTGGGTTAGTTGTCATTTATTGAGCCACCTGCTCTGATCCCACTTTCTTGGGGGATCATGACCCCAATTATAGGGAAGTTGCCACCTATAACCTAGGAAGTGTTTGAGGATGCTGCCACTTGTCTTTTTCCCTCCACCTAGTTCCATGCACCAGTTTGACCAGTAACCTCTTTTTAACATCTCTTCCATGCTGTTGTCTCCACAATTTATTTATTAATAATAAAATATTCTGAATTACATTCCACTTCTGTTGACTCTGCTGAGTCATCAGTTCCTACTTAGCATTAAATTTAACATAATGTCTCAGGAATATAATTAAAACAATTAACATTATTTTACAAAATTGGGGTATGTGACATACACACCCCCTTAAAATGTAACATCGTCCTCGATGTTACTTATTCTTCATCCTCTGCAGCCTCCTGGAATAGATCCGGGTATGCCTCCCGCATCTTACTTTCCAGTTCCCAAGTAGCCTCCTCAGGACTAAGGTGCTTCCATTACACCTTCACCTGTCCAATGGTGCAGTTGCACAGAGTAATTCCCGTCCTCCTGAGGATATAGTCCGGTTCCACTAGGATTTCTCCTTCTGGTTCCACTTGTACAACATTCCAATCCACCACATGAGTAGCATCATGAACATACGTTTTCAAAACAGAGATATGAAAAACATTATGCACTTTCAAATTAGGTGGTAATGCTAACTGATATGAAACTTGACCAACTCTAGATAAAATTTCAAATGGACCACAGTAACGTGGTGCTAGTTTTGCACAACTTCCTAGTATTAGGGAGCTTTTCTTTGGTCTTACCTTTATAAATACATGCTCACCTACTTGGAACTCTTTGGGAGTTATTTTCAAATCTGCTTGGATTTTTTGTCGATCCTGTGCCACTTTCAAATTTTCCTGCACTTGTTTTACAATTATTTCCATTTCCTTCAATAATTCTGGTCCTAACACCAATCTATCTACTGGATTATTCCAAGAGATAGGAGTGTTGCATTTACGTCCATACAAAATTTCAAATGGACTAAAATTAGCTGATGACTGATAGTTATTGTTATATGCAAACTTTGTCAAATGTAGGTAGTATTCCCACTTACCTGGCTGATCTTTAACATATTTCCTTAACAAATCTTCTAGCACCTGATTTACTCTCTCCGTCTACCCATCTGTTTGAGGATGGAAGGAGGTGCTGAAGTTCAGTGTTGTGTTTAATCCCTTAAACAAGGACTTCCAGAAATTCCCTGTGAATTTAGGATCCCTGTCTGAAATGATAACCTTCGGTACTCCATGTAACCGAAAAATATGCTTTAAGAATATATTAGCTATATTGGAATCCTTGTAAGTAGTTTTGACAGGAATGAAATGTGCTGCTTTACTTAACTTGTCAACCACCACCATAATAGAATCATTTTGATTCTGATTTCTGGGCAGTCAAGTGATAAAATCTAAGCTAATCACTTCCCATTTCCAACTAGGAATAGGTAAAGGTTGCAGTAAACCAGCTGGATGTTGGTGTTCGGTTTTCACTTGTTGACAGTCCAAACATCTAGTTATGTATTCAACTACTTCAGATTTCATATTAGGCCAAAAATATTCTTGTCTTAGCATGGTTACAGTCTTTTGGTAACCTGGATGTCCTGAGTAAGGTGTTTTATGAACTTCATCCAGAATCAACAACTTAACCTTAGACATATTAGCCACATATAGTTTGTCCTTAAATAATAAAAATCCATCTTTATTTAGACTATAACCTTTTATTAAGCTTTCTGTAGGTTTCTGTTTAGCTGTAACTTGTAATTTTTGATAAATTTCATCCAATTTTACCTCTTCAGTAAGATGTTCATTTAAATCAGAAGCATAAGTGCTGATTGCTGCTGTAAAGTTCAGCTTTGCATTTTTGCTTAAAGCATCAGCCACCTTATTTTCTTTTCCTTTTATGTGTTGGATTTCAAAATCATATTCACTCAAGAAGGATAACCACCTTGCTTGTATTGCATTTAAGTTGGGCTGATCCAAAAGGTATTTCAGACCTTTATTATCAGTCATTAAAATAAACTTCCTGCCTATTAAATGATGTCGCCACATTTTTAAGGCATGTATAACAGCAGCAAGTTCTAAGTCATAAGTTGCATAATTCTTTTCGTGGATCTTTAACTTCCTGGACTCATAGGCAATGACATGCCCATCTTGAGTCAGCACACCGCCTAAGCCATCATTACAGGCATCTGTGCATACCACGAAATCCTTATTAGGATCTACTATTCTTAGAATAGGCGCACTTGTTAATAAGGTTTTTAATTTCTTAAAACTTTCTTCACATTTTAAGTTCCAATTGAATTTCTTGCCTTTCTTTTGCAAGGAAGTGATCGGATTAGCTATTTTTGAAAAGCCTTCAATAAATCTTCGGTAATAACTGGTAATTCCCATAAATGACCTAACATCTGTTACATCCTTTGGAACTGGCCAATCTTCGATTGCCCGAATCTTTTCGGGGTCGACTGAAATCCCTTCTTTAGTCACTACGTGACCTAAGTACTGGATTTCATCCTTAAAGAAGTCACACTTGCTAAAATTTGCGAAGAGCTGTTGCTCTCGCAACTCTTGTAAAACTATCCTTAGGTGTTCTTTATGTTCTGCTTCATTTTTAGAGTAAATTAAAATGTCATCGATAAATACGACAACAAATTTATCTAAGTATTTATGCATTATATTATTCATTAGGCACATAAAGACAGCTGGGGCGTTGGTAAGCCCAAATGGCATTACGACAAATTCGTAATGTCCATACCTTGTTCTGAAGGCTGTCTTGAAGATGTCCTCATCTTTAATTCTTACCTGATGATATCCTGATCTCAGGTCTATCTTTGAGAACACCGTAGCTCCACGTAGCTGATCAAACATATCATCTATGCGGGGCAACGTATCTGTCTTTAATAGTCATCTTGTTTAGTTGACGGTAGTCGATGCATAATCGCATAGTTCCGTCTTTCTTTTTGACAAAGATGACTGGTGCTCCCCAAGGAGACACACTGGGTCGAATATACTTCTTATCTATTAATTCTTTTAATTGTGATTTTAGCTCATTAAGTTCTAAAATATTCATTCGATATGAAGCTTTCAATCTAGGTACCGCACCTGGTACCAGCTCGATAGTGAAATCCAGTTCCCTCCTAGGAGGTAATCCTGGAATTTCCTCTGGAAAAACATCAGTAAATTCATTTAAAACAGGAATATCTTCTATTTTTAACTTATCTTTTTCAGACTTACTTGCCTCATCTGTAATGGTTACAGCATAGGATTTACACCCTTTCCTGACTGCTCTTTTAAGTTGTAAAGCAGAAATCTTCCTGATTACAGTTCTCCTAGGAATACCTTTAACCATTACTGGTTGTTCATTACTATTTATGCACGTAAAGGTTTTGTCGTAACAGTTTAAAACTAGCTTATGCTGCTCTAACCAATCCACACCAATCAGTAAATCATACGAGCAAAGTGGCAAAACATTAAGCTTAACTGTAGTTTTAAAATCATCCATAAGTAAAGCACATTCTTTCACATAACAGGTTACTTTCCTTTTTGCCCCTGTGGCTAATTGAACTAACCAGGAACTATCAAACTTTTCAACAGACAATTTACACTTTTCCACTATCTGAGGTGCAATGTAGCTAAGGCTAGCCCTTGGATCAATTAAAATGGTTATAGGGGTTTGGTTAACCATACCTTCTACTTCCACCATGGAAGTTTGAAAATCAGCTCGGCGGTTCTCCAAAGCTGCATTTCTTCTGGGCATAGTCCTCGCAAATTCTCCGATGGTCATTTCGTCTTGCACAGTGTGAATATTACTGACTGACTTTTTCCGGTTTGGGAAAACCGAGGCATAGTGTGGGTCATTACATTCCCAGCACTTAACAGGATCCTTTCGTTCAAAATTCTTAGTGAAATTCCCATGATTATTTGTAGTTTCCTTGCCCTTAAAACTGTTGGAATTATTGGAAGCACCATTTCTATTTCCTTGGAAATTCTTATTGTTAGAATAATTTATGTTCTTATTATTCTTGAAATTCTTCTGGGGTACAAATTCTTTCTTTTTAATCTCAGGATGATTGTTGTTCTTTTTATCCTTCTAGTTGGATATACCTTCTTTCTTCTTGTTCTGCTCAAAACAGAAATTTTCCTTCCTCATGGCTTCTTCCAGAGTCTTCGGGTTATCATACTCAATTCTGTCCTTGATGTGGTATGGTAGACAATTGAGAAACCACTGCACTTTAGGTTTCTCGTCTACCAAGTAAGGTACATACCTCAGCAAGCTTAAGAATTTACTGTTTAAATCCTTCATAGTCATGGAACCTAACTTCAATTCATAAAATTCTTTAGCTCTCTCTTCATAATATTGTTCGGACAGAAATTTCTTCTTGAAGTACCTTTTAAAAGTACTCCAATTAATTTCTTTTTCCTTGATACGCTTGACTCTCTTCAGATCTTGCCACCATATGTCTGCTTTTCTAGAGAGATTATAGATTGCCATTCTTGCCTTCAACTGACTTGAATAGTTGTATATCTGAAAATAATTCCTCATCCCGGATAACCAGGACTCTGCTTCTTCCCCTTTTTCAGTATCTCCATTAAAAGTTGGGGGCTTTATCTTTTTAAACTCCCTAGAAATCTCTTCATAGGGTCTGTACCTTTTCTTTCTGTTATACAACTCAGCCTCACTACTGTCACTAGTAGAGTGATAGCTTTGTTGTTCACCGACCCCTTCAGATGATGAACTGCTGTCAGTTTTCACTAGCTTCACCTTTTTAAACTTTCTTGGATGACTAGCCTCCTCTGATTCTGATCTTTTGCTCCTTCCTTCAGTCTGGAACTTTTCCATCAAAATTTGGTTTAACTCTTCCTGAGTCTTCAAAATCCTCTCATTATCCTTCTTGACTGATTCCATTTCAGTCTTCAAATCCTTTATAGTCTGCATCATCTCTGAGTAGTGAGCATTTACCTCTTCTAACATAGGTTCTCTAGACAATTGCCTTGTCTCTGTGTTTGGAGACTCATCCTGAGCATATTCTCCTAGCTTCTCCATACCTTCCTGTTAAATTTAGAAAAAGAAATTTTCTGTTCTTTACATAAAATGGAATATAGGTTAGTACATTATTTTACTCTTCTATGGAAACTAGTTGGGCCGCATCAAGGCCTAGTATTTGAACCATGCTCTGATACCACATGTCAAAACCCCAAATTTTCAAAAAAAATTTAATTTTTTTTAATTTTGCATATCATTAACATAAATGCTGTTAACTAATCATTTAATTAGTTATATGTTATCATTTTATTAATTAAATTATCTGTTGGATTGTGTTTAATGATAGAACAGTTCTTTTCAGAATATTGACTGGTTTTCTTTTTGCGACCACAAGGTGGGATGTCATGAAAAACTGGGCTTACTTAGCTTTCGAGCTAATGCAGAACGTTTTCCTGTTCTTACAGACTACAGGTAAGAAGTTCGGTTGGCAGCTTGTCGAAATTCTAAAGTGTTTATAAGTACAAGTACGTCGCAAACATAAAAGTTCAGTAGGAAGATAAATGCTAAACCATTTTCAATACTTACTGAGGTAAAATTCAATAATTGTCCATCTTTCTAGTGGAAGTAACTTTATGATTCATAAAGATTACTGTGCTATTCAATATTTATCATAAATGCCAAGTATTAAAATACTTCAATTAAACTCTTTGCAAAATAAAGTAGAAAAAGGCATAGTTATAGAATTTACAGTTTACCTTCCAAGTGCACACATACACTTACATTGTAATGTTCATTTATAAGGGGTTATGTAGTACTGTTTCCAAAACTAAGTTTATTTCTTAGTCAGATAGATGACTTACTATAACAGGTTTTGATTCTAATCCCTTCATATCAAATAAGTGGACCTGTACTTAGTGGCTACTATCTTAAAATAATACAGAACTGAGTCATTTATTGATCTAACATTTACGATGATAAATTCTTAAATGAAGAGTTTGAAAGCTTAACTCTTGTATGTCACCATTGCTTGGTTAAGAACCTTTATTCTAGGCAAAACAATATCAAAGTAAATGTTATTATTTTCTTTGTATTACTTTACCAATTTCTATTCTTAGAAAAATATGATAAGACCAAAGGGTTAACATTACTATATGTATACTTACCATGGTCGATTTTGCAACACCTTTGATATCATCCATTAGTATATTTTATAATTAAAATATAGAGGTTGAGTAAATACTTGTGTGAGTATTATTCCTACCCAAACAAATGTACTATACTTCCCTTCTACAGCAATTTACAAAACTTATTTCTTTTAAGATTGTAAGAGTCAAAAGACAAAATAGTCATTCACCTAATGGAAAAGTCATGAATAAGACCAATTCATAAAGTATTTAACTCTAAAGGAAGACTCTTATAAACTTTTATTTTATACATTCCAAGTTTATACATAAGATCATATTATGCACTTACTACTCTAGATATAGTATGCTCTTGATCTAATGTTATTAGGTAAGAGAATCATGTTACAAAGTTCTAGATTGCAAATTCAATTACATCCACGATGAATATAGGGTTATATCCCGATTGCATTACATGGATGATAATATATCATAACGTATTGTAATGAATTGCTAAAATCTTGCATCGGTGGTAAGTTCCAAGGTATAGTTTTATGTGTTAACAAAATTTTTGTTATTATTCTCCAATAATAGGTTGAATTCAGCTGGGATTATAGTGTAACCTTAGAGATAGCCAAATGATTGTCAAAAAATTGTTCCTCGTGAATTGCTCATCAAAACTATGGAAAGAATACCCACCATGAGTGAATTATTTGCATGGAGATGTGGCTTCGTGTGAGCCAAGAATCACAGGATTTAAAAGAATAATTTCTAAACCTAGATCATTATCTTTCCTCGCCTTCGGGCACTCGTCCATATTTTGCGAAAAAGCTGGCTGCTCTGTCACATGTGTAGTGCTGCGACTGTCTTCGGATTATTCCTCCCTGGTTAGCTTGTCCAATGCACCAAAGTGAAGGTTGTTTCATAGTTTTTCTGTTTGTCATGCGTTACTCGTTCTCCTTTTAGTTTTTCTCTGCCTCAATAGCTTAAACTCAAGCCCTTGAATGTATCATCCCTCACCATTCTCCTTCAGTTTACCACTACAGGAGTGGTTCCTTCTTTCAAAGTATCGTGGCTTGAGTTGCACTGTATACTATGTGTTATTTGGAAAACAAATAACATCATGGCTTTAGGGTTTTACCCTGTCCACCGAATAATTGTGGGTTCTCTGTTGTTAGTGGTTGATGAAGTATTGTAACGCCATTTCCATTTGCAGCTGAATGACAGACTTCTTGCTCGTGTTGGTCACTAGTCGCTGCATTGCTAGTTAACTACTTTTAGATGCTGAGGTAAGAATATTATTCGCTTCTTTTAATAATAATGCACATTTTCTTGTTTATATAACTCTTTGCCTTTAATATATAACTAACAGCCGGATGTGTAACGGTCTTGCAGGTACGACTTGCCTCTCTTCTCTATCTGCGCAGTGAGTACGAGGTTGCGGCAATAAAAGGCCACGGTAAGCCCTGGTTTTTCCATGGCTGTTCCACCTTGTGGAAACCCTTATGGGGTAATAAGGGTTGGTCGTTGCGGCCTGAAAGAACCTCATGGTTTTTGGTTGTTTTGGTTTATTACTTCACTGTTTTTCATAGTTTGTTAAGACCCTAGCTTTACTGCAGGGCTCTCCGGCTTCGGCCGTGAGTGTAAATTTTGTTTTGCATATCATACTATGTTTGAAGTAAAAGAACAGACTGTAAGCCTCCTTATGTAATTTCTCAGTACTGTCATGAGTTATTATTACTGAACTGGGTTTTACAGTCATTACTTTTGTATATTCTGAATGAATAGGGTTTTTACCCTAAATTTGACATTGAAGAAAATAACTCCGTTCCTTTTAAAAATTACTGTTAAGTTGTACTGCGCTTCTGCAATATAAGGGTTACTAGATATTTTTTTAATATTAAGTTAAGCTCGATATAGGAGCATCCTGCATTTCTTTTATTTAATTCCTGCGCAAATATGCATTTGATTTTTACTGTTAATATTATTATTAAAGTTTCTGTACCTGGTTTACATTTTGACTTTCTTGTTAATCAGAATTTGTAAATATTGATATATAGTTTATAACCTTTAATGTTATAGGGTTTTTTATGTCTTTCTTTTTACAATAATTTTTAAGTACTGTCAGTATACTTGTAGCTCAGACAGTATAATTAGTTATGGGTTGTACTTACAGTAATAAGAACACTACTATATGTTAATAGTAATAATATTCCTATAATACGTAAAATAAAAGTATATTATTACTAATATAATAACTATATTATCCTTCTGAGATTACTAAAGCCTCTATGTTAATATCCTTAGTTTATTTTATAAGCATATCGAAAGATAGCACTTTGTTGTTTAGTTATTGTGTAGATTATGCTATACTATCTATGTTTTTTTGTAATTAGTTTGTCTTATTAGTTATGATATTTATATACAAAGAATTTAATTAACTCTGTCTGGAGTCTACCTCATAAGCATAGATAGTAACATCCATTCATACTCAAAACAAAAAGAATAACAGCTCTGAAAACTGTGCGAGCTCAGTGCAAATAAAGGAAGAAAAAATAATGAAATGACTACATCACTAAACATACATAAAATCTAGACCAGATTTGGTTCGACAATAAGATTTAATAATTATTGAACTATTCCTACTTTCAGTTTGTTATTAGACATATAATAATTAAAATATTGTAATCTAGAAAAAAGAAACTGTATGGTTAAACAGTAGATAAATCTAGTCTAAACCTACTTTAGAGCGATTATTATACTCTTCTATTTGTTCTTTACAAATAATAGAATTACTGAAAGTAAAAATATATACAAGGAATAGTTTTTAACTATGAACTCATACAACTGTCAGTAAAATATATTTTTTGCAAATAGGTAAAGAAACATTCTACTATTCTGCAGTCTCATCATGCTATCCTTATTTAAATTTACCCCTGTGCTGGAGTACGGTTTGGTAAACCCAGATGTGGAAAAACACAGTGGGTTCTTATTTGTCATCAAAATATCCTATTACTCATAAACTAAAACATCTACATCACTAAACCAGTTAAATATTTATATCATACCTACAAACAAAACATTCAACCATTCACAGTTTATTCAAAACAAAGACAATTAAGTGGCAGAACCTGTTCGAACTGGAACAACAACAGCAATGGGAGGCCGTTCCTCCCTACCAACTCCTGGAGAGCGCTCAAACATCGACTCCTCAGGACCCCTGAGCTTGCTCTGGTCTCCCTGGTAGGAACTAGGTGCAGCAATAGTCAAATACCAGTCTTCAAACTTAGTATCAAATCTGAACTTATCAGTAAGTTCTCCCAGCTAACAAGCTGTAATAAACCAAGTTACTGTAGCATTCCTCTCATAACAACTTCCTTACTGTTTTTCCCTTTTTCCCCAATGAATTTTCCTAAATATCATTCACCTGAATGATTTCTCTCTGGAAAATATCTGAGCAACCTCAGCTCTATTCATTAGGTACTTTTAAAAGATTTGCCTAGGTCTTTTTGGGTTAGTTGTCATTTATTGAGCCACCTACTCTGATCCCACTTTCTTGGGGGATCATGACCCCAATTATAGGGAAGTTGCCACCTGCAACCTAGGAAGTGTTTGAGGATGCTGCCACTTGTCTTTTGCCCTCCACCTAGTTCCATCCACCAGTTTGACCAGTAACCTCTTTTTAACAGCTCTCCCATGCTGTTGTCTCCACAATTTATTTATTAATAATAAAATATTCTGAATTACATTCCACTTCTATTTACTCTGCTGAGTCATCAGTTCCTACTTAGCATTAAATTTAACATAATGTCTCAAGAATATAATTAAAACAATTAACATTATTTTACAAAATTGGAGTATGTGACATGTCCTGATGTCAAACACCCAGTCGATTCTATAGATCAAAGGTCAATGATGTGAACCTATGTCTAGAGCAAGAGAATCTGTCATTAAGGCATACAGATCTCAAGGTACTAAGTATTGTTTCTAAGACTATTTCCTAGATGATGAGCTGATGTCGATAGGAATAGTCTCGTCGAAGGAGCGCCATGATGAGTCTCACATCGACGACACGAAACTCGAAACATAGTTCTGGAATGATGTGAATGTAGTAACCATATGACTGACTCAAAGATACTAACATAAAGGCTGTGTGTACTGCAGAGGTAAGACTTCTTTAGATCCCCTTTGAACATCGAGCGGCATGACAAAATGACTTGGCAGCATGACTAGATAGGATAGATACACAATGCGACAGTGGACAGTGCATTCTTTTGAAAGACTCAGAGGATTGACATGACTCATGAAAGCGGATTGTCATGGAGATCAGCTGAATACCCAATTTACTGACATGATTGTGCAGACAAGTGCCATGTTCAAAGGTAACGACAAACAACTACCATTATTTACAAAATGATTCCCTTTCCCATTTCCCCCATCATGATCGATGAGTGCCTCTTTTGAGTTTTACGAGTTCAAAGAGGGTAACAAACACTCGATATAGCTTGTCAAAAGACAAGTCTAGTCTCATATGTTTTACGAACCTGAGAGAGGATGGGTTCTTTCCCAAAATGGGTCTCTCAATGTTTATTTAACAAGTCCACTGAAATAAAACTCGGTATCGTTCATGTTTAGAGAGTTTGAACTAATACAGAAGAAGACTCCATGGGGGTCCTTTTTCGTATGATTTAGTCTCTAAGGCCCGAAAAAGTATAAAATCATACCTTAGAGAACTCTTCCAGTCAT
>LPNX010558301.1:115239-127072 GCA_001517045.1 Pseudotsuga menziesii
AGGGATCTGGCTTGTATTGCTGCACTCTGAAACTGTGGGCTTCTAAAGTTATTCTGGAGACCAAGCATGGTGTCCCACGAGAGACTACTGGAACACATACTGAGAATGTGGAATGCAGAACAACAACATTTCGAGGTGCGGGCACATATACTTACAGTGGAGGTAGAGGACATCTACTTCCTAACTGACCTATCAAGACGGGGTGCCCCTATCTCATTGACAGGTTCCTGTTGCGGGGACATTAACACTAGAGAGCTCATAGATAGACACTGTGCACCAGGTACAGGTACATCGAGGAAGAAAATCCCCATCAGGGCAGTGAAAAACATGGCTCTATGGATTGTTTTGTTCACCATGCAGAGGGTGGTAGGGAGCTAGGGTGTACACTAGGCTTCCAGGGCACATATTCTGTATTCCCTAGAGGCAATGGCACCTACGGTGTTAAATTGGGTGGAAGCATTGCTTCCAATCTTCAAGGATCAATTGACTAAATGTCGGCAGGGAGAGCTGAAGCAGTTTGGCTTTGGTTCCATCTTAGCTTGTTTATTCTTTGAGCGGGCCCCCCAGATGAGGCTCTAGGTGACTTTTCAGAGTCTGAGAGCATGGGAACCCTGCATGCTAAGGTGGGTCCAGATCATGGCTCGCATAGGAGCGGGCAGGGGCAGAGTGAAGTTTAGTGACACGTTCTTCAGATGGTTACAGAATCAGATACTCATGGTCGAGGACTATGCCTATGCGGGCACAGATTTTACAGGTGATTCTGACCTACCACTCCCACCAGGAGGGCAGTGGGGAGACATTGGTAAGAAACAAGAAACCCTAAAGATGAAAAATGTTTTTATGTTTTCTATGTTTTATATTTTTATGATAAGTGATGAGACCTATTTGTCTTCATGCAGATGTTGGAGCAGCAAGGCCTGGAGGAGCATCTCCATTAGACAGGCGAGCCGGAGCTCACTTCATGCCACAGGGTGATGATATCACCGGGGAGCTGGAGGATAACCTAGAGAGGTTGACTTTGGAAATCCCAAATCCTGATATAGATGACCTCCTGACTAGATATCAGATATCTATGGTGGGAGTACCAGGCCGATTCAGTAGGCTACTACACAGGGTGGCTCGAGCAGTGATGTGCTATCATGAGCACCACTAGTGGATGAGACATGTATATTGAAAGCTGATAGCTTCAGGATTTTGTATGATGATTTTTCCTGAAAGCCTACGTGCTTCAGATGAGGTCTCGAGACCTATTTTTTGTAAAATTTTCATATATATATATACAGACTTTTACACGATGTTTATACATTTCAAATGGATGAATGCATTTTCTATGAGTTCTATGTGTCTTTAAATGTTTATTTACAATGTACCATGTTTGATTAACATCATGAATGGGAGATATGCCAATCTAGGATGTAATTAGCCAACGAATCAACAACTACATTATGTTCCCTAGGGATATGCCTATATGTAATGGATCCAAATGATATTTCTAACAAACATACCCTCTGGAAGAGGTGGACGAGCACTGGGTTCCTAATGGTGTAGACATGGTTTAAATGACAAACCATGAGCTGAGAGTCCATCAAAAATACTAGATCACAGACATCATGGGAGGCATCTTCAGTCAGAAAACCGATGACTGCTTCATACTCGACGATGTTATTAGTAGTGGGACCTAGGAAAACCACTCCTGAACTAACCAAATCTTCAGCTGGGGAATAGAGAACCCAAGCAACCAAGGCTAAATTCAAGTTGTGGCAGAAAGAACTATTAGCGAAGCCATAGAAAGCCATTTGCATGACCAAAACATGGTATACACAGATGCGGACACCAAAACTCAAAACCATCTTGAAATTACTAAAACCACACTGAAAGTCAATCAATATACATATATACAAGATACCATCCAATAAGACCTATGCATAGTACCTTTTCAGGTACAACCCATTGCGAGGTTTCCCCAAAGGGATTCCATCATAATCTACCAACTCATAGGATCCTTCCTCTAACACCTTGGAAATAACGAAAGTTCCATACCACATAGATTCGAACTTACCCTTTCCTAGCTTGTCATATCTCTGGTCATAAGTCAAAACTAGGTCACCTTCATTGAAAACACAAGGATGGACGGATTTATCGTACTGTGCCTTGACGAGTTTCTTATGTGCCTCATTAGCCAAGGAAGCATCTCTACGAGTCTCATCAAGGTTATTTAAGTACAAAAATCTTGCTTCCTTTGCAGAAGTGTCTAGGAGAAGTTCGATGGCGAGTTGTAAAGATGGATTCTGACATTGGATGAGCAAGACAGCTTCAAGTCCATAGACAAGCTGGAATGGTGTGAAACCGGTAGATGTTTTCATGGAAGTCTGATAATCCCAAAGAGAAAAAAAAGGATGAGATGCCAATTGGATTTATGATCTCCAACCATCCGACGAAGCATAGTTTTCAAAACTTTGTTAATGGCCTCTACCTAACCATTAGCTTGCAGATAATACGGCGTAGAGTTTTCATGGCGAAAACCTAGCTTGGCACTCAATTCCTCCATCATTTTATTATGGAAATGAGATCCGTGATCAGTGACGATGGACTGCGGAACTCCAAATCTAGCTATGATATGATTGAACAAGAAGAGAGCCACAGTCTTACCATCTTTTGCATATGTAGGCATGGCCTCAGCCCATTTTGTAAAATAATCCATGGCTATGATGATGTAACCATGCCCCCTGGCTGAGGTAGGTTTACAATGCATGAAGTCAATCCCCCATTTGGCAAAAGGGCCAATGGCAATGACAGGGTGAAGCCAATGGCAATGAGGGGTGAAGTGGAGCAGGATGGGTGCAGTTTTTGGGATAAAAATGTTGGCATGGTGGGAATTTCTTAATAGCCTCATGACAGTCTTTGAAGATAGAAGGCCAGAAATAGCCAGAGTGAAGGATTTTTTGGGCTATAGCCATCCCAGATAAATGACCGCCACATGCTTTAGAGTGGAAATCATTCAGCACGTTTTCAGCCTCATGAGTGAGGCATCGTCGGAGAACGGAATCAATCCCATGTCTATACAAGGTATCATGCAAGATAAGATAGTACTTCACATGGTGTTGGATGCGGGGATGATCATCGTGAGATAGATGCGGTTGAAAACGCTGGGTCTGGAGATAAATCAGCAAATCTCCATACCAAGGATCAATAGTGCTAATTAGGAACAGGAATTCATCTGGAAATGAATCGCTAGGCTCATATTTCATGGTAGCACCGGGAAAGTCACATATAAGCTCAACAAAAACCAAGGATTTCTTTGATGTAGCCTTGGCAAACTCAAGATCGAACTCCTGAACGACAACAATCCAATGGGAGTACTTGCCCCCGAGTACCTGATGAGTCAGAATGTAGTACACCGGGTTCTGGTCTACCAATATGGTGGTAGTGTGAAGTAGAATGTAGTGACAAAATTTTTGCACACCAATGACCGTGGCCAAAGCTAGCTTCTCCACATGGGAATAATGGGTTTCAGAATCAATAAGATTCTTATTGGTGTAATAAATCACATGCTCCTGACTGTGGATATTGTCCTGCACTAAAACCATGGCGATGGTAGTAGCGGAGGAAACAATATACAAGAGAAAATCCTTTGAATAATCCAGGGGGTGTATCATGGGTGAATGAGTCAGAGTGTGATTAAGACTATCAAAGGCACGTTGGGCCTCATCATCCTAGAAGAATGGAGTGTTGTTCTTGAGGAGACACATATAACCGTGTGTTTTCTCAATGAAATTGCACACGAAACGACGGAGAAAGTTTGCCTTCCCATACAAACTTTGGAGTTCAAGGATGTTGGTTGGGGCTGGTAGATTAATGATGGTGGAAATATTCAAAGGATCGATTCAGATGTCATCTTTGGATACCACAAAGCCAAGCAGACATCCTGTCTCAATGCAAAAAACACATTTATGTGGATTGAGCCGTATATTATAATGACGACATCTCAGGAATATGTCTCTAAGATGACCAAGATGGTCCTCCTGTTGCTGTGAATGAGCAGGGAGGTCGTCAAGGTATGGTTCAACAATATATTTAAAGTCATGAAATGCATAGGACATCACACATTGGAACGTGGTGCCAACATTTTTCAAGCTGAAAGGTAACTTCTTATATGCAAAGGTTCCCCATGGGAAAATGAATGCCGTCTTATGCTGATCGGCGGGCAATATCTCAATCTGATTGTAGCCGAAAAAGCCATCCATGAATGAAAAGATGACACTTCTAGCACAGTTGTTGATAATATGATCGATGTGCGAGGTAGGAAAATTGTCCTTGGGACAAGATTTATTTAAATTCCTAAAGTCGATGCAGACTCTAATGGTGCCCTGCTTTTTATTGATAGGGACAACATTCGATACCCATTCCGTCAGAGGTACAGGATAAATAAAACCAACTTTCAAAAGTTTCTCAATCTCATCTTTAATAGTTGCAGCCTTCCTAGGATGGACTTGCCTAAGTTTCTGCCTGACAGGTTTAGCTATGGGATAAGTTTTAATCTCGTGGACCACAATGGAAGGGTCGATCCCTGGCATCTCTTCATAAGACCAGGAAAAAATATCATGGAATTCCTTAAAAAGTGCCTTATATGCTTCAGATTCATGTGTGGAGTAGTTCAGCCCAACATGAACATGCTCAATAACATCAGGCTTGGCTGATATGTCAATAGGGTTCATCTGAGTAATGTTGCAAAGGTTTCCTTCAAAATCTGTATCTTGCAACAATATAGGACTTTGTGGAACGTTGACAATATCAGTAGGAAATAAGGATGCAAAATCATGGCTGCCCAAATTGGTATTGGGGAGGAACATGGATCAATGATGGTGATCCTCCCAGATGGGCTCATCCATATTCATGATCTCTATAATGGACTCGTCATAAGGAAAAGTCTCGGAGAGATAGTCTAGAACCAGAAGAGAAGGTTTTAACCAGTATGGTAAATGGTAAGGATCCGAAGCCACTAAATGAATGTCATTAGTGTGATCATTGGATCAAGTTTGAATGGTGTCATACATAGCTTCGTGCAGACTCAACGAGGTGGAATCAACAACATTTGTGCCCGGGGGATCAATATGAAATGAGGCGATCATGTGTACTGTCGCGGTATTCGTGCTAGGAGGGGTAGAGGGAAAAATACCCATAAGGGATGAATCCTTCAACATAACTACCCTAATCGACAGGTAAGGAGGAGGGAATGACCTAACATGGGGATGTTATTAGCCATGGAGGTAGTAACATATGACATACAGAAATAAAGCTGGTCAATGGTAACAATTCTCTCGAGATGCGGGAATCGAACCGTTCAAAATACTGTTGAAGCGACAACATTCATGGCATAGAACAAATTCCTTCCTAAAAGAACGTTATAATCTAGAGGGGCATATACCACTTCTACTTGGATGGAAATGGTTTTTCCCCCCAGCTCGACCGTGAGGGCTGATATGAGGCCATGGGGTTGGAATCCCCATCCATCAAGGGATTTAAGGGTCGTAGGTGATGTAACAAGCTCGGGAGAGCCAAGAGCTTTCCAACAAGTCAGAGATAACACCGAGGTTGAAGCTCTTTCATCTAGTACCCTTCAAAAGAATTTATTTCCCACTACTTTCGTAATGATCTGAAAAACAAGTTTATGCGGTAATCTAGGTTTGTAGTTCTCAACATTGAAGTGAATCAAGTTAGTGTTATCTGGGTCTACAACTCCTAATGCAGTCAACAAGTTCTTGCGCTGTGTAGGGAAACTTTGGAGTACCTCTAAGGTAGACATCGCACAAGGTTCATGAGTGAGGTCTTCAACCACATTATAGAATTGAGCAACTCGGGCATTGGGATTAAAGACAGCCTTCCAAAGAGTACTCTTTGGTGGGCGCAAAATCATGTCGAGAGTAGGCTTCTTGATAGACAAGGTAACAGTAGACGAGGATTCTAGAGAACTAGTAGAGGGAGCTTTCCCTGAAGAAGATTGATATTCTTGCTTATCTGCGGTTTTATCATAATTTTGTCTTCGAGTTTGCAGATGGATGGTATCTGAGGACATCATATGAATTTCCTCCGATGAACTAGAGTTACCATGGTTCGACATGTGTTCTACCAGCTGTTGTTGAGAGGGAAAGGGATTCGTAAGTACTACGGGTGCGGGATTAGACTTCAAAAATTGGGAGATCTCGTCCCGACGAGGACACTCCTTTGAGAAGTGGTCACCACCACATAGCAGACAAGGGTATTTAGCCTTCCTTTTTTGTATGTTGTTGTCATTATGGGTTGATTGTGGGGTCTCCTGCTGGTTTCCAGGTTTTTTGTTTCAATTTTTACCTTTCTTTTTATTACCTGAGGTTTGAGTACTTTGAATGGAATTGACCTCAGTAGAAACCTTGGGAGTCGAAGGAGTAGCAGTTTGGGTTTGCTTGGCAGGTTTCACCATGGATGGGGACTGGATTGAACCTACAATCCCATCAACAGGTACTTCTGCTAATGGCTTAGCGGGGTCAGTGCTGGGGCGAGGAGATTGAGGAATAAGGTCATAAAGAGTCCCAGACTGGGAATAGACCAAGTCTAGGTACTGAGCCTGACTAATAGCTTGCTCTTCGTTGATGGCACCACCCATGGACACATCTTGGGAAATAGGAGGTAGCAAGGACTTAGTGAACCAATAATCTAACAACTGATCTAGAATAGGGGCATTAATAAGCCATCTCTGCCTCCTTGACTCATGAATATGATCGAAAATGTGGGTGGAGGTGTTTTTTTCGCAGAGAGGTTAAAAGATCAGTGCCCGTTTCATAATGAATAGGGAGCTGAAAGTGCGTAAGAAATAAAGTTGACAATGAGCCAAAATCCACAAACAAATGTTGTGGGAGTTCAATATACCACTTCGCGGCCATACCGGTCAAAGTTCGCTGAAAGAGTCATAACCGAATGGAATCATCCACGAGAGAGTTCGAGGAACACCACAAATGAAAAGTCATAACATGGTTCCGTGGATCTTCACCATGCTTCCCATCAAATTTTGGAATATCTGATGGTAACTTTACTGGAATGGGAGGCCACGAGGGATTGTGTTCAATGGGATCATTAATCAACTTGGACAAATCAGGCAAGTCCAAATTTGCAAAGAAAGGTAACTGTCTATTGGGCTGCACATACTGGTAATATTCATATGGCATGAAATTACTAGTAGGGCCATCGGTAGACTGATAAACAGGTTGCTGTGAGGAAGAACTACTGGAAAATCCACCCATGGGGGGTTGATTTCCAGAATTAGGACCGCTCGGACCACTAGGGCCTCCAGGAGGAGGACCGCTAGAGCCACTGGGACTACCAGGACCACCGGGACCACCAGGACCACCAAGATCACCAGGACCACTAGGAGGTGGACCACTAGACCCTTTGGAACTTCTAGGAAGTGGAAAACCTTTAGAGTCACTAGAACCACTAGGTGGAGGGCCTCCAGACCCTCTAGATCCATAAGGAGGAAAGCCACCAGGTCCCCCAGGACCACTAGGACTGCTAGGCCCTCTAGGACCATTAGGTCCCCCAAGGGGAGGACCTCCATAAGGTGGTCCTCCCACACCTCTTGCAGTATGTATGGGTATCCCTCCCATGGCTGGCATGTAAGACCAGTTGGGTTACCCCCATGGTGTAAAAGTGTTGCTAGGGAATGGAATTCCAGTAGGATTACATTGATTATTTCCTACAGGTATTTGATAACCATAACCATTAGAAGACTGAAAGGCAACAGGTTGTGCCCCCAAGGGATGAACTGAACTAAATGGGGGGTTCACCACATGAGTGTGGGTAGGAGGGACAAAAACTGTATATGTTTCTATGTTAGAGGTCTGCCCTTGACTAGGTACAACTCCGGTATCAGATAACGTATGTCGTGCCCGGGGTTTCCCCCCGGTATTCAAAGATACTGAAGACACAGGAATCGAAGGTTGGGCCCCAGATGCAAAAGATCTAGGCGGATTTGGATTAGACATAACATAAGAGGTGAGAGGGGTGGAAATTTGACCTGGGCTGTGGGTTAGTAATGGATGATCTATAATTGGTTCAATGGGTCTCATAGAATCGGCTAGTGAATGATATCCCACAGGAAGGAATGTGGAACGAACTGGTGAAGGGCCTAATAGGTTTTCAATCTACTTTTCTACCTCATGTGCATGGAGGATAGTAGCACGATATTGCCTACGTTCTTCTTCACTTTCAGAAGAACTTACACGGGTGCCAAATGAGGCAATGGCCTATCCGATGGGTGTCTCCCAAAAAGGAGCATTAGGACCAAAATTTGGACGGGTATCATCAACATGATCTTCCGTGGGAGGATGGAGCGATGAATCCTCAAGGGAAGGATATTGGACCAAGGGAGGCGAGTGTGAAGAATATGGTACTCCACTTTCCACCACCACATTATCTCCCACTTGGGAGGTGGTAGCAGCTCCTTGGTCGATAGCTTCCATTGGATTTTCTTCTGAAACAAAAGTAAAATCGGGTGGCAATCCCCGTACTCTCCTAGAATGTCTTAACTTAGCTAGTGTGTACAGTTCCTATCTAACCTAGGGTCTAAAAATTTAGAAAAAACACACCAAAAGACTTCCCTACTCAAACTACAGGTCAAAACAAGCATACTTAAAATGACAAGAGGAGTTCAAAAGTTAGGTCTCTCACTAGGATTGTCATGCTAGTGCCACTTGCGATATACCTTGAGGGTACGTGCGTAGTAATCTCCCTGAATGTTGTTTTCAGTGTATGGCTCCAAACAAGACGGCCAAAGGGATTTTCTCAGATAGATAAGGTACCCTAGTGGGGTCTCTTGATATACTCAAGGTACGTGGGAGCTCAAATCGGTAGTAGTACTGTCTAATGCTTAACCGTAGACAAGGGGCCTTTCGATATACAATCGAGTACATGAAGTAACTTTCTATATACCTCAAGGGTACATCAAACGTTGTTCTAGATACCAACGGTACATGGAAGAACCGCGCGAGTCCCGAAATGTAATGCTGACAAATAACGACAACTCCTACGTTTTACAACACCCAAACACGTCTCTAACCTATCACTCAAGTTACTATGTAAATTTTAACCTACAACTACTGTTAATTTTAACTTGTATGGTTAGGTGAATGCATGATGTTCTGACAGAAAAGTAAAACCATGCAATATGCTTGTGCAAATGTTCACTTTACCGTTCAATATGCCTACTTATGGGAGGGAAGAGAGTGTTTTTTCTGTTTGTTTCAAAACCAAAAATCATTCGAATCAATAGTCATGAACATCAAATCAAAGACAAGCAAATACTTTTACAAACCAAATTCTTCTTTTCGTAAGCAAATGGGAAGGGTGAGAATCTCTTTTCCTGAACGAACAACACCAAGCACACCTATATGCCAATGCACTCTAACTTTTCAAATTCCTTAAAAACATAAGCAAATCTAACTTAAAACTACCATTTTTTATTATTATTTTGATTGGGATAGTCCTATATGCATGAGAGAAGAAATATCATAAAGGTCCTAAAAGCTTATGAAGCCAATCAGAAAACCAAAATCCAACGCTCAAATATGATGTCCTAATCTCAAGCAAAACTTTTCTTTTTTGAAGGGAAGAAAAATAAGTTTACTATGCAAGCAAGAAATGAAATCTAGAAGCTATTCTCGTGTTCTTCCTTCAGTATATGCAGCAAAAAGAGAGTTCAATGAGCACCCTAACTTTCAGAAAACAATAAATATTTCTTAAAACACAACCAACGAACAAGAAGAGGATGAACAATAAAAAAGACTAAACAAATTTTTGAAATTCCACTCAGAATCAATCTTAAACCATCAAAGAAGCAAGCCACACACATCAGATTCAATAACACAAGCTTGATAACAGATCTGAAAGCAATGATAATTCCAAATTTTTACAAAGAAAAAAGAGGAAAAAGAGTTTTGGACTAAATCCTACTTGGTACCGCGCTTTGTAGGTGTTGCAAGAACGTTTCCAAAGAAGCACCGCACCTTGCTAACTGGATACAGGCGGTGGCACTGCTTACTGTCCACTGTGTTCAGGTGGTGGAACCACACCTCACATAAAGCATTACCACAGTTCCCTGTAGATGGACAAAACAAGAAAGAGAACAATGGATCAGATCAAAAAGACTAGATCGAGGGAAATACTATCGAATTGAAAGTGGTAAACAAAGCATAAAAAACTGAAATGACTCAAATCTGAATAGATCTAGAAATTTCAAACCCAAATAATACAAATCAGAAAGTAGATATGACTGTAAAGAGCTGAAGAAAACAGATCCTAGATTCGGACAAGAGTTGTAGACTGAGGATGATCAGAACGACTGAATACAACTACTCCCCAGCAGAGTCGCCAGATTTGTTGGTCGGAATATTTTACCTCCCATGAACAGCAAGGTGTTCCGCTGGTCTGAATGGTTCAGATCTAGAATAAATAGATCATAGAGGTTGATAACTCTCCCTAGACGCTGTAGATATCTGGAATACAAGGCTTTGATAGTTCACCTATGTACCTGCAAAAGAGTACAACACGAAACAAATCAAAGCAACCAGAATATGATCTACTAATATATGCTAGTGACTAAGGAATCTAGCAATATATATCTGAAATCAAACATCAACAATAAATATGGGATAGAAAATCAGCTTGCATTAGAAATATGAAGAAGTTTACAACCAAGCCTTAGTGTTGACATGCATCTCCATGAAACCAACTCTTCATCCCCAAAAGCTCCGATTCTAGCTCTCTATGCTCTCTCCAAATGACTTTGGGCCAAGAATCAGTCCAACAACATAACAATACCTTCAATGTTCTCTCCTCAACCATGGCTATGAGCTCATATTTATAGGGCTAGATGGATATAGATGGTTGATAAATGAGTGGGTGAGGTGGCCTCTAAGATCCTAGGATGAGGGATCTCAAGCTCAACCAACCCATAATAGTAGGGATAAGGGATATCTTGAGGCTTATTATCTAGAATCCTCGAGAAGCTTATCTTTTTCCCTTTTTACCAAGGGTACCGCACTTCTCCTTCTATGACAAAGAGGTTCTAGTAATAACCGCCTATGGACCAAGGGTGACAGGTAGTGGCACCACTTGTGGACAACCGATGAAAAGCGGTGTGAACAGGGGTACCGCTCCTAGACAAAGGAGGATGAGCAGTGCTGGGAATTTGTATGATAGATTGACAAAAAACCATTTAGTCTTCCATTAGAGGAACTTTCAACTCAAAATGGGCCTCCTAAAAAAATTAATAAAATAATAGTTAAAATAATAAAATAATATTTATTAATTTTGGAGGAAGAAAAGAAAAAAACTACTTTTTTGTTTGTATTTTCAACATATCTCCCCGTGTTTTTACTCAAAATTTTTATTGAGAGATCTTGTTGGATGCGGAATTAAATTCCGCATCCAACGAGTACCCGCTTGGCATACTTTTGACGGACCCCTCTACCCCAAAAACAAGAAATACCTGAAAAAACATGATGATGACATCATCATCACGCTTTTTCAGGTATTTCTTGTTTTTGGGGTAGCGGGGTCCGTCAAAAGTATGCCGAGCGGGTACTCGTTGGATGCGGAATTTAATTCCACATCCAACGACCTCTCCCGATCAAAATTTGAGTAAATACGCAAGGAGATATGTCAAAAATACAAACAAAAAAACTAGTTTTTTTTATGANCGGAATTTAATTCCACATCCAACGACCTCTCCCGATCAAAATTTGAGTAAATACGCAAGGAGATATGTCAAAAATACAAACAAAAAAACTAGTTTTTTTTATGA